>JAQFVV010000275.1:0-143495 GCA_028023455.1 Epiperipatus broadwayi
AGGAATAAATGATGGAAAAGAAAAGAATTGAGGAGGAAGAGAAATGGGGAAAAGTAATAGAAATGATATATGTAATGGAAAGAGAAAAGAAATGAGATGATGGAAAGATATGAAAGAGAGATATAAGAAGAAGATGGAATAAAGAAGAGAGAAATGAAATGAGATGATAGAAGAAACTCTTAACGAATGTTTTAAATAGCTGAGATGATAGAAAGATATGAGAAATGACATGAAAAGAAATGGAATAAAATTGAAATGAAATAAAAATATACATGAGAGACTCTAAACGACTCAGCTCAGTGGGGTTACAATAAATTTAAAGAAAAGAGATGATGATCCAGAGATGTATAATCAAATAAAGGTCATATCCAATACTGATGAACTATAACTACTACAGCATATTAATATTTTAATAAACCATACAAAAGATTATCTAAATCACTAATCAATGCTTACCATATTAGTCCTACTAATAGATTATACACTTTATGAATAGAACCTATGATGCTTTGCTTTAAAATATTATCTTCCAAAATTATATTTACTAAAACAACAAGAGTAAATAACCTCAGGGATTTTAAAACTAACACTCTTGTGTAAAATTAAAGTTTAAGTTAAGTTGCCTAATAAAGAATTATTGTGATTAATAAATAAATAAGTGACATCTTAGCTGACTATAAAATAATTATAATATGTTCAATCTTAAAATAATAAACCAAACAAATATTAATTCACAAAATTTAATGAATCAATTTAAATTTAACTAATAATGGCCTATGATCTAAGATATTACTTGAGCAGAGAAAAGAGCAAGGGTATTTTTAATGCCTTTCCATACTCACAGACAACCACTAAAGACCTCAAATGCAAATGAATTAGAATTCTTTAAATATATCAGATTTAAGATGATGATAGATTATGTGCAATGAATATAAGATAAGGTGCAGATTTTAAAATAATATTAATTAAAATATTCTTTTGAAGTACTAATATTGTTAAGCAGATATTGCATAATCTTTAGTCTGAAAGATATACCGATAATTTAAAAAAATAAACTTTTAACTAAGTATTTAATTAGGTATCTGCTATAATGCAATTATCTGTATTTATGATTCAATATGAGAATCATTTACTTTACATAGCTTTTTTTTAATTTTCAAGACAATATTAACTATATTTAATTAACTTAGAATATACTTGTAAATTTCTGAATTGAAGATTCAATAACTTTTACATTTTAAGATTTTGTGAACTTGGAACCCAAGACAATAATATATTCTCATATAAAAGTAAAACAAACAAAACAACACTTTTGAAATAATAATAATTTGATTTATTAATAATGAGAAGAAATGTTTACAAATGTAGTAGAATACAAACAGTGCCAATACCGTACCAAGATTTAATATAATTATTTGGACTCTTAACAGTTTTATTTAACTTACATTAATACACTTAATAACCGACAAAGGTTATTCAATATTACTTTCTTTTAATAATTAGATTTTTATCAACAAATACCTTAAACTTTAATTATCATATGTACTTAATAAGCACACTATTATTCTTCTTTATTAGACTAATTTATATCATTATTGTGTCATCTAATAATCAGATTAACACACAGAACTAGGTTTATATTGAAAACCCTAAGCTTAATTTTATACTCCTAAACCTAACAAATGCTAAGTTGGAATAAGCATATTCAGCAATACTTTTGAAAAATATCATCACTAGTTTCACGGATATAACTAATATCATAGCTAGATATATGATTAAATCAGATTAAGCTAATATTAAAATTAAACTAAATTAAGTGTATGGGGCAATCATTCATCAGAGATCAGTTATACTTTTTTTTAAAATAACTTTAGTCCACATAAAATTATTCCCTCAATGTTTTAAAGATAATGATGTAACAGACTTACAAATCCAGCGGCAAAATTCTGGATGAAAATATTAAATTAGTATGTGTGAATTGCCACTTATACCATATGCATATTTAACATACTTTAAAATAAATATAACTTATTGTTGGTTAGGTTGTGCATGATAAAACTATCATAGCAACACAATTCAAACATTGATATACCTATGAGCCTTAAATTAGCTACAACTACCTGAAGAAATACATTTCCTCAAACAAGCATATCTTGTCATTACAAATCTAAAACAAATGCAACATCACCTACTGTTGTGGAATTAGCATTAAGTCATCATGAATGATAGGCAAAAAATATAAAAATGCTAGGCTCCTCAGAGCTGAAAAGAATGTGGTGGTTTCCAAAATACCTAACTACGAGGCAAAACTAAGATGTCTGGAATTCATCTTCAGTACATCTGGGAACAGGAACACACATCAGAAAAGCACAATCCTCTCTAGTGGGATTTTCAATGCTCATAAATGTGATTATCAGCACTGAAAATACAATATAATAACCCTCTTTTGGGGACAAGCACTATCAAATCATGGAAATACAATACAATAAGGATGGAGGATTTTCTTTACTCCATAAAGCATATTCAAAAATTATAAACTAAGCCTAACTCTTAAGGCTAACAAATACTAACCAATATCAAGATATATACTTCACCTGAATTAATTAAGTTATTCCTAAGAAGTTTCAAAATAGAAAATGTATATCCAATGTTTGAACCAACAAAGCAAACTATGTGTCAACTGACTACTGTAGAAAATACTTTAAAATTAAATGCATATAAAATTCTAGGCAAGGCACAATGCACACATAACAAAATATTAAATGCTAAAATATAGTAACTAGTGGACTTGTAAAATTGTAAATTAAATGCAAGAATATTTACTTCTTGATGAATATAAAATATTTGTAGTTATTATTAATATAACATTCATGAAACAAATGAATGGATATTCTCTAATAAACTTTTTTAGTAAATTTAAAATAAAAATTGAGTAAAACATCCCATTTATATGAAAATAAGACTGATATTTAAATCTCTATAATAAAATTATTAAATAGAAATTAGCTAGTGTAATGCTTAATAAATAAACTAAATCTACTTAAGAATGGCAAAAAACATTTGCTCATTCAAATAAATCTATTTCGTTTTAAAATTATAACCCTAGTTTACCTGTATATTTATGCAAAAAGTGTTACAAAAAAATAATAGCATTAATATTTCTATGGTTTCATTTTTTTAAACCAATAAAACAGACCATAAAAAAAAAAAATAATACATTAACTCAAGTTCATATTTCAGCTCCTTAATGGTTTTTCCATTTAATAATGTGTAGACAATTTATCCAGGTTAAGATATCTATCCAAATTTAAAGCTTCAATTAATACATTTATACACATGGCAATGATTTTCAAACAAAAATGTTCAATAGTTCTTTAATAATACTTTTTTAAAACAATTTAAAAAAAAAATGAAATAATAAGATTAAGCCGGCATGAAACAAAATAAATTCTTCAGCTGAACACACTTTAATTTATTTATAGGATCCCAAGTTCAAAATTGCATATAATAATAATAAGAATATCTTTCTATCTGAATTTCTTTATCCTCTTTTAGGAAAACGCTTCTTTTGAACTATAGTTTTTCTTAAGTACTTTTCCTAATAATATTCCAAGATGTATTTATTTTTAAAATCAATTTCCTTTGTTTACTTTTAAATATGAGAGTAGAAAATTTTTTACTGTTCAAGACATTTCTCCGTTTATGTGCTATAATTAATGCCATAAAGTTATTTTTAAATACTGGCAAGTGTGACCATTTATAATGTACCCAATAACTATAAATTCATTATTAATCCTTACAAATTGCTTTAAAGTTTTATTTCCAAGTACATGTCCTTTCTTACTGTGTAAATAAGAATTATCCTTTAAAATGTATATATTATCTGTTTGCGTTTAGCTAAACAAATCATTTACATATATGTCAAGATATAAGTAATAACTTTTCCTTTTTTTTAAAAAAAAATCATTCTTTATAGTTTCACTGTAATCGAACGTAGCAGCTTCTTTATAATGTTCTTTTTAAACTTCAAAAAAAAAATTCTCTCTTTTTTTTACATATACTTTTAATCTAACAGGAAAAATAATTAGCATTTTACTTTCAAAATAGTTTAATACAACCAAACGCTTATCTATGGAAATGATTAATAGTTTGTTCCTTAACCTTATTTTCAAGTAAAGAAAATTAAACAAGTTAATGTCATATAATATGTGAGACATTTCATTTACTTTAGACATTTTTTTTACTATAATTTCTATGCTTTGACTGAAATTCAAATTATCAGAAAAACGGATTACCTTTCTTTTAGCCCTTCATCACTACAGGATGATTTTAAATATTTTAAACATACTTGTATTTTTTTAAAAAATATCAAGTTTTTTTTTTTTAAAAAAAAATTACTTTTATTAACAAAATTTTAAGATCCAGCACCAGTTGAATCAAAACAAGATCAGCCCATGGATGGTCCCTTGATCTCTGTTTTATCTCACAATTTTTCATCCACCTACAATTCATTTAAAAACCAATAAAAATTATTTTTTTATTAAATTTTAATATCCTGACAAACCAGCTGTGGAATCAATCTACTGACATAATCAATATAATTTCCCCATACCACGTGACCTTCAGCTGCAAAGTCAAAATTTTAATATTACAAATATTATGCAACAATTCTTTTTTTAATGATATTTTATACAACACCATAGTAAGAAATATAAAATTTAAAATTATACCCTTTATTAAACCCTTAAATATTACATTAAAAATAATTTTATCCACACATTTGCTTTATTTACTTATTTTAAACAATATGGGAGCTAAATTATTTTTTTTATTCTTATGTTTCCATGTCTATGCATGCACATATTCTCACATAAGTCTGGTCTTACATTAATTGTTTAAAATTATTTTTAGAATTACAACAATAAAATGTTAATGATTATTTAATTTAACTAACTTTTATAACTAGAATGCTAAACTACAAAACTAATAACAAATATTCTTATTTCCTTTTAATAAAAACTTACATATCATTTCTTTTTTAAAATTTATTAACTTAATAATAATATCTTATTATTATTCTTTAGACATTAGAATGGATTATACAATAGTTATTTTAGAATACATTTAATACTATTTATCAATTCACAGTTATTTTTTTAACATTTGCTTATGTTAAATTATTACTTAACATCCCTTATCAAACCAACTGACATTATAAAATATTTAGATTATCCTATTTTAATAATTAACTAAATTAATTTGCATTTTTATCATCATTATTTTTTTTAAATCCAAAATTTTAAACAAAAGGTTACGCTAAGATAACCTTGATTACCTCTTGAAACTAAGTGACACTTCAGTTAGGTACTATATATATATATATATATATATATATATATATATATAATTGTAGTCTATTTCTCTGCAAAGATAATTTCAAATCTCCACAATAATAAATATTAAATAATTGCTTTTTCAATCACTGTTTTGAGATCATATTATTGGTTTACTGATTAATTTTATGAATTAATATTATAGTAATCAGTAGTGCTCTAGTGAAAATTGTATTTTGCTCAGCTTTAGTTATATGTTATAACTTTCTATACGTGTAATCTGTGTACATAGGAATTAGCCACAGAGATATTGTCAAAGCATATTTATAATGTTTTGTCAGTAATTGTCCCTCAAATATGCTTTATCCTTCATAGATTTATATATGTTAAAAACACAGGTGATAATCTTAAGCTAGATTACTAATTAATTTTGTCCCTAAATAATATATTTGAAATATTAAACTTGAGAACTGGATTGTACAGATATGCAAATAGCCACTATCTATTTTTAAGCATGCTAAGTTTAATTATACATATTTGCATTATATATATATATATATATATATATATATATATATGCAAATATATATATATATATATATATATATATAAGCTGCAGATGTGTCCTTACTAAGTATGTTATGTATATTAAATGCTTGATGAGTTGCTGGCAGAGGTTATACTTATCCACTTAGTTTGGATAAAGCACTCTTTTTTAGAACTAGAACAGAAAGGTCCAGACTATTCATATTAATACTTATCTGACTCCATGAACTATTATTGTTATTATTCACAGAAAATTGTTAGGGAACTGAGAATTTGATACTGAAGTCCATGAATAATGACCCATTCACACCTAGTTTTATTAATATTTTAATATGTCCATAGTGTATATAAGTAAACCTAGAATAAACCAGTTTTCTCTTCCTTTATATTAAATGCTTATTCAGTGTTAAGATAAACCCTAATCTAGATTTACATGCTAGCCTGTATATCTCTGAGCCTAATTATGTGCTCAATTTAATCTCTTATATATAGACAGACACTATAGAAGTCCTGTAAGATTAATTATATAACTTTGGCTAGTATTTTCCATATGATTTAGCAGACTACAAAAGAGCTAGAAATTTGGCATATTAATATAGGCATACACTTGAATACCATGCATTAGTTCTATTAAATACTTATAATAAGATATGTAGAATCTAATCTCATTAATTATGTAATGCCTGTGTGCATAATCTTTTTGTTCCAACTGTATAATTTTGTATATTTTAGTTTTAATATCTTTTATTTTCTTTATTAAATGATTATTTAAATTATAACCCATTTTCATGTCCTTATTGTTCGTGAATTTATTTTACATCCAACTCTATATTAATTTGTATGTGCATCATATTGAGCACTCTATTAGATTTAGTAATTAATCATTAATATGATAGCGGTTCACTTAGTCATGTGTGTATATGTCCAACTAATTCAGTGTTAATTTAGTTATTTTATGAGTCTCTTGTTCTACCCTAATGCTGTCATGTGTGTATATGTCCAACTAATTCAGGGTTAATTTAGTTATTTTATGAGTCTCTTCTTTGACCCTAATGTGACTGCTGTACTGTGATTAGATTGAATGCATGTGTAACTTGAGAAATGCCATCATAGGGTATTAGATCACTGAGCAGAGGTGAAAGGATTGAATGTTGGTTGGAATCTGGATCTTACCATCTAGATTTAATCAGCTTTTATATATTTTCCCTGTGTTCTGAATTTTGCTGTGTGGATGTACAATTCATACTGTTACAATATACTATTTTCAATGTTCCTAAATGATCACCATCAGCACGAGTTTATCTCCACAGTTTAGTCCACCCATCATTCTTAAATGTTCTTATTAGTCATTTATCTCTGATATATATATATATATATAAGAATGTGTCTCTGATATATATATATATATATAAGAATGTGTGCAATATTAATAAAGAATAATAAGATATAAAATATTTATTTCAAAGATTTGCACATGCTTTCACAAAGATGTTTCTACAACTATGTATATTTACAAAAAAAAGTTTATTATAATAAACATAACTTTAAAATACTCAGTAAAAAATACTCTAAAATTGTTTCCCAAAACCATATTTATAAAATTTAATAAAAAAAAAAGGTCATTATTACACTAAAGATTAATAAAATTTAAATTCCTATACTTTGTTGAAAATATTCATAAAGGCTAAAATGGAAATATTTTATCAATTGAGTTTTTCCAGAATTGAACTTTTCATGAATTGATATGGAAAAACATTTGCATTTTTAAGCTTATATGGCTCTCCCATCCCTAATAGAATGTATAGTTTCAGTTAAGTAATTAAAATAAATAAACATATCCAGACTTTACTATTTGCATAATATTAACATAATTGCATTGAAAAACATTAATGTAAATAGTACACATTTTATTATAGTACATGTCATACATAAATTATATTGTTGCAAATATTTTTGACCACCATGTAGGATGAATTAAAAATACCAGGATGTTGAAAGTAGTCAAATTTTAGGATCTTAATTCATAAAATTTTGAAGACAATGAACAATTAACTTGAGAATAAATTTTAACTATGTTTAACATATTTATATTAGACAAAACTTACAGTAAAAGTGAGGTACAATTTATGAAAAAATTAATTTTTTAAATTAAATTAAATATTATAAGCAAATTAAAACTTCCAAAAACTATTTCTCCCAAATGTTTTTGCTCAGGTAGTCATAACTACTTCCTACTTAAAATCATGATTAATTTTTTCTTCTCTTTTTATAATTTCTACATTTCTTTCCAACATATCATTTTTTGCATCAAAATATTCTCACAATTTCTATTATTTTTTTATACAATAACTTCATCAGAAAATAATTCTCTTTTCAATTATTTTTTTTTACAATGCTAACTATTTTTCCAAATTATATTTTCCATCATTATCTAAATCCACATTTCAAAAGCTTCAAATTTTTCTTTAACCCTTTTTCTAATATCTCTGTAACTGTTCTTTATATAAGACTAAGAGAAAAAAAACATTTTACCAGTCTTTTACCTAATTCTAACTTATTTTATTTATATTAAAAATGTTTGTCTCATTATTTTTATTACTAGTTTTATAAATAGTTATTTGCAACTTTCTTAATATTTATACGCATTAACTTAATCTATAGTTTCCTAATTTATTCTTTCCACCATTTACTTTCATTGCCTTACTTTTGTTTATAGTTATTTTTGTTATAAAATTTAAGTTCCAATAATCTTACACATTTTATTATCCTTATATTCACTACCTATATTGAAACACACATTGTTTCACATATATATTTTAAAGATTTCTTTCCTTCCCCAGTTAAAGCAATTTAAATTAAAAATAAATTTGACGTGGTTCAGTAAATAAAAACTTAAATAAAGAAGCAAGTGACGTCTTGCGTTGGTGGTCGAGAGGTCAGCGCGACTGCCTTGCACTTGCAGGCAGTTGCCCGGGTTGCGGGTTCGCGTCCCGGCCGAAGCAAGTGACAGTGAATTAAAATCACTTTTCCAATTGTGTTATAAAAACAAATAAAATAAAAAAGTAAAATTAAGAAAATATAAAAGAAGCATTTAATTAATAAATCTTTAACATTAATTGATAAATCTTCAATTTAAAATATTTCAGATACGATTTATTTTAGAGCTATATGTTTTCAGATTTAAATGTAAAAACACATAAAGATAGCGTCACCTTCTTGCCTTAAGATTTTAATCAAGTGTTTTTTAAAAACATGTTGGTAGATGAAAAAACACAAGAAGAGAAGAAATAAAAGAAGCAGCTTAAATAGATAAGTCAGTTACAGTGACAGTTACAGCACAATTAGTTAGTGGTATGGCGACCTGTTGGAAATTGTAGTCATTGCTACGCAATTTGTTACTTTTTGGAATTCTAAAATATATGTTGGAAAACACAGTTATCATCAACAGAAGAACACTTTTTAGTTACTGGATAACTGAATAGTGGAAAAGCAGATTATTAATTTGGAAAACTCCAGTATGAATGAGTAGAAAGCCAACCATGTGAAAAGTCCAGGAAAATGAGAAAACATGTCCAGTTAATAGCAGCAGTAATTCAGTGTTCCATTCATCCCAAGTCAACCCCTTGTTGATGTGAAGATTTAAATATCAAGGTAAGGAGAATTTAGATACATTTATAATATTTAAAAATATTGTCAAAACGTATTTGCTGAAATAATTAACATATAAAATAAATACAATTATTCAAATGATTGATTTATCAAATGAAACATAAGAAAATAAAGTTTTAAAGAATAATAATTATACTGATTTTAAAAACTTAAAAGTATTGATTTAAAAATAAATAAAAAATATAATAATATGTGAGTTAAATCAAAGATGTATTTATATATACGTGAATACAGGATTTGTAATGCTTTGAGAGAAAAATTAAATTGAATGTTTCTACTTCAAATATGAACAGAGATTAGATATGCCTTTATAATACACAGATTAAAAATGCTTCTATGTAAAAATTAAATTGAATGAATGTGTTTATACTTCAAATATATACCTGTATCAAAGATGAATTAAACACATGAATAACTCAAATCTACAAGCCTGAAGTCGAGAATTAATCTTTTAATGTAAATGAATGACATGAACTTACATTCATACACTTGGATTAAAGATGAATTAAGTAAATAAATGATTTAAATCCACAAATCTGAATTAGAGAATTAATATTTTAATATAAGTGAATGACCTGAATTTAAACCCAGACACCTGGATCAAAGATGAATGACTTAATATTATATCCACACACCTGGATCAAAGAAGAATGACTTGAATTTATATCCACATATCTTCAACAAAGGTGAATGATTTGAATTTATATCCACATATCTTGATCAAAGATGAATGACTTGAATTTATATCCACATATCTGGATCAAAGATGAATGACTTGAATTTATATCCACATACCTGGAACCCAGATGAATGACCGAGATTCACATCCAGATACCACAATCAAGGAGGAATATTTTGTACAGAACTTATAGTTGAAGGACTTATTGCACCAATCATCGATGATTATGAAAAGAGTGATTAAATGTAAATCAAACTGACCTAGGAACATATGTGCATATAGGAAAATGTCAATCCAAAGATGAACTGTCAATAACTTTTGTTGTCAAATAAATAAATCATTGTTATTTAAAACATATCTCTAGTCAGTTTCAGTTCACATCATTCATCATTTATTACATTTGTTCACAAGAATCTCATGCCTCCTGAGCTATGTTCAGCATAACCAGATCTGAATAAGTAAGTAAGGTTGTGGTAAGCTGGAACTCTAGTGGTGCCATTTGGGAAACCACAAAAACAAATTTTCTAGATGTTTCCAGTCTCTTGAATGCTACAAACTCTGGTGAGCAGGAAATATTGTTGTAGAGTGGCAAGATAAACATTGGGTAATGCCAATCTTTGTTTCCATCCTGCAATATGCTCATCAGGAAATAGTATAACCAATTATATAGGTTGGTAGGTGATCTGGTTACAATATATATATATATTACAATGTTGCTAACAAATTTTATACAATGGATTTTTTTATCACCATTACTAACTTTCCCATTATCAAAACAACATTCATTAATTTAGTTATGCAAGCAGAATCAACAGAAAAAAAAAAATGTTTCTTAATTTTTTTTTTAATTTTACAAATATTACATTCCATATAGATTTCATAATAAAATTAATTTTTTTAATCTTTTTTTTTTTTCATTTTTAAAATATATGACAAATAAACTCAAGAACAAAATATTAATCTTTTTTTCTGTATATCTTTCAACAATAGTTACTACAATAATATATATTTTTAAATTCACAAATATTTGTTATATAGGTATATATCTAATATACTTGGAATAGGTTAGTTTAAAATTCTTTACAATATCTTTAGTTCAGGTAACATTAAGCTAATTACTATAAAATCCTCACATTTTACAAATTTAGAACTTTTCTTCTATGAAATTATAAATGTTGAAAGAAACTCTAATTTATAAATTAGATTTTTTATAAACATTTTATTTTTACCCCCTCCCCCCAATTATTTTTAATAATTCAATCGAAACGTTATTAATTTCTTATTTTTAATCAGTTTTACTTTCAATTAAAAATGTTTCAACTTCATTCTGCAAAATCGATTTTGTTTTGATTTACATAGTATTTAATTTATTTAATATATATATTTTATTATACAAATCATTTTTTTTCACTTTTCAACACATCCGTTTTCTTTATCAATTACCTACCATATGTAGATTCAATTGCTACTTTATTTCTGTGATATGCTTTTATTACTCAAACTATTTTATTTTGCTATCTTTATAATTACATAATTTCTTTCATTTTAACTATTCTCTCCTAGATAAATCTGTTTTGAATCTCATTTTGCTAGTAATCTTTACATACAATTTTTTTTTATCTTCTACTACTAACCAAAGCTTAGTTCCTTAATAGCAGACTATTACTGAACCTTTTTGCATAATTTTCATATATTATTTTAATTAGTTTACTACCATTCAAGCTTATTTTCAATAAGTTTAAAACATTTTCTCTAATATTTATTTTAATTTATCAATTGCCCTTTTTTTTTTCATGACTCAAATTCTTTTTGTTTTAAGTGTTTTTATTTCCATTACTTAATTGTGAACAAGATTTATATCAGTCAGCTTTAATGTATATCTTTGATACTATTTATATTTAAATCAAAATACTTTAATTAAGATCCATATATAAATTTTACTTTAAATAATTTATTTTCTGTATAATTTTTTTTCTCATTTCCAATCAGAAAACTTCTAAATATATCTTTTTTTTGTCATACCATATCATTATAATCCTTTTTTATTATTTATATAATTTTTATACTTTTTTTAAATTATATTTTTAATTTATTATATTATGTTTCTATTATCACTGTCATAGTCATATAAACTGACTAGCATATGTATATAAATAATCATTTTTATTTTGGATACTTAACAAACTATTTTGCTTATAAACTTAAAATAATATTTACATTATTATGTCTATTTCTAAGCCAAAACATAAAATTCGTATACTTCATATTTCTTTCAAAAGTCATTCATTTTCTATTACAATCATCATTATTTTTCAACCATTATCAATTCATTGAAGGATGATGTCTCTAAGTTTAATCCAGTTTATCTATTCTGTAATTCTCATTTCCCAATCATATAAGCAAACATTCTTATTTCATTTATCCATGTCATATATGGCATATTTCTAAATCTTATGCACTTTCTTGAGATCCAGTTAAAAACTTCAATTATCTATCTATTATCATTTCTTCTAGAAATGCCCAATCCATTTTCATTTATTCTGTTAATTCTTTCAATGTCAGGGATAACCATTTGTATTTTCATTCATGTGTTTAGTTTTCATACTTTCATACTCTTTGTTATTCCTAACATACATTTTTTCATAATTCATTGAATGGCCTAAAGTCTATATTATTTTACTATTAAGTGTCCAAGTATCAGATTTATAAGTAAAAACTAATAAAACACATCTATTAAAATTTTCAAACTACATGGATACATTTCCTTTTAATATTAAGTTATTTCTATCAAATGTACTTCAACATTAATTCTGTGAGCATTAATAATTTTATCAAGGTATTTGTAATTATTAACTTCTTCCAACTCATGATTATGAAACTTTATTTTCATTTTCTAAAAAAATTTATTGAATATTATTATAGAATTTAGCATTTATTTTTAGTACCACTTTCTTAATTTTATTTGATAACTCTTGCAACATTTTCTAAAGCTCTGAAACATTATTTTCAAAAGCAATATCATCATGTGCAAAGTCTAGTAAATTAAATAATCTCCATTTATTTTTACTCCTTTAGCTTCTCATTTTAATCACAAAATACTTTTTGTAAAGCTACTGTCAAAAATTTTGGACATAAGGAATCACTTTGTAATTCATCCATCTCAATGTTAATATTCTTATTATCACCATGTAATCTAATCACTACTGTTGTCTTTTGATAAATATTCTTCACAATATGACAATAGCTTGGATCTTTATCTTGATGATACAATGATTTAATTGCTATAGCAATGCTTATACAAACAAATATCTTTGAATCATTGACAAGTCATATTCATTAGTTTCTCGATAACTTCTCCCAATACATGGATGTAATCATTTGTGCTTAACCCAGTTTGTCTGTTTGATTGTTCTGATTTTAAAATTATTCTGGTAAAATTTTTGTATAAAACTGATAGATCTGTAATTTCTAATATTTTCTTTATCATTTTTTTAAGCACCAATATTACTACTGCATTTTTCTCATCATTTAATACATCAACTTTACCAACAATTTTTTTTACTTCATTTAAAATATCAATAATAATTCCAGCATATCCTGGTATTTTTTCTTTTTTTATAGATTTAATTGCTTCTCTCACTTTTTCATTAAAAACAGTGCAATTCTGAAGATATAATAACTATAATACCTTATTTTTTGTTCTTTATTATTTATAACTCTTTATAAATCTCTTCCACACATTTTATGATACCATCACTCTTATTAGATTCTTCTTATTGCAGAAATAACTTATCAACACCAAAATGTTATTTTACACTTTTGAAATTTCTATTCTCTCCTATAGCTTTTTTTACAAATTCACAATTATATAATATATATTTTATATATCTTTATTAACTGTTTTTGTACTATGTTACAATGGATCCCTTAAAAAAATTTTAATATTTCTTCCTTTCTTTGTATATTTTGTTGTTCAATTAAAAAGTTATTAATAGATTGCTGCTTTTTTGTATTAAATATGTTTCTTGCAATTTTTAATAGAGTATTGGTTACCTTCTTATTGATTAAATCAAGTATCATCTTCAAAATCTACCAATATTTTAAAATGAATTTGCAAGTTTTAATTTAAATTCATTGGAGTGTTTCTGAAGATTAGAAATACCAACTATTAATACTGTTTTTCATAACAATTTATGTCTCTCTAGTTTTGGATTAGCATATTGTTTACATCTCATTAAATGATGATCACTTCGTGTGTTAAAGCTATTAAGAACATTGCAATGTTGAAAGACTTAATTTCTGTTAATCAAAATAAAATCTCACTTTGCTGTATCTTCATTTGGATGCATTGAAGCAGATGGATCTGTAGGCCAGGTCCATGCTTCATGTCTTTCTAGATTACTAAACAAGGATCAAAACTGATCCATGTGTGTTATGATGTTTGTAAAACTTTCCATCTGCCATTTTATCTACATTTAAATTTTAGGCCAATAAATATGTATTAAAGTATTAATTTTCTTTTAAAATGTTTTACTATAAATATTAGAGGGACCCAGATAGATTTATATATATGCAATTACACACACACATATATAGAATTACAGATGGAAACTTTTATAAAAATCAATATATAAATTTTTAATATGTTATTTTTTTAAGTATTTTATTCTGGAGATTTGCTTTCACGATAAACCCTTACTAACAATCCGTAGCGTCAAACAAAAGAAAATCTATTAACAAAATGGTAATGGATTTTCTAATTAAAATAAAAAAGATAATTTGAAATATAAATTCTACAAATCTACATTTAATTAAAAATAGATTTGAAACAATTAAATCATTGGGTTTATCGATAAGTTAATCTCAAGAATACAATACCAATACACTTTAGGTATTCCAAACATTGCCACTTATCCTGGAACATATGAAAAAGGAAATTTCCCAAAAATAATTGAAAAAGGTATAAATAGCCAAAGAGAACAATAGAAGCCAACCAGTTCTAGTTTTGTCAGCAATTGCCTGGCAAATCCATGTTAGCCAAATTTTTAAAATCATGATAAGTGTTCCAAAGTATAATAGCAGAGGAAATGGCATCAATCTGCCCACTTCCCATGTCCTAAATATGATCATCAAAATACCATAAGTCAGAGAAACCTTGTAAAAATGAACTGCTGAACTCTTTTATTCAATTCATAGCTAGCTATGCCTGTGTGGAAATTCAGTTTTCATCATTGAAATCCAACTTCCACTTGGACTCATAATTAATTAGGTAATACATTTTCAATTTGTAATTTCTAACCACTTAATTTATTCTTCTAAACTCCAGTGACCAAATAATGTAAACCCTGCTAAATTTTAATATCTTCTAAAATGTAATCCCCATAATGTAATTTAAAATATTTAATTTAATAGTCTGTAAAATATACTTGCTATTACTTAAAATGTAATGTCTTTGCTCTCTTTCTATTTGTTTTAAAATTATGCCTCTTCTTAATGCTAAACTTTCTTCTAATTGCGGTTTAGAAAATATTATTATTAATTACTATAAATGAAATGAATATATGGCAATTTTTGTTCCATCTCGTCAAAAGCTTTACTTAAATAAATATTTTGCTGCCTATTTCCCGAGACCTACGTTTGTCAGTAAATAAAAATGAATAATTTTCTAGTTCTGAAAGATAAATACTCAGAGCAACCTTTATTTTGTCAAGATGAAACCATTTTATATTATTATGTCTCTTTTATATTTATACGTATACAGTTTAGTTGTGGGGAGACGTGAGATTCAAATATGAGTTTATTAGTTTAAATTATTTCATTTTTAAAAAGTGAAAGAGAGGGGGTTTATAAATTATATTCATGTTAAATAATAAGAGAGAAATAAAATGTCATTTGAAATGTAGTGGGATTTTGTGTTGAAGGGAGATATGTGTCGCTCATTACAAATATTCATAATAATAATTAATGCTTATTTTATTATTGTTGGTCTGATCTTGATCAATCTGTATGCATTTATGTAATCTTTATAGCTCAGCACAATTATATATTTAAATGCTAAAATATATTCTCCAATACTCGTACATTTTGCCTAATTACTTGTCTTTTGTTCTGTGTGACTGCTAGATCATAACTAAGACCACGTGATAATTTCACTGGCCATAAATTTTCTTATCAGGATATGAAGGCTATAATGGGAAGACCCTTATCAGGATATGAAAGCGATAATGGGAAGACCTGGAGTAAGCAGAGCTTAGCTAGCCTTGGTGATTCTCATTCTTTCACCTGAAATATTTTAGGTTTGCCAATGGTGCAGACTATTCTTTTCTTTATTTCTTGGCATCACAGGAATGGGGCAAGTGAATTGAGTCTATGCTAGTGATGTAATATCGAATACTGGGATTTGTTAACTTTTCTTTGTCTGAGCACATTATGGTGGATTGACCACGATCTGACTGATTTATGTATTTTAAATCTTGAAATATTTAATTGCGAATATCGCGATCCATTTACATTTTAAATATGTTACTCTCTCTGACACCAATCCCTATAGTTTGAGTTAATAATTTCTCTCTTAAAATAAAATCAATCAGAATAAAAATATGTTTATCATAGCTCTTTAAAAATATCCATTCCTATATCTCAGACTTGGGCGGGCACCTCCCACAAATCGATAATCGTTTACATTGGTTAGATTGGCATATAAACTATACTGCACTCTCACCAGAGACAGAATAGAAATTTGTATTAACTAACTTATAAAATCAAATCAGAGACATTAAATAAATAATAAAATGTTTTATTAAACATATATCTGAATTTAAGCTACCTGTGGTTCGTCTCTATTTATTCATTCTAAAATTAGTATTTTCTAATTAATTATTGTGCTGCTATCTGATGACTCAAGGTCACACACATACCATTTTATATTTAAATAAATAGTCTAATTAAAATTAATAATTAGAGTTAGACATATGAATTAGTTGAGATTCATGCTCCACTGTTGATGCTAGTGGGTCAGAGTGTGGAAAAGATTAATTGCTTGCCACAAAAATGTTGTTAATTAATTTGCAGATTTAGAGAATGGGTAAACAGGGCAGAATCCATAAGCATTCTTTATCTTTGATCTTGCATATGGTTGGATTCGAGGTACTTTTACCCAGGCTGTGAATCGTATTGAGTTAACATACAATTTCGACCGGTACACTATATATAATTTTTGTTTTTCACTTTGAATTTTTATCAAAGGAGTAATTTATTTTGCCCTGCAAATTCCACAAATCTATGTCCTTTTTCATTTTTAACATCACAACCAAATTTACATTACCTTCAGCTTTCAATCATTCATCAATTCTAGCATTAAGACTTCCATGATAATTTTAAAATCTCATTTGGTGTGATCAGAAGTATTTTGTACATCCATATAAAAATCCTCTACTTCTTTATCATTGTAAAAACTTGATGGAAGATAAATCTTAATTATCTGCATTTGGTATCTTTTAATAATATTGTCATTCTGTATGATGTACCATCAGTCTACACAATGTTGTTGTTCTACATTTTATTTATGCTAAATCTTACTGCACTTCGATTTCCAATATTTGTGCCTTTGTAATAAAATGTATATCCACTCATTAAATCAAATGTCTTTTCACATTTTCTTCTAACTTCATAAGTTCCAGTTAATATTAAATTGTTTTTTTTTTATTCATGCAATATCCCTTTTGAAAGTGATTAGCAGTTCTAGATACTTAAATAAAAGTCATTACTAAAATGCAACTCAGATGAACAATCGAAGAATTCTTGGCACTCTTCATTTTCAGTCCCAACCACTGCTTTGGTTGTTAACTCTATAATTTCCTGTGAAAGGACCATAGTTTAATTTTGTTTTATACAATTGTAAATATATATATCTAAAAAATATTATTCACACACACATTTATTTTGCCTTCAAAGAAACTCATCAAATAATTCAGTTAAAAACTATCAGAAATATGAAAAGAAAGACCGTGGGATTCCTTGATCTTAAGGTAAAAAGCCCAATGAACTCATCATGTTGCAAGATGTATGATGGTAAGAAGCTCATTCATTTTCATATACCATATGAATAATCACATAGTAATATTCTGCTCAATTCCTTTAAGATCTCAGAGAGAAATCAAAGCATCGCCTTTTACTTAAAATCAAACTTCTTTCTGCAGTCTTGTTTTTTTTTCATTTCTGACAATCAAATCAAATTCTTTGAATTATGTTTGGTTAAAACACAGTATCCAGAAAACTAATATTTCATCCTATAAATCAATATCACTGTTGGGTATATTTTTATTTGCTTTTTTGCAGATATCTCAACCATACTAACAAATCCATCACTAATATAATAAACCAATAATAAATGTACAACAATAGATCTGAAATAAAATGGTGGAAAGAGAGGAGTAGAGACATAGAATGAGATCTGAAAAAGACTGCGAGGAATAATTGAAACTGTTATTATAACCACAAATATTTTTGCTCAAAAGATGTAAGAAGTTGTGATTATTTTGAAAAGATATATTGTTGCATATGAAGAAGCAAAATTAAGGAAGAGAAAGAAGAAATATGTGTTTACAGAATTATATAAGAATAATAAATGCATTAGAATAATTAAAACAATAAAAAAAAAATTAACTTAATAAGATTGGTATTGTAATTTTTAAAAATATGCTCATGTCGCTTAAAAAAGCTTTTTATATTTTAATAGTTGTATTAAACATTATCAGTCTAGAGATAACCTATGTAATTGTTATAAAGGCGAAAATTGTATTTGCTGGAAAAGGCAAAAAAAAAAGTTAATTTGGATAGTCAAATGAAAATATACAATAAGAGATAAAAATGTGAGTATATTTGAAGTGAAATAGTGATGGTATTATAAATTATTAAACGGTCATAAGAGTGATGATGTTAAGCGTAAAATAATAATAATTAATGAGTTAGAACAATGGATACTTCATGAAATTTTTTAAAAAATACTTATTTGAGATGGGTTGAGATCACAAGAATGTGTGCATTATTATAAATAAAAAGATTGAGACAATAAAATTAAAGAAAAGTTCTACAGGGGTACATTAAAGTGACAATGTGTTTGAGTATATTTATATTTTGATATTTATTGAGGCACAATTAACAGAAATAAATCGAATAAAAAAGTTTGAAAAGTATTTAAAATTTTTTATTTTCACTTCATTTAATTTTTACTTCATATTTTTGGCCGAAAGATTCACATAGTAGATTTCTTTTTGTTGCTGACAGATTCCTTTATTTTCACGTAGTCATCGTTATCCTTTATCTGTTAAGAAGTCTTTACTAAAGGTTCAAAGCCATTTCGTTTTAAGTGATAATCTAGTTTAGTATCATCTATCTCTTTCTTGGTATTCATAACAAAAGGACCTGGAAAATAAATTGAACATCTTTTAAAAATTATTATTTATATTTAAAAAAAACAAAACAAAAACAAGAAACATAAATTTAAACACTAAAAAAAGATTAACTTTTGACAAAATCTCTTATGATAATAAAAATATTAAAAATTGATATAATTAAGATATTTTAATATAGACTGATCAATAAAAAAAAAGACTTCTAGGTTACCATATTGCAGTAATATTATCCTGTGTGAATATCTTAAGACATAATTTATATCATCAGAAAAACATCATTATTGTTTACAATGCATTATCATCATCAGTGAAAAAAAATTAATGTGTAAATTAATATCCCTATCTTGAGCACATTTGCATATATTCTTCCTATATATATATATGATATCACTTCAAAAAGAGATATTTAATAATTTTGTGATTACATTTTAAATTTAGGAACATATATATATACAAGTACCTGCTGGCATAAGAAAATCTGTATTTACATAGAAATTATGTGATTCACAAATGAATGGTTTTTGTGCCTTATGCTGTGAAAATGTCCAATAAATGTTATGTGAACATGTTTTGTGAATTGTACTGCTTAATTTTTATTTACTGAAAAAATATTTTCATATTCTGCACCATAAACTAATAGTCGTGTACCTGGAAAAAATGCAACATATATAAAAATCAAACTATGCAAAAAGTTGTGGAAAAAGCTATAATAAACTATTTTAAATCACTGACTTTCACATGATCCTCAGCTCTCCATGCCATCTCATATTGCTGACCCACCTGATCATACCCATGTCGAAAAGATAATCACCAATATACATATTTCATGTTAAACCAGCAATCATCACTTAGTTCAGATTACTATCTCCATCTTATATACAATCACTGCTCAGTTTTATATTAAGATAGCCAATCTTCATACTACTCCAACCCACAACTCTTCAGCCATCCATTTCATTGAAAATCTGATGATGGAATGTTCAAAGATCTATGTTGACCATTCAGTCATTCTGACCTTTCATGTACTGGAGAATAATCCATTTACATACATATGTGAGAAATGGGCAGACATTTAATGCACTATAATTTTTTAATATGTAATTTAATATACTGTACAGGCTTACACACACCTGCTCATATATAATATAATATATAAAAGATTCGAACTCACTTTCACACAACACTCAGCTCACCATGCCATCTCATATGAGATGGCATGGAGAGCTGTGTAAAAGTCTGAGTTTGAATCCCTTATATATTACATTGTACAGTGTATTAATTTAAATCACTGAGTAAATTTTAAAAAACTGATATTTATACTTAATATCTTTATACAACTTGATGAATGACTGTTAGTAAACTACTAACTAACCCATATGTTAGTTTGATAAACTAAAGGCTATCAATACCATTAGATGCACCCAAAAGCAGTTTGGATTCTAAGAGTTTTATGGTGTTCATGCTTCATTGCAAAGTTATGTTCTATGATGAGGTTCTCTGTCCATTATGAAGATGGAGGCAAGCATGCATATATTAGGCAAATAGTCATCCTATCTCTAAAAATAACAATAGATCAAATAAATAAGACTGTAACCAAATAATCTAACATGGCTTAATTAAAAAAATATATCCAGCTTGTAAGTCTGTGTAAATGTTAAGGTAAAGTGTGACTAACAATAGACCCAAAAAATGAGATAATTTCTTTTGATCAAATAGCCCAACAAGGCTTTAAAAATTATATCCCAGCTTGTAAGTCTGTGGAAATGTTAATGCACAGCCAAAGCATGACTAATATAAATTTTTGTTGGCATGAAATGAAACTGACTGAATCAAACTAAAATTTCAAGAAAGTGGTTCAGCTCAATTTCATTTCCAATATAAGACCAAGGAAATATAATCAGTTGGCTACATAGCTGCATCAAAAAAATAAATAGTTAGATAGTTGGCAGCATGTTCTGCAGGTTAGAGTACAAAAAATTAATTAATTAATGGGGGAAATAATATTTAATTTTCTTAATGGGTCTTTCTTTAACTAAATATTTTAAATTCCAATATGATGGTATGAGAATTCTCAAACATTAAATATATTTAAGAGTATTTTTTTAAAAAAAGTAAGAGAGGGAAGAACAAAATAAGATTTTAATACCTTTGTAAATTTATTTTTAATTAATCCAAGTTGGTTTTTATCACTTTTTACTGAATAAGAAAAATCAAATCAATACAATTTAACTGATTATGTTTTTCTTTTTTTGCAAGAAAAGTTGGTTTTTAATTATAAGTATAAGGGATTTAAACTCAGATTTTCAAGCACCCTTCAACTATTTATCTCATACCCATGACCACAAACATGTAGAAAAGATAAATAATCATCAATATATGTATTTTGTGCTAAACCAGCACTTGTCAGTTGGTCTAGATTATCATCTCACACATATAATCAGTGATCAGTTTATATTAAGATAGCAAATCTTCATACTTTAATGGACAGGCTTCAATCTATTCCAACCTTAAACTTTTCAGCTATCCATATCAATGAAAATCTGATGATGAAAATCCCAATCCCATGCTGATGCCAATATTATTGCCATGCTCATGTTGACCTCGTCAGCTTCAGATTTGTGAAGAGTGTCTGGTTTTCAAATATTTACACATCAAGCTTGTACCATGTCCACCCCTCTTCTATGCATTTAAATGGATACAATCCTATACATGAGGGGTCAGAGTGACTTGAGGTAAACATGGACATGGCAATAATATTGACATCAGCATGGGATTTGGGTTTTTATCATCAGATTTTCAATGATATGGATGGCTGAAAAGTTGTAGGTTGGAGTAGATCGAAGCCTGTCCATTAAACTATGAAGATTTGCTATCTTAATATAAACTGAGCACTGATTATATATTGTGTGGGAGATGATAATCTGAACCAACTGATGAGTGATGGTTTAGCACAAAATACATATATTGGTGATTATTTATCTTTTCTATGTGTATGGTCATGTGTATCAGTTGTATAAGATAGTGTGAATAGTTGAAGGCTGCTTGAAAATCTGAGTTCAAATCCATTATACTTATTAAGCTCCAGGTTTGTGAAGAGTGCCTGGTTTTCAAATATTTTTAATTATAAGGAATATCAACAATTTTGTAATATTAATTGAATTTAGAATATTAATTGATGTTCTTGACATGTTTTCAATATCTTTGATTAATGAGGGAATTGTCTGAACAATTATATTTATGAAATTTTATTTAATTGATTGTCATGAAAATTATCATGTAAGAGACATATTGTAATTGGATTGTGGACAAGATTCTAAAAAATAAATGTGGGAATGTGAATAGAGGATAATATCCAAGTGCATGGAGAGGGTATTCTTAACTTAGCTGTTGAAAAAAAAACAGTGAAGTTTTAATCCAGCTGCTGAATAAGAAAAAAGCAGACTTTACCAAACTGTAGAATACAGCAGGGCTTTTTAACAAGCTATTAAATAAAATAGCAGAAGTTTTTAATCAAGCTTTTAGCATGTTATGAGTTTAGCTTTAAAAATAGTTTGTACAATAAAAACCATGTGCTAGATTGAACTAAAAGTTAGGCACCATCTTTCTCCATGTAACCTACCCTCAATAGAATAAAAATGTAGAAAAGGTACACTTCTAAAAGTCTGCAATCTTGCATTCAACCAAAATCATGTGTATGTTGGTGTCAGTCTTACCTGGAAAATCAAGAAAACCACAATGGATAAAATTTGCTATTTTTTTGTTTACCAGGATTTGCTACAGGCCAGGGAAAAGCACCTTAATTATGCAGATATCTAAGAAACCTTCAAGAAGCTCAATTAATAAGAAAACTGAAAATTGCAACTGGAAAGGATGCCATGAACACTAAAGTCATGATTAGAGGTATTTTTTGGTATGTGCACACTATATTTTTATTAATAGAAAATTTGTTTCATAAATGCAATGTTTTTTGTGTGTGTAAGAATTGACAATGTTAAATAATTCCATTAAGTTAAAATGTTTCAAGTTGTGATTTTTTCTTTGTTGTAAAAACCATTCAATTTTCTTTTACAAATGGTAAAATAGCTTAATATATATATATAATCTGCTGTAAACCTAAGTTTTTTCTCTCAATGTGTCCACTGGGTAGGATCAAAGATTATCGTTGATTTTGAAAATGTTTATTTTAAAGAAAGAACCTAATGAATTTAAAGTTAATCCATGAATAAAAATTGATTTTTTAATATAATTTTTGTGAAAATGTATTTTTTTTTTCATGAAATGTCATACTATCATGTCATTTTTTTTATTGTTGTTAATTAGATATTAAATAATTGTTTTTAAAAAATATATTTTCTTATCCAATTCATATTTCATAAAGTGCAGTGTGTGTATGATCTTATATCATAACAGCTTATGTTCTAGGATTTTTTTTTTTTTTTATGATCCCAATAAAACTAATTATTTATAAGCAGAGGAAGTCATGATTTGCTTAAGGTTATTCATAAGTTAATCTATTTATTTATTTCTCTCTTGCTTGCAGTAATAAATTAGTTCTTGAGCTAGATATGTGTATAATTACTGTATGGGATAGGAAGTATGTGGTATATATATATATATATTGTACAAGTATACATTACTCACACATACATATAATCAATATATGTATACATTATATTTTTATTTGTATTATATTTATGAAAATAAATATGTAACATAGTAAATTAGTATTTTTCATTCTTTAAAATGAAAAACCGTTGAAATACTAATTTATTAATAAAGACAATTGACAAGATGATAACCTTTAAGTTCAAATGCAATTTATCAATGAATTAAATGAAATGAAATTAATTCAATGATTTAATATAGAATTGTAATATCGCAATATATAATATATTATTTAGCAAGCTCATGCAACTGTAAATAGGAAAAATCAAATAATTTATAAAAAGATTAAAGATTCTATCTTTTTAGCAATATCCTCACAAGGACTTATACCGTGTTCGATTTAAAAAACAATGTATGGGATAAAAGCCATATTTTTGAATGATTTAATAAGAAAATTTATTAGTAGAAATTTCTAATATTTCTTAAAAAAAAGTAATTTCTAAATTACACCTGGGTCTCATTTTATGTGGATTATTTAATGCGATTTTGAAGTTATGTGATTCATGTTTCTTCTTAATATCCTTCATATTTCAGTATATTTATTAGATATCAAAAAATTTAAATTATTAATAACTTATTTTGACTTGAAATACTTTTTTTTTTTTTCAAAAATATAACATTATATTAGCAGCTAACAAGAATATGGCCTGAAGCAGTATTTGGATTTTTGGCTTCTATGTAAATAACCTACTTATACTAATGAGTATATAATAATAATAGATTATAGATATGTATAAAAATATCGCAATAAATATTCAAAAGTTTTAAACTTTTAAAATGTATTTTGTTTGATATTAGCAAAAATAAATATTTTTTTTAGATTTTTAAAATAAATAATAACGAAGATTTTATAAACTGAAAATAATCTTTCGAATGATAATATCTAATCTTTTTGTTTTGATTGCGATATCATTTTTTTAATATAGAAACAACACAAGACTGGAAGTGGCGTTAGTTGTACAACACATCATGAATCTGATTTCTTACTATTTCACAAACACATATTGTAAATTAGTGGTAGTGATTAAAATATGTATGAAAAAATGTAAAATTAAATACTGTAGTTAATATAAAAAAGTAAAAGTTTGTCTTATATTAATTTTTTTCATATATTTGAAATTTTTTATTAGTCATACTTTATTTCCTTATTTTTTTAATACGAATTTTAAAATAATTTTTCCTTGCTGCTTTGCTTTTATGCCAATTTCTGAAAATTATGGGAACCTATTCCCCATTTTTCAAGGTAACTTACGTTTATTTTTGTGCACATTTTCTGAGGAACCTATCTACCGCATAAAACGAGACCCAGGTGTACTTAATTTGAATATATTTTTGTATTCTATAAAGATCATTCTAGTTAAAATTCTAAATATAAAGATCATTTAAAAAAAACATTTTGCAAAAACTTTAAGTAAATTAAATTAATGAAATTTACATTAAATAAAATGCAAAGTGAATAGAACACCAATTTTATTGTAGGATATATAAAATGCATTTGTCTAATCAAATATATTTATGTGAGTAACAACTTTTGCCAAATGCCTTTAAAATTATATATAAGCTATATCTTCAAAATGGAATTATTATTGCTAGTAGAAGAACTGTGTATAAAAGAAGATGCTATCTATATGCAAGGAGGAAACTAAACATCAATTTGAAATCTCATAATATTTTTTTCAATGCATAATAAACAAGGAATTAAGAATTTTATCTTCGAAGGATTTTAATTCACAAATTCCAGGAATATCTAGGACTATTGCATTAACTTTTATAAATACCATTCTTAAAAATTACAATTGGTGAACATTAATCTCATTTCATTTATCATTAAATTCATTTCATTGAAGAAATGAATAAGAAGAGAAGATCAATAATTTAAATTTTTTTTATATATATTTAATAAAAATTTAGGTATGGGATAAGGAATATTAACATGGTAAGACATATAAATACATTAAAGGGATAAAGTGAAATTAGAGGTAAGAAATTAAATTATTCTTCAATTTACATATTTTTTTATGACATGACACTACTTTGTTTGTACTACTTCAAATAGTTTAATAACTATTGTTTATTATAGTTGGATAGATGATTAACATTGGTATAAAATATACTTTTTGTATTAATGATCATAAATTACATATAATCATTTTAACAGATGAAAATGTTACATACAAATAATTAAGTTATTATTTGTATAATCTGATTATTATATGATAGTCTCAATATAGTAATCTTAATATATATATATATATATATATATATATTGTAACCTCAACTTTCTCAGCGCATTCTTTCACTTATTTAACCTCAATAAACTCTCATTTATTTCAAGTAGCTAGTCAATTCAATTTTATACTAACTTTAGGATCAAATATATCCGGGTGCCAAATTGCAGCTATAAATTGTAATGCCCACCAGAGATCATCATCATTAGCCACATTTAGGACTAAGAAGATACTGAAGAAAGTAATTAAATTGTCTCTCAAAAAAAAAAATAATAACAATAATATTGATAAAACCATTCAATCTATGTGGTCTTAATTTCAAACTCGCATTAGTCATGCAAATATTTCATGATAAATTTATTATAAATTCATAATAATGAGATAACTTTCTTCCACAACTTTATTATAAATATCTGATCTCGAGTGGTAACTACGGAAAATATTATATACATTTCTCATTTATATCTGACTGGAAATAAATCAGTAATCGATGCAGAGAACTCATAATTTATGTTCACAATATAAATTATTATTTACATTTAATACTAAATAAAATTATCATAAATAAATCCTCCCCATTTAATTCCATTACTTTATTTTTCATTCTCAGCATCTATCACTTTCAATAGCTACAATTATATAACACGGAATGTCTGTGTTAGGTTCTCTAATCTGAGAATCCCTAATCTTATTTTTCTAACACACATATATCTTTCGATCAACTATCAATGCATGATCCCTCTTCTAATGATAGTAGAATAAATTTATTATAATATGCTACTTGACTTCCAAACTAGCTCTTAGATTAATAATTGAACTGCTCTTTCTCAAGGTCTAGATCTGTCAAGAAGTGGCCATATAAGCGATTACATTGTAATGGATATGATCCCAGATATGCTATAATAAATTTTAATACGAGTTTACTACTGGGAATCACTCTAAACACCGAGAGCAGGAAAGAGATTTTATGTCTGCTCCCAATATTCACAACATTACAATGAACCAAAAGATTAAATCTATTAAACTTAACCTAACTATTCCCTGTCATTTTATTATATTAGTTCTAATCTACTAACCAAATCTTAATTAATAATTTTAAACCTATCATATTTTGCTAGAGTAAACTATGGAAGTAAACCATGGACATCAATCAGATAAATCAATCAAATTTTACTTATGAAAGTAAAGTATGGAAATAAATCATAAAATCAGATTATGCAAATTAATTATGAAAATAAATTATGTGAAAATGAAGTTTATAAGAGTAACTTATATAAAAATGAATTATGTTAATCAAATATAGAAATAATCAAGATAAAATCAATACTCTAATTCAATCATGGAAATAAATTATCAATATAAAATTAACTATGTGAATCGAATATGGAAACAATATAATAATGACTACTGCAAATCGATCGTGGAAATAAATTATCAATAGAAAAATGAATAATTAAATTTAACTCTGAACTAATATTACTTTAAAAATAGGCGCTGGATATAAATTCTGGAGATATTTGAAACATCAAAACACAATATAATCTTATAACAATAATAAAATTTTATTACATTAACAATAATGATAAAATAAAATAAAATCAAGACACCCTTAAATATAATATTGTTACACTCAAATATATGATTCAGATCTATTAAAGACTATGGTTCAAATACATGTTTAAATTAACTACTTTTCTGGATGACTTATTTATTGTTTTGACCCATTTATTTATCAAAAAAAAAAAAAAATACACGCTTACGCGCACGGAATCAGAATTCCGTATATTTTTAGCTTTAAGAAAACCTATATCTTGAAAGAGAAGAAAACCTATAAAGTTCTACTCCCCCCCCCCTTTTATTGTAAACACTATCCATTGGACTATTCCAATAATATATTCGTTCAATTATTCTAACCAGCAATGTGAAATAATCATAAATTTCTAAACCATTTTATCAAGCAATAACTTTCACATTTCTAATGAAGAAGGATGATATGCCATAAAAAATTCCCTACTGATCTTGCAAATGGGTTTAAATTCAAAACCCACACTTTTACTTTCATGCCTGTCAGATCTTTACATTTTTGACTGTATATATCTTATAGGTCAGTATGTCAATCCAGCTTGACAACCTCAATTTACCATCATTCACAAAAATCAACACAGATTGGCTAGTTTATTAATTAAAATCTTTATCATTCCCCATCATACATATACATCTGACTGAATCCTTATCCTTTCTGGGCAACTTTTATTCTGTCCCACATAAGAAAACTCTCTTCATATCCCACATCACCATGCAGTATTTATAACATGCACACAGCAGCGTCTTAGCAAGGGAAATTAAAAAAAAACAACGACAACAACTCCTAACTTGAACTGTTTGCTTGAGCCAGAGGGAGATCTTTTCTTAAGATCTAGTCATGTAAAGAGCTCCTGCCTAGACATCTACTCTCTATATTGGCATGCAAAACATTTTCTACAATTAAACAATAACTTTATTAATAATTCCCTATCTTAACAAAATAAATGGAGTGAAACTCAGTCATCTCCGACTGCCATGGTAAATAAATCACGAGTCAGCTATTTCCCATCTATTGGGTGGTAGGATAACTTTACATTAGCAATGACAAGCATTTATTGCTTTATATATGCACACACATACATTGATTACAGTCTAGATAAATGACCAAGATTAACCAGATCCTGAATCAAAACATATATGAATTATTTCAATTTTAAACATTCAAGCCAACAACATACTTAATATTTATATTAATAACAGATCATCAACACTTATAGCATAATTATGGGTTTTACAACCATCCACTCACTCTTCATATTTAATATTAAGCACAAATTAAAATTTGGTTAAGAATAAAAATATTTATATCATTTCTCTCTTTTCTTTTTAAATTTAAATTTACGTAAGCATTTATACTTCAACGGTATCAAAATCATTTTCCTTTCCTTCCTTTAAACATTTTAAACATAAATAAAAAAAATTATTAAATTAAGATAATCTAGTGGTTAGACGTTAAACATATTATATAAACAAAATGAAACAAAAAAAAAACCAATGACATATTACATAAACAAAATAAAAATAAAGAATAAATATCAACATTACAATAGTCTCTTTCCAATGTCTTTTCCTTCAACTGTCCATCAATCAATTAATGTATTCAGTTCACTTCACTTTGAGATAGCTACATAGATGCACATCAGACAGTTATTTTTAATCAAATGTGTATAAAAATGCACAGACAGTTATTTGAATCAAGATAGATAAAAACATAGATAGTTATTTTAAATCAAGATTTAGCTACAGGATAATTAATAAATTTTAAAAAGTTCTGTTGATTACCTTCCATTTTGATGAGTTTCTTCCTGGGTTTGAATTGATTTGTTTCTTTTTCTTCTTTTCCATTTTAAAGGCTCAAATTATAGACAGCAAGCAGCTTCTGATTACTAAACATTAGTTAACTTTTTAAACATTATACAGAAGTTTGCTGCAGTTTCTTCAAATGAATTTTAACCAGCCAAATAATTCTTATAGTATAAATTGGGCCTTCAATATAATACAAAAGTTTGATAGTTCTCTCCTTCAATGAATTTTGGATAAGCCAAAGGGATAAATTGTAGCATTCAGCATAAAATATCTTATTAAAAGTCGATTCATTCATAATTGACAGTGAGGAAAAGAAATGTGCACCACTTATATATGAATTAGAAATTCATATTTTGGTATACTGTAAAACTTAAACACATTATTAAATTCTGAGAAAGAAAATTAAAAAAAAAAACCTGGAGAAAAAACCTTCAGAGATGAATTAATTTTAGTCATTCTCAATTAGAAAAAGTTCCCCATTCACTTTCCCCAGCCCCTTTAATAGGGTGAAGGAGAAAAAACACATGTTAATCCCCCCCATAGGTGGTTTTTCTTCAAATCTAATTTAAAAAATCTCCACTCAGAATGAACAATTGACCCTTTACTACTTGTTAATTTTGACAACTCTTAGTCTTATCTGAAACCAGATCTTTTTAGTTAACACATTAGCGATTAATTTATGGAAAAGCAATAAAAAAAATCTAATCAAAAAAATAAGCTTACTGACACTTTTTGGTCAAACAAAGGTTACATTCATTCTTTTTTTTTTTTTTTTACTTAAATAATTTCTTATTTAGATTTACATTTTTGAGTTAGAAATAATAAATCAGAACAGATTCATTTATTTTTCCTGTGTTTTTTTCTTTTTACACTTATCAGGAAATAATATAGAAAATTATGTCAATTTCTATAAAGGAAAGAAAAAAATCAAACCCATATATTTGTATCACACACACATACATGTGCAGACCACTCAATAGAAAACTGTTCATTTAGATTACATGAACACAATTATCCATCATAACTTCTTATAATTACAAGCATAAAATCAATGATACTTTCTGATAATCATAAACATAAATATCCATTATAATTTCCTATAACTTTAAACTTATTCTCCTAAAAAGACTGTTAAACAAAGCTACTGACAATCAATTCAATTTTAATTCTCATCAACTTTTTAGTAATAGATATCAAGATTCATAAGACTTTATCTCAGCCATATAAATATTTATTTCTCAATTATTATAGTGGTAAATTATTATAGCAGTGTACAAAAAAAATCAATCATCCCCCCTGCACTAAATAATGCTAACTACATTTTATATGAACACAAACTTTTGAGCTATATAGCCATTGATTTCTCAAATAAAACTTTTAACTTTTCTTATATTAAAAAAAAAAAATTTTTTTTCCCCACAATTATTTCCTTTTATTACATTTGTTTTATAGATGAAATAAACCAAAAGGCTACAATATATATATAGTGCACTTTTTATTAGCTCAGACTATTCTAAAATAGGATTTTGGTGTATAATTTTAAATTTTACAAATCCAATAATATTTACTTATTAAAAGAAGACAGTAATGACTTATTAGATTATAGGATTTGAACTTGGTTTTGGCTAATGAAAATTTATAAATGATCTTAACTCAAAATACACATAGATAATAACCTATAGAGTTCTGATTGTTGGACATATATCTTTTACACAATATCTTGAGTTGAGTTGATACTCTTACAGATAATAAGGACCATAGGTAGACTAAGCTCAGTGGTCAGTTACATTTAAAGTATTAGCTACAGAGATATACAATTAATATATTATTTAGTATTTAAAACCAGTGAAGTTTAAATTGTAATTTTGTAAATATGATGCGTAACAGAGACCAGTAATTATTGTTTGTGCGCATTTGATTTTAAAAATAGAAATTATTTATATTCAAATCTTGCTATATTTAAAAGTAAGTAAATAAGATTCAATTTTACAAAATACTGATATAAAATTAAAATAGTAAATAGAATTTCTAAAAATATTGTATTTCAATATTTTTTTTTAAAAACGAAAAATTGGTCATTTTAAAATAATAAACCAAAAAATTTGGAAAGTAAATCTATGTTGTTATAAACAGAAAAAGGTGGGAAATATTAGCCAATCAAAGTGTTTCAAACAATTTTTGACTATGAAATTCAAGGAACAAAGAAGACTTCGGTAATCCTGACGTTTAGCGCCCCGAACAATTCGCCCTCTATTTTTAAAAAAATGAACTATTTTTTCACTATGTAACTATATCCAAGTGTAAATGCTAATAAAAAAAGATTAAAAAAAATACTTACATTTACATGCGTATTTTTCACGTATAGCGGTCTTTGCTGTATATAGAACTGTAAATAAATGACGTATATTAACTGTAAATGTTTTTCCGTAAAGAAGAATAAATAACAAGAAAACAAACTTACATTTTTAGGAGTAATTGGAAGCCACACAAGCGAGGAAATGCACGAAAAGCCACACAAGCGAGGAAATGCACGAAAAGGTCGTCGCGTGCGTGCAGATTTCTGAAAGAAAATTCCTGCAGGTAGGATGAGAACAAAGGTGTGCTCATCCCAAATTGGTATTTTAGCTTATGCTATGCGACAGAGTGGACATAGGCATAATTCCACGCGGTCAAGCAAAAGTAGTTCAGAATTTGTCACGTGTCACAAATGACCAAAGTACAGTAGTTCATAATTTTTATAGCAACTTTGCGTGAGACTAAATAGAGCCTAAAAAATTAAGTTTTGTTACATCCATTTTATTTATTCATCTTCATGTAAAAAAGACATTTATAGTTACATATACTCTGCAATTACATAAAGAATAATAAATAACCAAAAAAATAATTACTTTTTTAGGCTGTATTTAGACTCACGCAATTTGGTCACGCGTCATTTGTGACACGAGACAAATTCTGAACTACTTTTGCTTGACCGCGTGGAATTATGCCTATGTCCACTCTGTCGCATAGCATAAGCTAAAATACCAATTTGGGATGAGCACACCTTTGTTCTCATCCTACCTGCAGGAATTTTCTTTCAGAAATCTGCACGCACGCGACGACCTTTTCGTGCATTTCCTCGCTTGTGTGGCTTTTCGTGCATTTCCTCGCTTGTGTGGCTTCCAATTACTCCTAAAAATGTAAGTTTGTTTTCTTGTTATTTATTCTTCTTTACGGAAAAACATTTACAGTTAATATACGTCATTTATTTACAGTTCTATATACAGCAAAGACCGCTATACGTGAAAAATACGCATGTAAATGTAAGTATTTTTTTTAATCTTTTTTTATTAGCATTTACACTTGGATATAGTTACATAGTGAAAAAATAGTTCATTTTTTTAAAAATAGAGGGCGAATTGTTCGGGGCGCTAAACGTCAGGATTACCAAGACTTCTTTTCTGAGGATATTTTTTTTAAAAAAAAAGTTGGATTAAAAAAATTCCTAAAATCGTATTATTTGCAAGCAGAAAAAGTAAGGAATTGTAACTGTATCGATATATTGGATAATTATCATCTTTATGTTTAAACTAATGGAGTAAATTAATTGTTTTCTACTGGGCAGATCAATAATTCCCAATACTTTCTTGAAAATTAATAAATATTGAAGAAATCATCGGAGATGAATGATCAACATATATACTCACTGAAAAGTAACAATAACTGTGCTGTGAGGAAAATGAAATGCAGTAATAAACCAAAGGAAATAAATAAACATCGTTAATATTCAGTAAGGATAAATAAAAGAACTGTAAATCTTGGGGAAAAAGTTAAGTATATATATTTAAGAATACGTAGAACTAAATCGGTAATAACTAAAAAGTGTTCATTATTACTCCAGCTATATATAAAATCCTAATTACAATAAATTATAGAAGTATTTACTTTGAGCCATAATGGCTGAAATATCAGTTGCTATAAAGTTTTAGCTGAAAAATGTTGCATGACACATATATTTTAATTGAAATCCTAAGAGTGCCATATACTAGAAATAAAAATATGTCATCTAGAATAAATAAAGCAAGCCATGAATAATTTTTTTCGCATTACTTAACAATGATAAATGGAAGGATTATTGTTGCAATAACTTAAATACCTCGCGCGAATCTTAGGATAGGCTGAATGTACAGAAAAAAATCAAAGTTATAATAAGTTTTTAATTACATAATAGTTATAATAAGTTTATGCTGAACAACCAGCATGCAACGAAAATTTAAAGTTGTTATACTTTTAGTTGAGAGTTTAAAAGAGAAATTTCGGTAAAGGTTTACTTTAGCGACCACAGCATAAAATTCATGTTCGCCCTCTAGTTTTCAAAATTATAAGTAAATTATTATTCGAAAATCTTACGTATATACTACTATATTACAATTACATTAAAATTTATTAAAATGTAAAAGATAAAAAAAATATTTACCATTTTAAAGAAGTTGAAATAATTGCACTAGTTTAATTAAAATAATTAGTTTAAATTATTTGAAACTTAAGAATTTAAACTATCGGCATTTATAACTTAAGAATTTAAACTATCTCGATGGTTCTCGGCGGAATAGATGATAATGGGGAGCCATTAGTCATCGAAATTGACGAAACATATTATTTCCACAGAAAATACCACAGGGGGGACTACATGCTTCTTGACAGAAGTTGCGGATAGAACGGCCAGCTCATTGGAGGCCCTAATCCAGCAGTACATTTTACCAGGGACTCGCATAATTTCAGATGGCTGGGCTGCGTACAATAATATCAGCAGACTTAGCAATGGCATGCACATGCATTCGGTTGTCGTAGTACCAGGACAACTTCATGAATCCCGAAGACCAAGACATACATACCCAGTGTGTTGAGAATATGTGGAAAAGGGCCAAGCGTAAGCTGAAATTCCAATCTGGTACCAGCAGGGCTTTATTTTCATTGTACCTCCAAGAATTTGCCTTCTGCAGTAGATATAGCACTGCCGCCCTTTTCTCTAACTTCCTGCTATGCATAGGGTATATTTATGCTTAAAAAGGTAAATTATTTTTTTTTTTATTATTATCTTTTACGTTTTAATTAATAAATATTTACTGTAATTGTAATATAAGAGCAGATACGTAAGATTTTAGTTCTAATTTTAAAAACTAGATGGCGAATATGCCCTGGTCGCTAAAGTAAACCTTTACCGAACTTTCTAATGTTGGTATTTATATTTTTAATCTATGATTTGTTAGTATAATGGGGGGGGGGGACTAAATCATTTAATAAGGAATTAATTCAGGTGTTGTTATAATGATAGTTATTTAATAATTAGGTTGAGATTAAAGATTAATCATTTAAATAAATATGTTCAATATTTTAGTATGAAAGGGTATTTAAAATGATATATACACAATCCAGAGAGCAGGTTGTATTTACATGTGCGAATGGATAAACTAAAAACAATGATTTTGTTTTTATGTAAAAGATAAAGTATTAATTTTGTTTACTTACCAACCTCCAGAATTATGACCCTATGTTCTTGTAGTGTTTTGTAAAATGGAAGACATGTTTGTGCACTCCAGAAAAAACTAGAATTTATTCGTAAGGCTGTTTTAGATCGCGCTCTGATAGCTGAGGAATTTAATTAGTGCATTGATGTAATGGCGATCGACAATTCCTAGAAATATTTGCTAATTACAAATGTTTCTAGATAAGAGATGTTACCTTATTGGTCAGTGCATTGATTGATTGTTGCAGTTGTCAGAGAGCGATAAGAAGACTGGGTAACATCGAGCAGTGTAATATAGAGAGCAGTCACGCAGTAGCAAGTTGCAGACCATGCGTTTGGAGAGCATCCGCTTGCAGACCATTCATTGGAGAGCAGTCAGTGCAGACCATTTGTTTGAAGAGCATCCATGGCTGAGCTTCATTGCAGACCAATTCGTTGGAGAGCTTCATTGCAGATCAATTCGTTTGGAGAGCTTCATGGCAGACCAATTCGTTGGAGAGCTTCGTTGGAAAAGAACAGCGTGGGAATTGTATAACATTATTTGCTGACCGCACAGTATGACTTGCAGTTATAACCTTGGCACAGTCGTAAGTGCAGATAATACAGTTCTCACTTATTTTTTTTGTATTGTTACTTAATCATCAAGTACTACTATTATGTAGAGGTTGAACTAATGGACCATGAATGAAAAAAAAAAGATTATTTAATAAACTAAATGTGATATGTAGTTCACATACCTAGGGATAAATATCTCAACATATAATGGAAAATTGTTAGTTTTATTTAATAATAATACTCCGAAGATTAATTTTTCTGTTGTTAGTTTTATTTAATAATAATACTCCGAAGATTAATTCTTCTGTTGTTATTGTTATTATAATATATGTGTATCATTTTATTATAAGTTATTTTAAATTAGATGTTAATGGTAATGTTTATTGTAATCATTCGTAATGAATATTATTAAAATTATTGTTTTAAAAGTTTTATCAAATTCTAATTGCTGCATTTCTTTTCTGGGCTCATTTTCACCACATCACACAACTCAAAGTGTACAGTCAAAATTAAAATGAAAAGCCAATTCAATTTAGAGCAAATCTAACAGTTTAATAAGCATAAATCTCTTAGTAAAGATTTTTTACTTGTTACATGCTGCCTTGATCCCATAAGTCATTGATGATATTGCCAATTATTGAAGTGTATTTATTAATATGAAATTAAATAATACATTAGTTATTAGTGAAAGTATTAGTGTTAATCACAGTTTAGTTAATAATATTATTTTAATATTAAGTATTAAAGAACATAAATGTAAAAAAGCTTGATTATAGATTTAAATTATAAGCTTTTCTCAATTTGTGCACTATCCATGGAAATCTGTAAAATCCCTCCTGATATTCCATAGGTAGTATGAAGAATTAATAAATCAATGATTTTCCTGAGATCTCCTTATTATAAAGTTATTCTCGTGATTATTGCCAATCTTAATTGTTAAACATAATATGAATCAAAGTTTATCTGTAATTATCTATCAGATTAATTTAATGAGTGATTGAATTAGAACTTAATAGTTATAAATATAAAATAATATTTTAAATATTATGATTAGTCATGAGAGTATGTAGATACTTGATAAGGAGGAGTATCTGGGTATTCTCATGCCATTGAACAAATATTTCGTATTTGTTTAATGTTAAGGGGATGTGATCTGTTTATGGATAAACGAGTCTCATATCGGTTATGTTTAAAACACATCTTATTTTAGAAATATTTACTCATGTCAAAGTAACTTGGGATAAATACTAATCTTATCTAAATTTAATTGTTATAGTTAAAGAAAATGATCGGGATATAGTAAGTCTGTTATTAGTACCTAGCCAGAGTCCAAGTAGGGCCTAATATAAGGGACTTGGAAACTCTGCTTAGGGTCGTACCACCTATAGACAGGCCACAATATATATATACTTTATATAAGTTACAAAATCCTTATTCACGATCTTTTCAACTAATAAATCATGTAGTGTTATAAATTAAAAAATATATCTACAATGGGAAAATAGAATAGATTTATATTTTAAATATGAGATAATAGATGTATAAATAATTCTTATATATTATAAAGTTTAAATTATTTATTTGTTAAATAAATAATTATGTTTTATATTAAACTAAATGAAGTCTTTAATTTATTTTATTTATTTATTTGATTTTATAAGATCAAACATTTAATATATAATCTTTATTAATTATTATATTAACTTCATGAAACCCATTTTAAAGAGTTAGTGAGATTTATTATTATTACTCTAGTATATTGATAGATACCCCTGAAGAGAGTCAATTATTAAACTTCCCTGAGTTTGAAATCTGAGCATGATGGTTAAATCAATTAAGGTGAAGATTGATTTGATATGGTTTAGATATAATTTATATTAATAATAAATTATTTATTTGGGTAGATATAGTTTTTATATTAAAATTAAATCATATCATTCATGGCATCCTATATGAAGACCTTAAATTTGATTATAGTGAGGTGTGACTGCCTTAACTTATCTCATTGAGAGAGTGCATACCATTACAATATATATATATATATATATATATATATATTTAGTGTATAGGCATCCAATTATGATGATAATCATCATCCTGGATTGGCATGGAGAGTATATTCTTTAAAGTCCATGCTCTACATTTTATTTTAGACTCTATTAGAGATTAAGTTTATAATGGCCAGTACATCAAAGATACTAAGTGGCCAGAGCATTGATGATGATCACATTTTAGTATCCTAGCATTATTTTTTGGTTGGTTGTATTCTTATGGATTAGCACTTAAGTTTATAAATCCAACTAATGGTTTCAATGATCTATCCCAAACTGGAAAGGACTAAATAATTAGCCTGGTCTATAGTAGACCCATTTTAAATTCAGTCACCAGATTGACTTGATTTATTTTTATTGTTAATCATTCATGTTGATGAATGAGTATTGCTTATACTTATTTATAATGCTGGTGAATTCTTATTTCATTACACTTATAGTTACTCTAGTGAGTTAACTGGGTTGATCTCAGTGATATATCATGCTTATCCCATTGTTATTAAATTTTATATTTTGTTTTACTTGAGGATAAACAAACAATTCCTCAGATCCCTGAGAGTTTAAATCCTGATTTTCCATAGTTAGAAATAGCAACCTAATCGAGGGTCATTGATGATCACATACTGGTGGCTATCACCTCAGATACGACCCCCTTAGTGTTACAAATGTTGACTCGACTTTGGGCCATTGATGATCATGTACTGGGGACCATCACCTCAGGTATGACTCCATTATTTACCCATAATGTTACAATATGAAATTATAATAAGATTAAAATAAACTTATTATCTGGTGCTAGATTAGAAAATTTCAATGCTAAGAAAAAAAACCAAAAATGAGATAAGAATTTGAACTGCAGTTATGATTTATGTGGATATCGAATGAAGAATGCTGAATATTTATTTTTGGAGGGTAAATATTATAAAAAGTTTTTAAAATATACAGAAACTGACTTGATGTCAAATTTATAAAAATATAAAAGCAATCTAGTTTGAGTTTAAAAGATTAGTTTTTTTTTGTTAAATTTCAGCTTAAATAATATAAAGAAATAAAAGGTGATTGTTTGCTATATAGTCACATTGGTTTCAGATTTTTAAATCCTATTATCTACTGATGATGTCAAAAACTGTCAACCAGTTTGAGGATATGGCCATTATAACATTATACCATTCTAGTGTCCATTGATTACTTAAACTTACAGAAAATAGCTCTAGAATACATAGAATTGCTCTTAGAAATGTATAAGATATTGTTAGTAGTAAGTTCAAGAAAAAATATAGTGAGTGGAAGATGCATAAATTGAAGTGCCCTCACAAAAGATATGGTAGATTAATTTTTTTTTTTTTTTACAAAAATTGTAAATATGAAAATAATGTGTTAAAACTACCTAAACAGCATTTACTAAAATAGGATAGAAAAAAAATTAATATAGAAATTCTAGAAAAAATATTGATTTGAAAAGAATAGCAGTAGGTGGGTTTTTTTTCTAACACGTTTCAAAGAGTGGGGATGTCTCACATTGAGGAAAAGTCTGTGGGCATGCCATAAATAGAAATTTCTCATTTCAACTCAGGAAATACCCATTTTATATAGAATCAAATTGCCCAGAATATTACTTCCAAACAAATGGTAAAATAAGTTTGAATATGAATTTTTATCTGTTTAACATATATATATACCTACATTGATATTATTTTTGCTATTATTATCATTTCCACTGGTGAAATGGGTAATCCATCAGGTGTGAAATCCTGACCAGACTGTGTAAGATAAGCCATTTTTAGATCACATTTTCTAGGCTCTTCCATTTCCATGGTAAGCAGGGATCCCTATATAGGGCTGCCTAAACATAAATCTTTGCTAGTTGAAGCTCCTATCTCACTGAAATTCAATTCCAAACTAATTCATTAATGATTGCATTTAAGCAAAGATCACAATTAAGGACTACTAAACCTGTTCCTATCATTCCATTCTTAATCCCAGAGGGCTTGAATTAAAAGAGGAAAAATGAATTATGAAGTAAGAAATATGATGCATATAGTTAAAGGATGAATATATTGGTGCACAAGCAGACAATCCCATTGTCACAATTATCTTAAGTGATTAAAGAAGAGAGAGATAGACATATGTTTGTACAAGATATAGAACTTAGCCTTTGACAAGCCATCATCCTATAAGTCAGCAGAATTTCTTGATCAGATACCATTCATTTGATATTTACATTTGGTCTTCATATCTAAAGATCCTTCCATTATCTTCCAACTGTGGGGCCCATCAATAGCCATTTAATTTTTCAAATCTTACAATCTCTTATTCATCTTTCCATTATTTTATATATATTTTCCAAAAAATCTTAAGTTTTTATGAAATAATTGTTTTCTAATATATCCATGTAATCATCAGAAATTAGTCTTGGAAAAATATTCTTTAGTGCCATAGGAAAAAAGAGTTCACATTTTTGAAATTATTGTAGTATAAATGAGTAATAAGTGTTTAATTTCATAGAATGATATAAGGAGAGTTCTTAAAAGAACTTAGAGACGAATTGAATATGTTATTTGTTCTATTAAGATGAATAATGTTCCTTTTACAGGCAAATACTTTTTTTATTATGTAATTCAAATATTCAATGTACTTAAAGAACCACTTAGCTATAATTACCAAAAGCAAATGCCGGTTTTTAAGTTTAAAATGGAAAACACATCTGTGAAAGTTAGTATTAAATGCAGTGTCAGAATTTAATGAACTTGGAATTACCTCTACTTTATTTCATTTTTTAAAAAAATATTACTTATCTTTAAACAAAGAACTATTTAATGTTAAGGAGCATAGAAAAATTATTTTTTGCTTAAGGATCACAAATTATATTGATAGCATGAAAATTTTTGGCAAGTATTTTTTTTTATTAAAATGGCTGTAGCAAAATGGTTCATATCCATGTTGATCTAAAAGCCTGTTTTGACATCAGTTATAATCATCACTTTGGAATGCTTTATTCATAACATATGGCTCTAAATATCTTAGGTTTTCTTTGTATCAAAATTTACCAATACATTTTTTTTTCTGTAATCAAAAGTTGGAATAAAATATGTAAATAAATAAAATGATTAATCATTTAATTTTATGATTGTTGTAGAAGTTTATATATTGACTATTTAAAAAGTATACTTATGTAGTTATAAATTATGAACAGTCATATTCACCCTACTCTAAAGCCATCTATTGTAAGCTTGAGTAATCAATATACAACAAATAGCTATAGTGCTATAAAATGCTAATTTTCATTCTGATTTCTGACTTTTCACTTTATCAGTAAAAATCAGAATCCAAAGCTGAAACTATTGCATTTATGCATCTAGCAACCACCTTTAACTCTTGATATCCATTCATTATATCAAATTTACCATACATAATGCTAGAGAAGGGAACTGCTTTAAGATGCATTTGAGAAAATTTGTAATGTTGTTGATATTATTCTAAATTAATGTTATCTTCTCTGAACATTAGTTACAATTTGTAACATTTTTGTAATTATTATTAATATTCAAATGGCTTTATTTATTGAGTTCATAGAAAGTTCAAATGCTAGCACCAGAATTGATTCTAGAATGTTACATTCCAGAATCTGACATTCTACCACCATGATAAACTGCACAGAGCCTACTACTAACATATTAGTATTTCATTTAGTTTGCATTAGTAAAACATAATTTTGAGTTTTTTTTATAATCAGTTCATTTGGATAATTTATACTCAAAACTAAATATATTATTATTGAAAACACAGATTTCCAAATATATATATATATACATATATATTGTAATTGGAAGTAACCATTGCACTCTTTGTTAATGTGCTACACATGTCAAAGGAATTACCAAGATCAACCAAATAATCTCATTTATGATTGCTATTTCCCAAATAGCTATATTTAGGATTGATGATAATAATAAGCAAGTGCCTATTTCTCTCTACAAGTTTACTTTTAATCATAAAATATATTTCAGACTCATCTATTTTTGTCAACTATCTTTCTGATAGTCAGCTCCAAGATTGCTTAACAGAGTAATTTAATTTAGAGACTTATGGTAATGAAGTGTCTCAGAGTACCATCTTTTATTCCAGAAGAGCGACTAATGAATGTACTCAAACTTCAGCTCTACAATACTAACAAAATCCATATTAACATTCCTACAATGGCACAATTTAGAGAATGGACTTATCCACAGTCCAGATAATGCTGATAATATATTTGAATCTTAAACCAATTTGTGGAATGAGACAGAACTAGAATAGCAAATAATTAAATGTTTTATTATTTTAATAAAAAAAAAAATTTAACAACTAATAAAGATGATGAAACAAAGTAATAATAATAAAATTATAAAATTACAAGTTGCTCTAAGAGTGCACTTCCCTAGAGTACAAATGACTACTAAACAGTTAATATTTAGATAATTTAATGAACGATCCTTAATAGCGTTTTAACTATTTACATACATGATTATTTTATGTAATAAGTCCTGAAGGCATACATAAATAATAATTTAGATCAATACGACCTCTAAGAGTCCTAGCTGACTGTTCTCATGTTTGGAGGCCAGATCTCCACACTTGAAATCACTGTGCCATGGGAGACAATCTGCTCCAATATATATGTCTCTGTGCACAGGTGAAGCTCCAAGAATGAAGTATCCTCTTCTTCACCAAATTCATACTGAGGCATTCATTGTTTTAATCATGCAGTTGATTGGCTCATACTCCCGTCCATCTGCTCAGGTGTTTTATTTTAATCTCCATACAAGAATTTACATCGTTATCTTTCTGACTTTAAAATTAATGTTATTTTTATAGCATGTCATTTATCTTATAAAGGAAATCTAACTCGAATTCCTTTGTTTTATTTCATTAATGATGTATTCTAATCTCATTAATTAGACTGGGGTTCATTTTAGAAAATAATCTTTTTCTAATTTTAAAATTATAAATCTTTTAATTACTATTTTAAAAAAAAATCAGTCTTTTAAAATTCTTTAATTTATTTAAACAAATTTTCTCATTGTTTATACCTATATATGTATGCGCATTTAAACATACACATCACTTCCTCCAAGTTCGGAGATTAGTTTTTAACCTTTGAACTCAGTACATAGTCATTAAGATACATGGGTAATTTTATTTTCCTTTTAGAATGCTGTTGTTGATTATGTTCTGCCTCACTTGATGTGTTCTCTCTTAGTAACTGGTCATCAATGTCCGTTGTGTTGAATAAATAGATATTATCTCCTCGCTCTTGTCTTTATCCAGCTGGTTTACATGCTTGTGAAGTATTTATTTATTTTTCATTCAAACTGTAACTACTTGTTTTGAGAGATGAAGAATAACTTCCATCTGTGACCAAACCTTTTTCATATTACTTTTTACCTACATTTTTTTCTGTGATTTTGAATTTATTAAATTTATAGGTACTGGTTTGATGTTTATTTTGATCCACAATTAGCACAATGTTTGATAATTTTATGCGCAATTTTTTACCTAAATACCTTTCAGCCGATGATTTCCCAGATTTGGCACTAGGGCTCGCCTGTTGATGGAAAAGTTTTTTCTCTCTGAATATATCTATTTTACCCAAATTCCCCTTCACCCCCTCGGAAAGTTTGCTTTTACTCCCATTTCTGTGAACCAGTCTCATCCTAATATGGGGTTGATAGGGGCATGTACTACATATAGTAGTAGTACATTAATTTTGCCCTTACTTTGATGTATTGATGCTTCAACTACACCCTTTATTCTAATGGCATTATTCTTCATATCTAATGCCTTTTGGTCAGTTTTTTCTATTATGGGTCTTTTCTTACTCTTGGAAGTAACAGTATACCAATCACAGATTGATATCAATGATATGCCACTACCACTACTACTTCCATAAATATGGGCTGATCACACAGCTTTAGTTTTAATATAATTTTGTCATCATCGGTAGACATTTTTTTAATATTGGTATGCTGAATTACCTGAATCTGATATGAACATTTTTCTTGTTGGGATCGTTATGTTTTTCTTTACACATTTTTTCCATGTGCCCTCTTTCTTTACAATTATTGCAGCACTCTTATTTATGAAAACAATTTCTGGCTTTGTGGCCCCTTTTCCCACAGCAAAAATTTATAAATGGGTTTTTACTATTAGTACTATTCTATTACTCACACAATTCTTTCCTTACAGTTTTGCTATTACTCTTGAACTCGGCAAATTTTCGAGATTGCTCAAGCACAGTTCAAGAGCTATCCCATGTTTTATAGCCTTTATATAATTTAAATCACCAATGGCCAATAATTGTTGCTGTAAATTAGCATTACATATACCATACCAGTAAGAAATTGTTCCAGCAGGGCATCTAGGAAATATCCATAGATGCAATTTTTTGCTAATTACGAAGAGCATTATCGTAATCATTTATATATACTTTCATCCCAAACTTGGTTCCAGGCTTGCCTCGAGAGTTGGGGGTTAAAGTATTTTGACAAATGCTCCTTAATCTGATCATATGTATAATCTTCAGGAATTAGAGATTCAGTGAGCCTGTTGGCTATCTCAATAACTCCTTTCCACCAAAGCATAATAATGAAGCAATCTTATATTTATCCTCTTTAACTTTATTAATGAATACATATTTTTCTGCATGTTAAACATACAGGGGTCACCTACTCACCTCACTGATGTCAAATTCACCGATTACTACTTGCACTGCCTAGTCTTTTACCTAAATTTAACTGTTATTTTAATTAATGGTCCAAATCAAGACTGACTGCACCGACTGCTGTGTCTAGCTGATTTGAATGCATTTCCCCCGAGTACAAATCACTACTAAATAGTTAATATTTAGATAATTTAATGAACAACCCTTAATAGCATTTTAACTATTTACATACATATAATTATTTTACATGTTTGAGACCAGCTCTCCACACTTGAAGTCACTGTGCCATGGGAGATGATCTGCTCCAATATATATATGTCCATGTGCATAGGTAAAGCTCCAAGAATGAAGTGTCCTCTTCTTCACCAAATTTGTTCTGAGGCATTCAAATCCTTGCAGTTCATTGGCTCATACTCCAATCCATTCACTCAGGTGATTCATTTTAATCTCCGTACAAGAATTTACATAGTTATCTTTATGACTTTAATTAATGAGTTATTTTTATAGTTTGTCACTCTTATAAAGGAAATCTAACTCTAATTATATAATTGTAACTAATATTTGTTTTAATAATTATTTATTGTATATAAGAATTTACCCTAGATTTATTTTCCTTTTTGGCCCATTCACATTTATTTACATTATTTTTTTTATATATGCATATATTTCACAGGGAAGAAATACTAATCTATATACTTATGATGTGTATGTTTAAATGCACAATACATATATTGTTATAAACTTAATGAAGAAAAATTATAAGTTTAAATAAATTAAAGAATTTTAAAAGACTAATTCTTTTAAAATAGTAAGTAAAAGATTAATAACTTACTTTATAAAGGTAAGAGGGACCCTCTTATCTCTCAACATATTTTCTTAATTATATAGGCAAATCTAAAGAATTTTGATTTGGGAGCATGAAGCTAATAAATTCTTCACTGATTAAGTTCACTATTTCTGTTAAAACAATATTAAGAAAATAGGTTGAGAGATAAAAGGGTCCCTCTTATCTTTATAAAGTCTAATCTTGCGTTATGATTTGGAGAGGTCTCTTGCTAAAATTAAGCACTCAAGGCACATGTACTGAGGCTTTAGCCTTATATAAGTATTACATGCTGACATGCACTTAATAAGAATTAATATTTACAACTTTAAATTGATTCAAAATATTTCTAAATTTAATATCTGAATATTGACTCATTGTAAATTGAAAGATTTCACGAATGTTAATGTTTAACAGAAATAGTGGACTTAATCAGTGAAGAATTTATTAGCTTCATGCTCCCAAACCAAAATGCTTTAGATTTGCCTATATAATTAAGAAAATAGGTTGAGAGATAAGAGGGTTCCTCTTATCTTTATAAAATCAAATCTTGCATTATGATTTTGGAGAGGTCACTCTTGCTAAAATTAAGCACCCAAGGTACGTGTACTGAGGTTTTTGTCTTATATAAGTATTACGTGCTGACATCACACTTAATAAGAATTAATATTTACAACTTTAAGATTACATTCAAATATCAGCCTTTCAAGCTAATTGAGCACACGCCTTTTGGGAGTGTTAAATAAATGAATACTTTCCTCTTCAATCCAAGATATAGTATTTATGCAGGAATAAAAAGGATCCTCTTATTCCTACAACTCAAATTCTTTTATATGAGCAAATCTGAAGAACTGTTGAGGAGAGCGTGAGTAGAATTCTCACTTTAAATTATTATTTACGATGTTTTTTGACTGAATGACGTCTGTGAAATTGCTTAGAATTTACTAAACGTCATTCTTACTGAAACTTAATTATGAGTAAATAAGCAATTATTTTATCTAGTGCCATGTTTACAATTATATTACATTCAAATATCAGCCTTTCAAGCTAATTGAGCACGCGCCTTTTGAGAGTGTTAAATAAATGAATACTTTCCTCTTCAATCCAAGATATAGTATTTATGCAGGAATAAAAAGGATCCTCTTATTCCTACAACTCAAATTCTTTTATATGAGCAAATCTGAAGAACTGTTGAGGAGAGCGTGAGTAGAATTCTCACTTTAAATTACTATTTACGATGTTTTTTGACTGAATGACATCAGTGAAATTGCTTAGAATCTACTAAACATCATTCTTACTGAAGCTTAATTATGAGTAAATAAGCAATTATTTTATCTAGTGCCTTGTTTACAATTATTTTACTAAAATGAACACCAGTCTAATTAATGAGTAGAATACATGAAAAATCATTTACTTATGACATATCCATCAATCTAATGATTAAAAAAACAAATATTAAAAAGCCTGAAAGACTATATTCTTGATTAGAATCTATAATAATCGTTATTTATATTTCCCCCCTAATACTATAAATATAATATTAAAAAAAATATATGGGCTGAATATTTCATTTTTATTCCTAATAACATCAGTATTACTAACTGAAAGGCCTGAGTTTTCCAACTTTAAATTAGATAAGCAATAAAGTAAAGATATAACTTTTTTCTTTCTGGAACAAAATAATATAATTTTAATCATGCTTCACATTTAAAGAAATCATGTCTTTTGGACAAGTTTAGGCTAACTTTCAGATGAAATAATTCATGTTTCACTTGCACTGGAAATCTTCAAAAGTTTAATCAATCCAAAAAATGATATCATACCTTCAATAACTAAGTTTGTTTATAATCATCTTAAACTTCTATCTGGATATATCTTTAGAATAGACATCAACATGGTTACTTTTGTAAAGTATTTGAATTGATATAACATATTTTTGAAAAATGAATTGAACTTAAAAGTGGATTAAAAAAAAATTCTAGGATTGTTAAGCTTGATTTAAATGATTATGTAAGAGATGCTGGAAAGTTTCATATAAAATTATTTTTAATAATAGGAAATATTTTAAAACAGATTGATGATTATTGGTGTAAGACTTTAAATATACTTAACATCAGATAAAATTTATCGAGATAATCATATATTTGCTACTGAATTTAAATTGAAAAAGCTGATATGGATGTAAATTATTATAATTGTGTCACTTGTAAGATTAAAATTGAATTGTGATCATAATTTCCTTACTATTCATGTATTTTCATTTTTCAATGATTTTTATATTCATTTCTAAAATAATTCATATAATTTTCAATTTGTTAGTCATACATAAAGTATTTTTTTTAAAATTTAACTAATAAATTTTTTCACTCATTATTTTAGCTTATCATACATTATTTAACTACTTTCTGTAATTTGCCTTACAGTTATGTTACTCCAAGAATTTTTTTACATATAACACATTTACTGCTAAAATTTTAAATTCCACAACATTAATAACTTTTAATTTTTCTAATATGTAATACTTTTCCCAACATTTTAATCAAAAGTCTTGCTTAGCATTTGCTTTCAACATCATCAATATTAAAATATTTCTTTAAGTTAGCATGATTAACAATGTTTTGATTTCCATTCTTAATCTCAAAGATAACTTATTATTTCTGAATTTTGAAAATATTATAATGATTGTACACTAAATCATTCATTATAATATATATAAATGATAACAATTTTAATGAATTTCTCTGAGTATTTTATGAATAAATTTTGGCAAGATTTAACAAACAAAGACCCGATTTCAAATGGCCATTGTCAATTGAAATCATATCATTTATTAATACTATTTGCTTAATCCACTTTTAACAAGTATATACACTTTTAGTTTCTCTTCCTAGATTATATCAGATATTAATGCATTATATGTTTAGGAAAATAAGCTAAAAATGGATTCACTGCTTGTTTAAAATTGGGTTAGACAAATACTATATCTAGATGTTGTTATTTTAATGGACATTACCAGTTTCTAATTAGTACTTTTCTTAGCTACATTGTAGCTAAAATTTATCTACAAAATTAATAAAGAATGTCCATTAAAATTTATTATTTACATGTAAAATTTTGTGAAAATCTAGTTATTATATATATGAAGGGTTTCATGATTATAATCTGTTATACCATGACTTGTGATTAAAACTTGAATTTTATTTTTTAAAAAACTGAGGATTTGTGAGTAAACTTGTTTTTTAGATACTCAGCCCAGAGCCAATCCAAATAACTATTCAATTATTGATTGATAACTAAGTATTTAAATATTTTTAGACAGAAGGAAAACAAGAAACCATAAAAATTCTCAATAATTACCAGTTGATTATTCTACTCAGTAATGTCTTCTCCACTTTTCTCTGAGCAGAGATATTGAATAGGTTGTTTAAATGTTTTAAACTTTGCAAATAGTATTAAACAATGTTCACTTACCTCATATCATCCAAAGATTTCTATATACTGAACCAGGTGGTATTATAGACCGCTTGTGGAACTCAATCTAGCATAAATTTTAACTCTTTAATAAACTCTAAACTTGTCAGCAAAATTAGAAGACTTATACAAAAAAAATAGGATACAATTATTTATTAATTCAATCTATACCAATGCAATTTAATTATTGCCCCATCATGGCCCCTTAGGCAGAGAAACATAATACCCAGAGGGTACCCATGCCCAAGCCAGAGCTATATATAAAATATATATAACTGTGACCACATTTGAAAGACAGGTCTTCTCGGCTGCAGAATTTAACACCTATAATTCAAAGCACTTTTTTGTTTCAGAGTAAACTCCAGATGCCAGTTAGCTACAAGAACTAACGTGCCCTGAATGATGGCAAACTAATTTAGTGCCTAAGAAATCCCAACTAGCTCAATCAAAAGAAGAATACATTACTGTTTTAATTGGTGGTAAAAGAATTGACCAATAGACATTAAGTTTTGAAGACAATTTATTTTAACTAAATGATTACTATTATAATTTTAAACTATTTTTATAACTTCTTAATTAACATAACAATGGTGTTTTATATAATGACCACACACATACTCTTAATTCATACAATAAAATATAAGATATCACAAAGCATTAAATAAATACACAAAATTAATATATCATAAAGCATTAAATAAAGACATGACATTTAAAAACATGCACCTCAATATTAGAGTTCATTTGCTTTACTGACTCTGGAGGCTTCAAATTATTGCAATGGATACATTAATATCAGAAATGGAATAAGAAAATGTTTTTTATTACCTATAGGATTTTGGATGTTGAATTCTTGCTGCTTCACGAGTTTTTCCAACCGGTTGGATTTTAGGTTTCTGTGGAGGTTTCTATAATTGCTATTCGTAATACTCTTATTCAAGACAGTTAGATATCTCTGGTGGTTTCAAATTATTAGGCAGGCATCACTTTTATTAGGCAGGTTGCTGATGTTCCATCAGACTAAGGCTGGAGTCTGGCCGTATGCTTCTGACAACTGCTAACACTGCATTGTTATGACAAAACACTGATTCTGGATACATGACAGACTGACTGAAGACTGGTTGTAAAACTGATTGAATGATGAAAAACTATTTATGACCTGTTGTCATTTTTTAATTAGTTTCTATACCCATGAGCTATATCCATTATTGAAATTCATCCACTGCTTTTGATTAAATTTTTGATAAGATTTTAATTAATTAATCTGGTTGTTTGTATTTTTTAATTAGTAGCCATTGCTAATTCATTTCTTTTATGTAGCTTCTGAATATTTGAGGGAATTTCTTTTAACTTATCCACTTTCATTTATTTTTCAATATTTAATTTTCATATTTGATTTTATTGACATGCACACATTTTATTATTATTTTTATGCTTCCATCTAGCTATTAATGCACGTATATATTTACATTTCTTTAAATTAAATAAAAAGAGCTATTTTTAATTTTATGTACAAGATTTATTTTTAAACTGCTATAACTTTAACTTGTAATTACTTGAAATTCAACTACTTTTAACTTTTCTAAGTTAACTTCTCTCCCCCTTCCAATTACTCTTTAATATGTAAAACTATAAATTGACTTTTAGCAAGCTGTATTTTGTTTTAGACTTATAATAAAAAAAACTCTTCAGACTTCTATAAATTTATTTATTTTCAAATGAGATATTTTCTTTTTTTAATTCAATTATTTGTGGACAGATTATTCTGCAGTGATTTTATTTATTAGCATTTTAATTTTAAAACTTTTGTGTTATTTAGAAAAAATTTTTAGTTTTAATAATTGTGCCCAACAATTTCACGTGGAGCGTTCTTTATGAGTGAAACACTACACTGGCCCCCTGACAAGAGTAAAATGTGTCATTTTTGATCATTTTATCTCTGATAACTTCTTTATTAAATCTGCACTATTTATATTAATTTTATCTTTCTAAGTTTACTTTTTTTTATATCTAGAACCATACATGCGGAGGGCAATCTGTTTTGACTATGCTTTTCTTTCCTCTGAGGCTGATGACATTGCTTACAATTATCTTGTACTAGATGATCACGATAACACTATTTTTTGTGATACAGGGATCTTAAATGATGCGGATGCAGGGCTTCTGGCTTATACTGACTTACTTGTATATGACATGAAGCTTCATATGCTGGTTTCTACTGGACTTTGTAAAAGATTGCTGCGAATGGCAGGATTAATCTACTGTCCAATTCGACTTATGCTTTGGGAATATGAATTATGGGGACTCTCCCCCAAAGAAGTGACTCGTGGCTTACTCTGGTTCCCAATGTGCATTTTTAAATAGAATGGGGACTCTCCTCTGAGAAGTGATCCCTGGCAGTCCATTATAAGTACTAATTTCATCCAGCCAACAGCTTTAACTTTTCCTAAAACTTAATTCTATGTTTGCTACCCTCCTATCAATTAATTACAATCTCTTATACACTCTTAACTTAAACTTAGATTTACATTTCATTTATATTATTTATTTATATTAACCCTTATGAATATTATTTTAAACCATTTATTTAACTTGCTTTTATTAATTAACCTGCGTGTATTAAAAAAAACTATTTTACTTTTATTCTGCTACTTCTTTTATCTACAGATGTTTTTATTTATCTTGGATTACTTTATTATATGTTTCTTTTATTTTATTCATTTATTTAATTCTACAAACATTACTTTAACTCATTAATTTGATCCATTTATTTACGAACACTTTTCTTTATTATTATGTGCATGACAGAAAAAAATCTTTTATGCAGTGAAGCCTCATTATTATTATTTTACAAAAACAATTCATTTTTTATTTATTTATTGCAGTTTTAAATAGCAAAATTCTATTCTGGTTTATCACCCATGTCAAAAGTTTTATTCAACTCATAGCCCACTTCCAGTCCTTATTGTTTCTTTCCGTTTATTATTCTGTCCATTTAGTAACTTCTAAACTTGGTCAGGCGGCTTTCTTTTTTTTACTAACTCTATAATATAAATTAACTTTCCCCTTTCATCTAACCCTTCCAATTACTCTTTAATACATAAAACTATGAATTAATTGACTTTTAGCAAACTATTTTGTTTTAAACTTATAATAAAAAACTCTTCAGATTTCTATAAATTAATTTATTTTCAAATGAGATATTTTTCTCTTTTTAATTCGATTATTTGTGGACAGATTATTCTGCAATGATTTTATTCATTAGCATTTTAATTTTAAAACTTTTGTGTTATTTAGGAAAATTTTTACTTTGAATAATTGTGGCCAACAATTTCATGTGGAGCATTCTGCATGAGTGGTACAATACATTCATCAATATATTAGGTAGCTGAATATTTGATATCCGCTCATTATACAACTCTAAATTTCTCTTAACTAAATTCATTTTACAAACAACCTTTCTTTAAAATTAACATCTTAATATATAAATAATTACATAAACATTATATCAAATCCAAAGTTTAAATAAAAAACAGTTGTTTGTTTGATGGGAAGTAAATGTTTTTAGTCTGGTGACATTTGAATTTTTGCCATTAAAGATGGCTAAAAATTCTATTTTTTTTTTAGATATTGCAAGATAAATTAACATCAATCAATATTATATATGCATGTTAAACATCACATGACCATCTCCTCTTATGCTTGTGTATATATAACTGTTGTTAAAACAGACAAAACTCACTATATATATTTTGCCACACACAGCAAGCTAGAGTAATCAATGGATGCCAGAAGGCTTGTGCATAAAATCCCCATCTAATGCCTACTCATCCAATATCCCCAGAGTAGTTTCTGGCTTATGGCCTTTGTCAGTGAGGAGTTTAAGACTTATGGTTTTGTAGTTGAATGGAGATAAAAGGTGGTTGCTGGAGGGTCTCAGATCCAAGGCTCCTCACTGGCAAAGGCCATAAGCCAGAAACTAGTCTGGGGATATTGGATGAGTAGGCACTAGATGGGGATTTTATGCACAAGTCTTCTGGCATCCATTGATTATTCTAGCTTGCTGTGTGTGGCAAAATATATATAAGTTTTTCCTGTTTTAATATATGCATATTCTTATATTTTTGATAATACTAATAATTGCATCTATTTTTATTAATTTAATCTTTATAAAGTGTTGGATTAACATAAACGTATATACGTTTTTGCACATATGAAAGCCAGTGCTAGAATTTTTAAAGTTATAGGCAATTTTTTTCATATGCAGCATATATTAAATATTAAAAAATAATTTAAATGTGTTTCTAGGAATATATAAATTATCCTGAAATTATTAGCCCTATAATGAATGATTAATAAAAAACCAAAGTTTTATAAACGGATTATCTGAAAGGTTTGTGAATTGACTTTCAGTTAAAGAAAATGGAAAGTCGAGCTAAATTAATGGAACAATCTGCCACTTTGGTGTTTTAATGTGACTTAACAATAAAAAACTCATGATACAATAGTAATAAATCATAATTTTGTGGATCATGCAAAGCAGCAAATAATAAAGATGAAGTAATAATTATAACAAGATTTTCATTTTACATAATTAGAACTTAAGCTGAAACTGAATATTAAAATTTGGTTACCTTTGATATACAATTTTTATATTCAAAAGAACCAACCGCACATGCTTTAGGTTTATTGCCTTAGTAAATATTACTTACGTAATCAATGTGCATTAAATAAATGTATAATTACAACTTTAAATAAATTAAATTGTAAATTTAAAAAAATGTCAAAGAATAGCAAAACAATGTCAATCTAACACCAATGATGGTTAAAGGTAAAGGCTTTCATAATCTTATAATCTATGGGAGAAAATATCTACTTACCAAAAGTAAAAGCACATTACATTCATATTTTCTATATTTTTATTATAAACTAATGTTCTCTAACTAAAAATAGCTAGATACCCATTGAATGACAACTTAGTTGTAGGATGTCTACCTGAAAGAATTCTAAATTTATTTGTAACCTGAAAAAAAAAATTATGACAGGTGGCTATGCTAACACTACAAACTATGAGGTTGGATGTGCTTCCATGTCGATTCTGGTTATAAACGTGGCAGGTGAATGTGTAAGTACTATGTTGTAATATTCCAGATACAGGGATGATAGGTGAATGTACTAAGGTTCTGGTAATGGACATGACAAGGGGTTATGCTAGTTACCATGCCATGAAGCAGCAAATAGATCTATTATTACATTATAAAATTCTGATTATGATCACATCAGATATGAGTTGCTATTATGACATAAAATTCAGATTGTGGACATAAAAGTGGATATACTACTCTTCTAAAGACTTCTATGTTAGCTATTAGTCTATACAGTACTAGTCATGGATGTGTCATATGGATGTGCTAAATGATTTGTCATGAAGTTCTGGTCATGAGATTAAAGAGGTGGATATACTTGTTAATAGTTTGACATTATCATTATTGGCCTAGCATAAAAATGAGATAACTACTTCACCATATGGTTCTGGTTGAGGAAATAGGTAAATTAACCATTGTCCATGAGATTCTAGTTGTGGGAATAGCATGGATGAATTAAATACTGGGTAATGAGACTTTGGTCATTATGGCAGGAGTTTGTATTAGTCATGACATTCTAGTCATAAATAGATATGCTATTATACCATGAGATGTCATAGATATAGCAATTGGTTCTAGTTCAGGTTGTGTAAGATGGATGAGATAGCTTTTGTGTAATAAGATTCTGATCACAGGCAGCTAATAGATGCTCTTAAGTTCTAATTGTGAAAAATTTTCTACTATACCATGAAATTGTGGCAATGGACAAAGCAAGTATATATACCAACTACTATATCATGAATTTCTGATTATGGACACGACAGATGAATTAGCTAACTACTAAAGACTTCATAATTTATATGATGCTTAACAAAATTTAAAGGCAAAGTTTAAAAGGCTTGAGTTTTTAAATGAATAAAAAATAGTTTGAATGTTTCATATTAATATTTTTACTATTAATTAAACAAAATAATAATAAAATTCTCTTCATCATCATCATCAACCATTATCAATCCACTGCAGAATGAAAGTCTCTCCCAAGTTCAATCTATCTTCTTTGATCTTTAGCTTCTCTTCTCCACATCACTCCTACACACTTTCTTATTTCATCCATCCATCTCACATGTGGACTCTTTCTCGGTCTTTTACAATCTCTTGGAATCCAGTTCAAGATTTCAATTCTATCTATTATCATATTTTCTAGCAATATGTCCAGCCTAACTCCACTTCGGTCTTTTAATTTTTTCAATGAGGTCAGAACACCTGTTTTTTCTCTTACCCATATATTGCATTTTCGATCTCTTCTTGTTATTCCCAACATGCATCTCTCCATACTTTTTTAAGTGGTCTGAAGTCTCTGTATTGCTCTTCTATTAAGTGTCGAAGTCTCAGATCCATAAGTAAGAACTGGTAAAACACATTTATTAAAAACTTTCCTTTTCAAACACATAGGTATATTTCCTTTTAGTATCAAGTTATTTCTACCAAAAGCACTCCAACAAAGTTTAATTGTATGATTAATTTCATCCATTATGTTTCCATCTGTATTAATAATCTGACCAAGGTATTTGTAACTGTTAACTTCTTCTAAGTCATCATAATCAATCTTTATTTTCATATTTTGAGAAAATCCATTCAACATTACTTTAGTCTTTTTAACATTTATCTTTAGTCCTACTTTCATCTGATAACTCCTGCAACATTTCCTGCAGTTCTAAAGCATTATTTGAAAAAACAACTACCTCATCTGCAAAATCTAAAGGACTTAAATAATCTTCATTTACTTTCATTCCTTTAGCTTCCCATTTTAATCCACAAAATACTTCTTGCAGCACTGCTAAACAGAGTGGCAAGACTAGTTATACAACTTAATAGTAGATGCCAAATGCAGATAATTCAGGTTTATGCTGCAACAAGTTCTCATAGTGATGAAGTAGTAGATTTTTATATGGATGTACAAAAGGCTTTTGATCAGAGTAAACAACATTTTAAAATTGTTATGGAGACTTTATACTAGAATTGGTAAACAAATGAAAAATGAAAGTGCTGTAGGTAATTTTGGTTATGGTAAAAGAAATGAGAGAGGACATAGACTTGTGGAGTTTGCAGAAAAAGAAAAACTTTATATTATAAATTCTTTTTTTGAGAAAAATGTTAAAAGGAAATGGACATGGAAGCATCCAATGAAGGTACAGCAGAATTGGATTATATTTTGACTAACAGAAAATACATATTTCAAGATAGTAATGTTCTTAATAAATTTAACACAGGGAATGATCATATAAGACGTAAGATACGTGTTAATGCAAAACTAGAGAAACAAAAATTATTAAGAAAAACAATATTTATAGTTGATATTCATAATTTTCAGAAACATTCTAATGAATTTAAATTAGAATTTACAAATCAGTTTCAAATATTAGATTTTGAACATGATTCAGATTTGAATGAAATCAATATGAAAATAACTGATACACTTTTAAAAATTGCAACAATGATATTTTGTAGAAAAAACAGCAATTGATCAATAAAATTTCTGAGGCTAGAGAAAATTATCTTATTGGCTTTTATTATGATTTCTTTGATTATCTTTTTTAATAAATGGAAATTTGAGTCAGCTATATTACATTAGGCAGTTAAAAAAATGAATTTTTATTAATTGATTGAGAATAATTGTTAAGAACAGTCAAAACATAACACATTTAATTATAAAATAAGAAGCTTATAATTAAAAGATTGGTTTGTGAAAATGAAGTATAAAAGTCTGTATAGTTTGTTTTAATAGAAAATCTGGATCAGATTTCATTACATGTCAAAATACGAGTAATTACAATTCATCAGACAAAAGTAATGAAATAATACATGTAGTTCTTTAAATTCTTTTTTTTGTTTTGTTTATAGACTGAGTTTTCAATTTACATACTTTTTCTAATATATTATTGATTTAAACATTTAATTTATATAGCCGATGTTTTTATAAATTATAATAATAACTATAGCTTACTCCACTGCACATACTCTTTATAGATCAAACGTTAATTATAATGAATATTCTCCTTTCCAAACACAAGATAAAGTCTTTTTAAAAGATAGAATGAATCCACTCTATCTTTTTTACCCAAACTATATGTATAGGAAAATAAGTAATTTAAAGTGATTAATTAAATCTTCATGCTCTCAGTTCCAAATGCTTCAGATTTGCCTATACATATAGTTTGGGTGAAAAAGATAGAGTAGATTCATTCTATCTTTTAAAAAGACTTTATCTAGTGTTTGGAAAGGAGAGTATTCATTATAATTAGTGTTCATTTATAAAGCGCATGTGCAGTGGAGTAAGCTAGTTATTATTATTATTAATTTAGGTAAAAATAGTATATTAATTAAACAAAAACAATCATACAAATAATCTGGTATAACTATTATTAAAGAAAATTATATATTTTATTTTAATTGCTTAACCATGGTGTCTTTTGTGACTCTTTGGAATCTTAAAATTTAATTAAAGATAAACAGAATTTATATATACTGTATTGTATACATACATACATACATACATACATACACTTATATTTTTTAAAATGGATATTTATTAATTGAAGCAGTGATAACAAAACATAATTTCTTTTTTCTCTCTCCCTCTTCTAAATTGTTTATTACAGAAAAAAAACAACAACTAAATAAACATAAATAATACAAAATTAAACTTTAAAAAAACACAAAAACATTAATAACTTATTTAAAATTTGAATAAAACAAAAATTCAAAGAAACAAAACCAAAATAACAATAAAATTATATTTAAAAAGAATTAATAATGGAGAGGCATTTAATAAAAATGTGGTAATGACTGAAATCCATATAATAATTGTAAGCAAGTCTAAAAATATATTCTTTATAATAGAACTTAACAATGAACACTAAAAGTACTAAAAAAATAATGATTAAGATAACATACAAATATCTCATGGATCACTCTATAAAACTGTTCAAATATTATAAATATGAATAAAAATGTGAGCAGGTGAATACAATTCATAATCCTAATAAATAAAAATGTAAATAATAAGATCAACAAGTGTAAAACCATTTAGTTCCAAATAATATAAATATAAGCACAGACAATAGTATTTATAATTAAAATTGTACAATATACCATTAAATATATTTTCATTAAATATTTTATTTACTGTATTCATTTTAAAAATTTGTCTTTATAAAAATCATCATCAACAACAACAAAAAAAAATCAATAAAATAAAAAACAAAATAAAATTTAGTTATATATAAAAAAAAAATACAATGTAAAAATATATATTTTCAAAATATACAAGTATTATATACTCTCTCTATATATAAATATATTGATACCTTGTTCTTATTCCATCACCTCTCTTATGTAGTTAATAACATTTATTTTTTGTAAATATGACATAAGACATTTTGTCCATTATTTTTATTTTGAAATTTTATTGGTTATTTAATTAATATTTTAAATAAAATTAGTTGTTCTTTTTCAAAGCCTCATCTAAAAAAATAAAAAAACCTAATATTTTTTATCTTTGTATTTAAGATAAAACTTTGAAAATTAAGTTTATTTTAAATTAGTGTTATACATTATATTTAACATATATATACGATTTGGAATCTATGGTATATATATAGTTATGTATTAAAATATTCATTTCTAAAATATTTACTTACATAAGGTATGCTTAATAAAGGCACATATAAGTTTTATAAAAGATAATAAAATAAAAATTACAATGTATTAAATATTTAAATAAAAAACAACATGATCCTAATCTTATATGTGGAAAACCAAATAATAACAATATATGTTGTTATTATTACAATGTAGTAAATATTTAAATAAAAACAATATGATTCTTGAAAAACATGTTTTTAATAATTATCCAAGTTTTATTTATTTTTTAAAAAACTTGCTTAAAAATAAACAATACTTAGCTGTGTCAATAAACTTCAAAATGTACTTATTTTTACAATTAAGCATGTACTATATATTGCATATATAAATACTAAAAATTATAAGAGATAACTGAAGATAAATATTTCAAAGGCACAAGGTTATTTTCAAACTTCAAAAGTAAATTATGAGAAAATAAAAATAAGTTGGAAATTGTTTAGAAATGAGAAAAGTCACATGACAAGATTTAATCTCACCAAGTAAAATTATTACATGCTTGAAAAACAATTGACAATCTCAAACAAAAATATAAAAAAAAAAGTGCATGTAATAAGACTCAATAATTTAAGATATGCAAATGCTACAGTGATCACTGAAAATAATAAAAAAAAATTATTGAAACCAGCATTAGATGCAAAAACAAATAAGCAATTATATATATAATACTTGTTTATACACAAAAATTATTATCAAAAATAATATTTAGGATAGAGAAAATGAAATGAAAAATCAAAATTGATGGAATTAAAAAAGATAATGTAGAAATTTATGTATTCTTTAAAAGTAAACCATTAATAATATAGACAGTCAAAACAAAATGACATAAATCTAGCTTTAACAAGAAAGTATAAAACATATATAGAATTTGGAAAAGCAAAGAACAATTATTCTTAATTAAATAGTTTTAATATGTGTGTCTTTACTAATATTTTATATGAACAACACACACCACCACATGATTTTGACAAAAAAAAAAAAGCATTAAGAATTGTCATGATATTTGTAATGACAGGCTATAAAAATTGGTGAGAATTACTTGGTGTAAAAAAATTTCCACTGGATTATTGATATAAAAACATAAGTTGGAGAAAAACTTCATTGAAGAAAATTAAAGAATAAAAGCAATACTTATTTGGCCACATATGTTGAATTAATGATGATTGAATCAATAAATTCTAATTTTTAATATCACATAAGGCACTTACAAAATGGCAAGATATGTGAAGCAAGGATGAATGACATTAAAAATTTTTATGAAGGTATCTTGGACATTTACTCAACCTTCTTGCAAAGATAAAAAAAACCTGGAGAATAATGCTAACATATTGCATTCAGCACGCAAATGTCATATACTGAGCTTGCAATGCTTTATTTGAGTGAAAAATATGAAACTATTAAATATTTATACATTGAATTCTAAATGATAGATTAAACATTTTACATGCAGTAATCTCTCGATCAATTTTTTTCAAAGGACTGGAGAAAATAAACAATAGTTACATAAAATGATAGAATGAAAACTTATTAAAAATTATAGTTAACTATTAGCTTTAAATATAAATCAAATAATTTCAAAAGCATTCTATACTTATTTGCAAAATACATGCATATCTACATAAAATAAAGAATATATATTGTACCATCTTGGTTTAGATTCAAATCTGGAACGTTACATTCATAAAAAAAATATTTTGTTAACTTACTTCATTTTTTGATTGTTTTAGAAAGATCAATGGTTTACTATACTAATAAATAGTTATTGGTAACCCATAACATTTGATAACATCCATTAACTTTTTATAACAAATAGTATATTAAATTGTACATCATAATAAAATTAATATTGTATTATTAGAAAAATTGAAGAGATTGAATTATATATTTACATATTCATTTATTAATATTTTATTTACTTAATATTCTTATTTACTGCATATATTTAACAAGTAATATATAAACCCAAAGAAACAAAATAGTATATTATTTAATGGGTGTATGCATGTTTACATGCATTGTGAATATGATTTAAAATAATATGAAATCATATGTATTTTCAAATATTATTTATATATAATTATTTTAATAAGTATTTTAAAGAATTTATAGAATATTATATATTAAATAGATGTATAAACAATATTTATTTATTTTATTCAAATTATGATATTAAAAGATGTATGTTAAGTTGCAAATTTGTTGAAATATTTTTTATTTTACAAACTGTTTATTTATTTAAAAGAATCATTTTTAATTCAGGAATGCTGAAATATTTCAAGAACTTGACTATCAAGCAAAATTTTGACTATAACAGAGATAATAGCAACGGATTATTTTCAAGTGAAACTATGGGAACAATATCTAAGTTAATAACTTCACCTAAATGTTTTAACATTAGCAAAGGAGTATAAAAAGCCTGTGATTTAAAATTAAATCCTCTCTCTCCTAATCTGCCTTTTTAGCAAGCAAGTCAATGTGTTTTAGATAAAAAAAAAATAGATGAATTCCAATATAATAATGAATGGTTAAATGAAAGGAGACATTTGCTTCAAAAGACATTGTTTTTTTGAGAGATCTAGAAACAACTTGGAGTAAAATTATTTCAAAGTATAATATATCACAAGGCCAAAGAAATATGGAATACTCTTAATGATACAATTTATATATTTGCTATAAATAACTAAAAAGATATAAGATGAAATGTATTATAGATTAAGTTTAACAGAGGATTAAATTTAACAAAGACTTAAATAGTGCTAATATTTATATGAAAATATTAATGTTACAAGAATTCACTATAGAATATATTTAAAAATGCACCCTTCATTTATTGCATAAAATTCTGTTTTTGGATGATGTCATTGGAATATAGATGAACTACAAATATAATGTTTATTTAAAGGATCTTCATTTTATATATGAATTATTAAGAAGTTTCAAAACTTATGAACTATAATTTCTTATATTTTTTTTATTATGTTTATTATATATTAATAAATATTTTAATTGAATAATCTATTAAAGGAATATCCAACAATCCTTACAAAAGTTAACCAGGTCATATGTTTTCATTCTATATATATATTTATCTACTTATATGTTAGTTTAATGTGGAATATACATGTTTGTCTATATTTTATAATTATAAACTAATCAAAAACAAAATTAGATAATTTTAAAATAAAATTTAAATATTCTTAATATTAACCTTGATTTTTATATAACGTTTTAAAGTATGTTTTGTTTGTTTCATTACCAGTACATATATTTCAAAAGCAATAATTTTAAAGATAAGCATTAATAAAACATATTTATAATAATGTATAATTCATATATTTTTGTGTTTGTATTTAAATTGGTCATCTTCTATCTATTATATTAAGAAAAAGTAAAAAACAATTTTACTTATTTTTAAAAAAATATATATTAAAGGTTTACTTATTAATGCTTGTAAAAATAAAATATTTTCTTTCTGAATTAATAGTGTATACATAAATTAGAAATTTAGACAACACATACTTTTATACTATTTATAATTGACTCATAATCCAATATTTTAATCGAAAGTACTTCATTCACTTACCAACTTATATATATATATTATTATTTATTTATTATATATTTTTTATTAATAAATTTTGGGCTTATTTTATTAATTAAATTTGAATCTCATAATTATTTATGGTTTATTAATTACATTATACTTTAATATCACCTTAAGGAATCGCTATATAATTCTATTTTTATATTAAACATTCAGCTTGCCAAAATATTAAATAAACATTTATATATTATAATAATTTATTATATTATTTAATAATTTCCTCATTTACATTTTATTGGTTACAATGTATAAATAATTGAAAAAGTTAAATATATATACTATACTTGTACTTAAAATATTATATTTATTTATTCTAAATTGATAAATAGGCACTCAATGTTATTTGTATTGTTATAATATATACTTTTTATTCATTATTTTACCAATATATCATAATAGCCACAATTTGATATCTCAATTAAAGTATAAGAAAGTCATTAATTAAATAATGTAGCTATTTTATACTGTTACAAAAGTAGTGCCCAAATGTGAATAGGTTATTTATCTAGTAATATTGGTAAAACAATTATTTTATACATTTCTGTTACAATATATATTATAAAGCATAATTTTTTTGTGATTAACAACATAATGTATTAAAAATACTTTAAGCAAACAAATGTTTTGGCAAATATGGATATAAAAATATTATATAGCCACTGTGAAGATATATAAAGTTGAAAAAAATATTTAAATTAACAATCATAGAAAGAAATAGAACATATATAGCTGCAGAAGAAAATGAAAGATTATATTTTTTGTCCAAAAAAAATTGTGTAATGAAAGGCAAAATTTGTAAACAAAACAAAAACCTTGTTTTTAAATAAAGTGTAATAAAATGGAAAAGTTTGACCATAAAGTTGAATTATAAAAATTAAGAAAGTATATATATATATAGTGAGACGCAATGCTTTGGTATTAGTCCTGCTATGATATATTACTCTGATGACATTTTCATCCTGTAATATTTATTCAAAGTTTAAGTTAACAATGCCATGACAAACAAAATACTGGCATGAATAATTTATGTCAATGATTAAGATATGTACATGGTGACCTATAAGATTAAAAAAAAAAATCTGTCCTTGAGATTTTGTGCTATTTATCACTGTCTTTTGTGCTATCACATTATCTGTGCTAACACTGTGATAGTTTGCTGAGATTTATTCAGAGATTTTTTTGTCTGTGATTTTTAAAACTTTTTCATTTGTGACCTTAGCAATTTTGTAATTTCAGTCATTTTTAAAAATGTGGAAATTACCTGCTTCCGAAGAGGAATGATCAATTTCTTTCTGGAATATGGACTTTAGCCAGCAAAAAAATTGTGTGTGACAACAACCATAATATGAAAATGTATATCAATACTTCTGACAAACAATGGGAGTGTTACTCTACCAATTGCCTCAAAAAGGTAACCACTCATTAGGGAACTTGATTTGAGAGCTCAAAAATTATGTTCATAATTGTGCTATGCTTTGTATATAGCTGGTCAAAACAATTGACATCTGTCAAATTGTGTGACAATCAGCTGGAAATAGCTGCCAAAACCATAGTTTATTGGAACAACTACCTACACAAAGTGTATGTGGAGGTTGTTATGCACAGCGAGATGGAAAACCGGAGTCCAGAGAAGATAGTTGAGATTGATGAAAGCCTCTTTATGAAATGTAAAAGCCAGATTGGCAGAGTAATTCTACAACAGTAGATATTTGGAGGAATTTGTAAAGAGATGGAGGGATGCTTTATAATTAAAATTAAAGGCAAAACTGTGATTATTCTCATGCAAACCACCAAACAAAATGGGGAGTCCATTCTAGAACACATTGCACAGTTCAGTTCTCCACAGTCATTGTTGTCATTTGTAAGTAATTTTTTTCTTTAAACAAAAATATGTTTTTCGTTTGAAAATAATTTTTAAAGTATTACCTTAAAGTAATGGTTTACCATTATTTTTTAGATTGAACATTTCAATTTATGACAGCGCAAAGTGCCGCAGTATGCAGGGAGGAGGGATGTTTTCGGAGATATCAATATCATCCCATAAATACATAACTCATAAGTACTTGTTTATTTAATTTTTTAATGTCTTTTTGCATTTTATCTATAATTAATATATGTCCCCAGTATTTTTTTTTCATATTACACATGTTATAACATACTAAGTTTGCAATGTGTTTAAAATAAAGCCTCCACAGTATCTGTGGATAAATTTTATCGATTGTTTGTCCATACATTACTTGGAGACATTATCTTCAAGGTCACAAACTTAGAGTAATACATCATAGCAGGACTAATACCAATATACCTGAGATGCTTTGATGAGTCTCGAATTATAATAATATAGCATGGAAAATATCAGTTGACCATTAAAAGGTTAAAATTATAGATTTGAGTTCTATTTTAAATCGTATTTTTAAAATGTGCAATCAGATATATATATATAACACACACGTGTAAGAGTGTATAATTTTTTTACTGTAATGAAACTTAATGTTATAATTTTACAAAACAATTTTTGTAAAGCAAAATGAACTTTAAAGAGAAAAATGTCTTATCTTTATACAAGTTTATTTTCGGTCTTTTCAGACAATGCCTGATATAAATAATTACACTAATTTTAAGTATAGAATAACTTATAGTGGGTATTGTTCGAACATCCACAAGGTAATTAATTAAAATTTAATTAATCAGATGCTGGATTATCTAGAGTAATGTTTTTTTCTTTTTTAATTAATGCCTGTTTTAGAAGTTTCTGAAAAAAGAACAATGGGACTGAAGTCATATAAAAGCTTCAAAATTTAATATAAATTATTATTCACCTATTTGTTATGAGTGAACAGTTTCAGACTTCGTTATTGAGCATTTCCAGAACTTACTGCTTGTTGCTAGTCAATTAATCTCCAGAAACCATCAGCAGTTATCCCCAACATCTACTAAGTGGGACACAGCTAGCTAGAAGAAACCATTGTGATCAAATGAACAGACCAATCATCTCAGTTGTTGTTTTGATAATAATGAGTGGCTAAGGTTTTAATACTATGGTGGACTTTTTTCTTCAAACCTCTGTTCCAGCATGATCTAAGCTAGTGACCTGACTGACCTGATTTTCTTTGCCGATGAAACTACCTCTATACACTGAAGTTCCTCTCCGAACCTTACTTTCAATATATGACAAGCTATCCGAATAATCTGAAAATTGTACGTACATATGACCTTGAACATTAACCCAAAAGTCTGCAGCACTAGTATGATAATATAAAAACTTTATTTACTCAATAAACCAGGCATGATTAAAATTTATGCCTAGAACTTTTAATTATTAATATAAAGTAACTACTTTTAGAATTATATTAGTTAATACATGAATATTGATGTAATCTAATTTTAATGAATTATATTGTATGCTTTCAATTAACTTTTGGATATGGATGAGTTATTAATTATTTTGTTTCATTTATGTCTTTAGTATAAATTATCTTTGTTTTTATTAATTGTGATTAGTTTGATAGTATCAATTAACTGTAAATTGTTTATGTCATTATCAAGTTACCAATTTTATATTCAGTTGTATAATAATTTTTGTGAATTAAATGCCACAGACCTACTTACTAATTATTGAAACTGTTATTTGTCTTATTTATTGATTTGCTATAACAATAACTTTCTTGAGGTACTTAGGAGCTTACATGCATTATTCTTTATCTATGTAAAGAATCTCATTTCTATCTGCGTTGCTGATTTAAAATTTTCTCACTCATTACAATATCATAAAATATTTGAGCTTTAACCATTAGATATTATTTGTGTGGTATTTATTTTTTTAGAATGGGCTCAGTTAAACACCAGTTTGTTGAAGCTTTGGTATAGCTTACATGGCCTGATAGTCCCATATCACCATATTCAATTAGTGAACATACAGAGCCACTAGCAGTAATGTCTACAATAAATATGTCATTAATAAGCACATATTTAAGGTTACTTATCGCCGCCCGTATGGCCTGAATTATTATCCTTGATACGAACTTCAAAGTTGAATCTCCAATATTTCTTCAATTTTATCTTTTCTTTTTATGGTCAAATAATTTTATGGTAATTTGTTATGCACTCTAGTTAATTTTTGTAGCATAAGTTTGAAATCCATCATAATTATTTTAATACTTTAGAAAAAAGATAATTATTAAAGATTTTAGCACATGATTATGTTAAGATACAGCTCTTTAGCTGATGTAATCAAGAATAAACTCATTACATTAGTGATTTATATAAAACCAACGATAGAAGAAGTTAATTAATTTCAAATTCATGTGTTTATGATTTTACCAATTTATTTTTATCTTTTATTTTAATAATTAATAAATGTATTATATTTATTTAAATTTGCCTAGTGTTTGATGTCTGTTATCTACCAATCAGTTGTTTATTAGTTGAGAATCTCCTGTTCTGAGTTGAGCTAGTAAATTAAAATAGTGTAATCGCACATCGTTCACATATATTCTGACCTCCAAATAAATTTTCCAGGCTATATAGAGGTGGTGGTGCCTTCAAGGGCTGTAGTGACTGGTACAATATATTAAATAAAATAAAACTTATTTCAAATTTAAAAAATAATATATTCATGTGAAAAAATATTGAAATGAGATTACTTTGTCAACAATAGATGTGAAAAAAATTATAAATCTATACAATAATAACATATAGTTCTATGATACTGATTTTAGAACAAAAAAAAAAAAGCAGATGATGAATGCCATAATACATATATATATTATGGATTGAAAGTTGACTGTATTAGATTCTAAATTCAATAATTCCACAAAAATGTATTACATTTCTAAATATTTGATAGAATCATCATCACTAATAACTTAAGGAGCAGAATAAAAAATACCATATCCATCTAATACAAACAACATTTATAAAAATGACTACAATACTATCTTAACATAAAAACACATGTTTAAAATTATAAAATCTTCAGGTAGTTTTCTATTCTATTGTGTCAGTCATTTGATGGTGTTGATGCTAATCAAAAACACATACATATTACGATTCCGGGCCAGGTCTGTGATTCTATATAAATATCGGGTTTAGTTTTGCAATAGGAAATTATAGTAACTAATAGTAAATAATATTACTATTTAAAAAACAAAATTTAGAAATTCACATTAAATTTAAAAATGATACCCGAATAATTTACGTTTTTGGACAGTAATTAATCATAAAATGGGTTGTTTTTGTTTGTGTGTATCTATAAAAAGTTATGGTATTTTTTTTAATAGAAAATAATACACCATTATACATTTTTCAATTTACACAAAATTTGTACATTCATGCTAAATTTAAAAATGATACCCCACTAATTGTTTTTGTTAGTGGGTATATATAAAAAGTACCATTATTTAAATACTACATTTAAAAATGATACCCGCCTAATTTTCTTTTTTTTTTGGACAGTAATTAATCAGAAAGTAGATTGTTTTTGTTAGTGTGTAGATATCAAAAGTAATATTATTTAAATACTAAATTTAAAAATGATACCCAAATAATTTTTTTTGGTATTGACAGTTATTAATCAGAAAGTGGGTTTTATTTTCTTTGTGTGTGTATATATATAAAGTTACAGTCTTTTTTTAATAGAAAATAATATGTAATTCTACATTATTCAATTTACCCACAACATTTAAAAATTTACACTAAATTTAAAAATGATACCCAATTAATTTGCTTTTTTTTGAACAGTAATTAATCAGAAAGTGGGTTCTTCAATTTAAAAATGACACCCGACTAATTTGCTTTTTTTTTTGAAAGTAATGAATCAGAAAGTGGGTTCTTTTTGTTAGTGGGTATATATAAAAAGTACAGTTATTTAAATACTAAATTTAAAAATGGTACCTGACTAATTTGTGTTTTTTTGGAGAGTAATTAATCAGAAAGTGGTTTTTTTTGTTATTGTGTACATATAAAAAGTACCATAATTCAATACTAAATTTAAAAATCAAACTCGACTAATTTGCTTTTTTTTGACAGTAATTAATCAAAAACTGGTTGTTTTTGTGAGTGTGTAGATATAAAAACTAATCTTATTTAAATAGTAAATGTAAAAATAATACCCGACTAATTTTCTTTGTTGACAGTAATTAATAATAAGACACTGGATTGTTTTTGTTTGTGTGTATATATAAAAAGTAATTTGTCATGGACGAATTCTCGCGAAAATGTTACTTTTCGCATGATTGTCGAAATACTGCTCTGCCGACTCTTAAAAGCAATTTTTGAGAGTTACACATTCATAATGGAACCTTCACAACATTGTTAACAAAGTTACAATGTAACAGTATCTTAGAGTACTTGAAAAAAAATACCTTTGTAATGAAATTTTAAACAATTACGACAGGCTAAAATCCACACAGCCTCACACGAAAGTATAGAGAAAATAGACATTCTAGCATTACGATAAAGTTAATAACACAGCCAATAAAGGCATTTGTCTGTGCTTTTAGCATAGAAAAAAGCCAGAGTGGCTAGCCGATGGAAACTCTTTCTGTGTTTTATCATACAAAGAAGCCTCTTAGGTTGGCTGAGGCCGCCGCGAGGACTCTTTCTGTGTTTTATAGGAGAAAGGAGCCTCTTAGGTTGGGTGAGGCTGCTGAAACGGTATATTTCTAGGAGTTGATCTAGAAATAGCGCCATCATGCGGCTGACACGATAGAATAGAAAACAACTAATCTTCATAAATATATACGTGGATGTAAATATATGTGTGTATTTGCATAATGACTTATAATTTTGTTTATGACATAAAAGTAGTCGTTTTATATGCATTCTATTTTTCCTAAAGCTTTTATAGTCCTATTTTCAATATATCTTCAATGATAAAAATGAAGTAAAAAAAAAAGAAGTTGCATCTCTGCATTGCACAATTTTCAAACTAAATTCTGATTTGAAAAATTACTTATTTTAACCTCTTTTCTGGGAAAGCAGCCATATTGAATATTAAAAAATTATGTTAAGCCACAAATTTTATCATAACTTAAGTTTGTATTATTCAAAAATGACATAATATATATTGTTTGAAATATAAAACACCAAAGAATGTAATTAAGCTGAAAAAAATATAATAATTGATATTCAAAGTAATAAAAAAAAAGAAAAAAAGTTAATATTTCTAATAATTATTTTCATATTATTTCATAAATTCAAAATTATCAAGCACAAATGTTAAAAGTATAATTTTGTTAGTAGGATCCACCATAAAATTTCTAAAAAACTGGTATATAATAACCTTTACCTAAGGTAATCCATCACTTGAAAACTTCGTAGAATAAAGACATTAGTATCTTTCATTTTTCCTAGTAGCCCTTCAAAATGTTTTTCCATACAGGGGTTTGCAATGAATATGTCATCCCTAATAACATCACTATTAACAAGTAGTTAATATTGATAAATAATTAGTATAATTTGAATATTATAATAAAGAACTTCAATAAAGTTTGTAATTTATTAAAAATTACTACTAAAATAGTCACTATATACAAAATAAAATAAAAAGTGAATGAAATACTAAATTCATTATAGAGTTAAGCTTGAGGTGCATAAATTAGTAGTTTAGAGTGAGCAATGTAGTATTATTTATCATATCTTTGTAGGTTTTGAGGGCTCATATTGCTTCATACTACTATAACCATAAATTTAGTAATAGCTTCAACTGCCACTTCTCTTTGCATTTGATATGCAGCTTTGAAACTTACATTGCAGTAGTCTATAATCAGCCTAAGTTTATATACTGTCAAAATCTTTACTATTAGCATTTGTATATTTTTATTATTATTAAAATGCAGACAAGACATTATAAAAAAAAAAATCTATGTTTATCTTTGTCTCATATCACAAGTCCAGATATCAGTTAATTCATATACAGGATATCTGAATCCAAGTCCACATCATACCAAAAAATGCAGATAATTCATGATATAAATTTACACAATCATGAGCTATTTTTTTGATCAATGTATATGTTAGTTTCAATAATAATTTTTTTGTATATTTTTTATCAAATATAAATTCAAATAATAATTAAAAAATATATAAAATTAAATACTTACCATCTTCTCCCATTAATGTTCATTCAACTAAGCACATAGATAAAATCTTGCATTTTTCCGATATAAATTTCAGGGCAACTCCCATTTCATTAAAAATAAAAAAACTGAGAGAAAGACAAAAAAATTCAATTTACTTAATCACAAAAAATATTATAAAATTTTTAATTTTTATCATAGAAAAATGAAACTTACCTTTTCTGAAACTAGAAAGAAAGGTGGAAACAAAGATGTGAAAAGTGCATGTATAGACTGTGTAAATTTCCTGTAATTTTAAACTGAAACTGGATGTTGTAAATTTGAAAATTCAAGACTGCATTGTGTGAGCGCGACTAATCATCAAAAATGAATTAAATTAAATTACACAATCCTTCCCAAAATTTTGTGATATTGTCTTCCAAAGAGAAAACAGACATTAAGAGCCCTATGATCATGATTGTGTTATTTTTTAAATCAACAGTAGATTTAGCTTTAATCTTTTAATGCCATCAAAAAACTTGTTTTTTTTTTTTTTAATCAATTCAATTATCAACAATAGAAAGTAATTGTTCTGTATAACAATATTATTATTATAGTAAAATTACAATATTATTCCTGATGAAAATTAAAAGATAACTGTTATCACATAGAAATCATTTTCTATTTAATTATCAGATTATTAATTCAGATAACCGCATGTTTTATATACAAGACATATGGAATTAAAATAGTTGGCTCATTGCTAACAAACTATGTTAAACATTATGATCAAGTGAAGTTTAAAGCAAAAATCAAGTTTAAAAATATATTGCAAGAATAAAAAGTGATAATGTAATATTACATAAAAGTTAAAATTATAATAGATATACATGTTTTTAATTTCCAAAATAAGCTTTCAGTTTATATTCATTCATTTAAAAATTGTATATTACTTTAGAATTTAACTACATATTTTTAATTATATATATATAACTAAATTGGAAACTTGAAGAATCTAAGCTGCTTTAAAATAGTAATAATAATAAAAAGATTTACCGAAGTTAACAAATGGAATAAAAACACTTTAAAAATATACTTTAATTAAAATATATTCTTATGGCACTTTAAATGCAAAAAAAATTATTTTAATTGTGTTATATATATATATATATAATAAAACAAAACTGGAATTAGGCTTATAAAATTTACTGCATCAATATTATTTATATAAATATAAAGCAGTGGTTTAAGTCATGTCCACCATTCTCAATAAAATATTAAAAATCAGCTTGCAGCATGAGCTAACTAAAATATAATATTTATATATTTAATATTAATATGGTAAATTTTAGAAGAATAGTTCCAGCTTTTTATTATTACATACAGTATTTGACATTCTATATATGTATATTGTTTTAAGATATTATAACCAAGTGATATAACATTCTTCACACACATATTACTTGCAATATGTCCAAAACATATTTCTGTATGTTTATCCTTTTTTACCATTATTAATAGTCTTACAAATAATATGATAAAGTTTACATTATAATTACATATGCATATGTTATGACAAATATAAAATTATTCAAAATATTTTTTCCCAATTATGAGAGGAGAAAAAAGAAGTAAAACTTTATACTTTTGAACTATAGCATTTGCTTTTTTGATTTAGAACAATTTTTTTTTTTTGCTGTAAAATAAACATTATATAAACAAAGTTCTATGATAACTTAGACAATAATATACAATACTCAATTAAAAAAGTACATAAGCATATGTATATAAGCATTTCAAATGTAACAAAAGATATGAATGATATTCATTTATAAGAACCTCCTGAGATTTTCATCACATCAAAAAGAATACTGTATTTGGAATAATTTGATTCCTACTGACAAGATATTAAGTAACAAAAAAATAAAATCAAAACTTTAAAATTATTATTCCTGCTTGATTCCTAGTAATCTTTTTCTTAGAGATCCTACTATATGTTACAATTTAAATATTACATTTGTAGAAGTATTACAAAGTACTTTTATTAGCATTAAAAAAAAACAAAACTTGTTTTTCTAATATTTTTCAAAAAAATTATTTAATTTAAGCAAATCCAAAACAAAACAAAGAGAGTTTTTATGACTATGTGAACAAGCACAGAATTTGCTTAACTTATTATGATAATAAGATGAATTTGAAACCAAAAATTTTTGAAAGTAATTATTATAATGGTCTTTAAAACTATTCATTATGAAAAATGTGATGACCATAATTATTTATTAAATATAAATTTTAAACTTATATCAAATAAGATTTTATATATTGGTTTATTAAATAATTTGAAAAAAGATTGCAATATTTGATAAAACATTTGTGATGTTCTTACCCTTAAAAATATATATATATTTACATATACACATACACTTATATAAATCCCAAACTTCTAATAATTTATTATCGAAAAATATGAAAGGCTACTCTGATATAATGAGGTTGTCATACTTTAATCTCAATCAAATAGATTACTTCTGAAAGCCTCTTTTAGATTTCCAATTTTCTCTGTTATCAAACCCATTTTTGCTTGAATAGTAATCTTCAAAAGCCTCCTTTATCTCTTCATCAGAATTCATAACAAATACTCCTGAATTGTTAAATAAAGACAAAAAAGTTAAAAAGTATATGAAAGTGAAATAAGTAATATAATAAAAGACAAATGTAAAAAAAATAAGCACATTGCAAAAAAAGAAACGTTTCTTATTAATTAAAAGTTTAAAATTTAAGACTTTTTATTAATTTGTGCAAAAATTCAAAATTAGTGCAAATTTTACATAAAATTTTTATCATAAACAATATATTTGATATATGTTAATGATGTAGTTTCATTTTTGGCGAGGAAAGTGCCATGCTCCTATTTTTATTAAATTCATTAGCAATTAATAAAGATGTTTTATTACATTAACATTTAAGAGATCATATTTAAAATGGAATCATCAGGATATGGGTTTGTGAACATTATACCTGCTCAAAATAAATAAAACATCGTATTAATTACTAACAGCATTACTGACTAGTAAATGTTATTATGCGACACCATTAACAAATTTTATTTGTGTTAAGATTATATTTTTGAATAATAGTAAACTTCCTTTCCCAAAATAAACCAAATGGGTTCTTAACTCTTGAAAATTTGAGACTAAATAATTAAAAATATATACTTATGGAGAAGTATCATACCATTTACAATTTCCTTAAACCTTTAACAATACTATTTTTTATAAGAGAACTTTATTCTAACAGTTTCAACTGTCCTGCAGTCATCATCAGTTACAATATCCAAATATATAATTATACAATTAATACATTTTATACACATTCATATACATAATTAAATACAAAAATAAAATGATACTGTTCCATGCACTGTACTGTGCCGCTAGGTGATGCTGTAGTACACATCAAGAACCATACAAGTGATAAATTTCCATAGGAGAAATCACTGTAAAATACAAATTACAAAAACAAAAATTGGTAAAAATACATAAAACAACCCTCCCTGCATGAAGAAATGACTGGAAAATACAAATTAGAAAAACAGAAATCGATCGATGAAATACATAAAACACAATACCCCTCCCCTCCACTGCATGAAGAAATTGCTATAAAATACAAATTACAAAAACAGATATCGATGAAATATATAAACCCCCCCCCCACATGAAGAAGTCGCTTAAAAAGTAAGTAAAATACAAATTTATAAATCACAAAGAAAAAATGTGGATTGCATCATATTAAAAGTTGCAAAATGAAATGTGGTGTGATATATTCATAACATCCAAAAAACCCAAGTACAACACACACAAAAACCCCCCACAAATACTTATAAAAAAAATACAAAAGATAGACATAGTGGGCAGCCCACTTAACTAATAACAGCAGATTTTAGCAAACAATTATTCAAAGAAAGTTCCAAAATAAAATGTGACGTAATAAACCTCTCACATTAAAAAATATAGGTATAGACTTTAGCAAACAATTATTTAAAGAAGGTAGTTTCGCAAAATATAACATCCCAATACAATTTAAAAGTAGGCAAAAAGAACATTCAATTTTTGAGGTTTTTGGAGCAAAATTATTTAGAGAAGCTTGTTGAAACAGAATACAGCACACTTAACTAATAACAGCAGATTAATAGCAGGCTTTAGCAAACAATTATTTAAAAAAAGTTGCAAAATGAAATGTGATATAATAGACCTCTCAGATTAAAAAAATATGTGCAGACTTTAGCAAACAGTTATGTAAAAAAGGTAGTTCAGTAAAATATAACATCTCAATGAAATTTAAAAATAGGCAAAAAAAAAACCATTCAAATTTTGAGGCTTTTGGAGCAAAATTATTTAGAGAAGCTTGTTGAAACAGATTGCAGCATATTTAACTAATAACAGCAGATTAAAAAAATAATTTAACATGATGTGGACAGATTACAGCAATTTAGAAATTTTAAAACTTACAATAATGCTATACTTATGGCTTGTAACATAGCATCGCATACATCTTCATCATGGTGCAGTCGTCGCCACATGAATTTAGCTAAGTATGAGTCCAGATGACGTCGAGTGGCCGTGCCCCCTCTCTTTTTTATTATGCCATTTCATTAGCCCCCAAAGTCTTTCTAAATTTTGCATATGTGCCCCGGTAGAAAGATCAACAAAATTATAAGTGTAATTTACTTTGAAATGTTGGTAACCTTCAGCATTCAATTCATCACTTTTGTAGGCCTTCCAACAGTCAGAATATATGGAGGATCCTGGTGCTATGTGTTGTTTAATGGCATCTAGGAGAATAGATGCTGCTCGACCATTCTCTACATAAACTACCAAATAACCCCTATTATGGAAGAATTCTTCCCTGTTTGTTTTTGCATATAGTTTCGTGGACCTCTACAATTTTTCCTGGGCCTCCAATTTTGCAAGATGGGCGAGATAGTAGACTTTTTTTACAGGCTTCTCTCAAATATTGCTTCCATGCAATGACAATGCTTCTGTTCAAATCCAAATCATTTATTCCCAATTGTATGGTCAATTGGTTTTTACTCCAATAATAAATGATTCGGATGGCTGCTACAAATGATAATCTGCAGCCCTCAAACCTGGTTCCTTTCCAATTGTGTCCTTGGGCTCACATAAAGTGTCATTTGATGGCCATTGATGCACACTTTTTGAGAGGGCATAACACTTTTACTTTGGAAGAACTCCAATGCCTCATGTTCTGTCTTTGGAAGATCCCAAATTTTGAGTAAGAAAAGATGCTACTTAAATTTCAGTGCAGGTTTTTGAAATGTTGCTTGAAAGTTGGTGCATGTTAAATATTGTATTCATCTGCGTAAAAAAAAAATCCATATTAACATCATCAAAAAATAAAAATAATCCCCAACAAATTGAATTTCTAGCACTCCAAAATAATTAATACATCATAATAAAACTAAGCAGGTATTTCAAAAGACTAGTTCAGTTACATTTTGATTAAATTTGTCAGCCCAAGCAATTATATTTTTCATGTGAAAGGTCTATTACGTCACATTTCATTTTGCCAAGCGATTATATTTTTTACAGTGAGGGATCTATTATGTCACATTTCATTTCGAAACTTTCTTTAAATAATTGTTTTCTAAAGCCTGGTGTTAATCTGCTGTTATTAGTTAAGTTTGCTGCAATCTGTTTGAACAAACTTCTCTAAATAGTTTTGCACCAAAAGCCTCAAAAATTGAATGTTCTTTTTGCCAACTTTTATATTGCATTGGGATGTTATATTTTGCGAAATTCCCTTCTTTAAATAATTGTTTTCTAAAGGCTGAGCCTATATTTTTTAATGTGATTGGTGTATTAGTCACATTTCATTTTGCAACTTTCTTTAAAATAATTGTTTGCTAAAGCCTGCTGTTATTAGTTAAGTGTGTTGCAATCTGTTTGAACCAGCTTCTCTAAATAATTTTGCTCTAAAAGCCTCAAAATTTGAATGTTCTTTTTGCTTATTTTTAAATTTCATTGGGATATATTCTATGCTATGTTACAAGCTATTAGTATACCATTGTTGTAAGTTTGAAAATTTCTAAATTGCTGTAATCTGTCCACGTCGTGTTAAATTATTTTTTTAATCTGCTGTTATTAGTTAAGTTTCACTAAAAAATTTTGCTCCAAAAGCCTAAAAAATTGAATGTTCTTTTTGCCTACATTTAAACTGCATTGGGATGTTATATTTTGCGGAACTATCTTCTTTAAATAATTGTTTGCTAAAGCCTGTACCTATATTTTTTAATGTGAGAGGTTTATTACATCACATTTCATTTTGCAACTTTCTTTAAATAATTGTTTGCTAAAGCCTGTCATTAATCTGCTGATATTAGTTAAGCTTGCTGCCCATGATGTCTATCTTTTGTAAGTATTTGTGGGTTTTTTTTGTTTGTGTTGTACTTGGCTTTTTTGGATGTTACGAATCTATCACATTACATTTCATTTTGTAACTTTTAATATGATGCAATTCACATTTTTTCTTTGTGATTTATAAATTTGTATTTTATTTACTTTTTAAGCGACTTCTTCATGCAGTGGGAGAGGTTGTGTTTTATGTATTTTCACCGATTCCTGTTTTTGTAATTTGTATTTTACTGCGATTTTTTTCTATTTCTTCATGTGGGGAATGGGATGGGATGAGGGGTTGGGGTGGCGTGTGCGTTTTATGTATTTTCACTGATTTCTGTTTTCGTAATTTGTATTTTACAGCAATTTCTTCCATTTCTTCAAGTGGGGGTGGTGTGTTTTATGTATTTTCACTGATTTCTGTTTTTGTAATTTGTATTTTACAATGATTTCTTCCATTTCTTCGATAGAAATTTATCGCTTGTATGGTTCCTGATGGGTACTGCAGCATCAACCTAGCGACACAGAAAAGTGCACCGAACAGTGCTAATAAAATATACATGTTAACATGACCATTATAAATAAGCATTTCCCATTTTATTTCTTTACTCTTAATTAATTCTATCCATATTTATTTTATATTATTTTATTTTTAAAAATTATTTACTATAATTTTAAAATTTTTTAAATTTTTATTATACTATTTACATATTATTGTTTTTTTTTATTTATATTTTTAATCAACTTCTAACCTTTTCTTATTTTTTATTAAATATTTTATAATTAACTATTAACTTTTTCCACATTACAAATTACACCTTTTTACATTACAAAATTACACACTATTTTACAATCCTATTTCTAAAAACCCAACTGACAAAATTTTCAAAATGTTTATACTTACCTAACACCTCCTTTATCGTCATTTTCTTCAACTTAAGCAAGTATAAACATTTTGAAAATTTTGTCAGGTTTTTAGAAATAGGATAGTAAAGAGGTGAGAAATTTTGTAATGTAAAAAGATAATTTGTAATATGGAAAAAGTTAATAGTTAATTATAAAATATTTAATAAAAATAAGGTTAGAAATTGATTAAAAATATAAATAAAAGGATAATAATATATATTAAATAGTAGAATAAAAAGTTAAAGTTTTTTAAAATTAAAATAAATAATTTTTAAAAGTAAATAAAATAATATAAAATAAATGTGGATAGAATTAATTAAGAGTAAAATAAAAAAAAAAGATTATTTATAATGGTCATGTTAAAATGTATGTAGTTGTGTATTTAGTTATGTATATAAATGTGTATAAAATGTATTAATTGTATAATTATATATTTGAATATTGTAGTTCTGATGATGATTGCAGAACAATCGAAACTATTAAAATAAAGTTTTCATATAAAAAATAGTATTGTTAAAGTGTTTAAGGAAGTTGTAGAAATCAATGCATAAGGAAAGGAAGAAGACAATTATATTACTTATGGAGAAGTCCATTAAAAAAAATAAATTATAATGCAAAAAAAAAAATATTTTAATAATAGAGGTAAAATTTTTTTTATATTAAATGCTTTTATTGATTGTGTTCTAAAAAGAAAGAAAATAATTGTTTCTTCAACCACAATTGAAATTTTTAGATTTAACTTGAAATAAAAGCATTAGAAATCCAGAAATTAATTAAATCAATCCCTTGTTATAAAGAATAGAGATTGATTTAATTAATTCCTGAACCCCCTATGATTTTATTTCAAATTAAATCTAAAACTCTAATTATGGCTGAAAGAACAATTATTTTATTCCTTGTTAGTGCACAGTCAATAAAAGCATTTAATATAGAAATTTTTTTATCTATTATTTTTTATGTTTTTAGTATTGGCACAGTAAATGCAAATGTAAAACTATATTGCACTTTAAATTGACTAGACACTTATAGCTGATATACATATATCAGTAAATATTTCTGCTATAAGTTAAATTTATTATTATTATTATTATTATAATAAATTATTATGTATACATAAATAGTTTAAAAAATATTAAATTAAAAGAAAAACAAATGTATACTGCCCTCTTGCGACCATTATTTAAACCAAAGGAAAATTCTAAGAAGAATTGTTTACTGCAAAATATGAAATTATTGAACGTTTTTCATATTTTTCCTGCTCTCTATTCCATATTTATCAAACTAGTTGACATATTGAAAAGGTGTTTCATATGAATTAAGATCTTATAACTTAATTATATATCAATTTTCAAGCAATTCTATTGATTTTAAATATATTAAATCTCGATTTTAAAATTTCATTCTAACTTGAAAAAAAATAAAATGTTAACAATAAACCAACAGATTTTCCAAAATCAATTAAAGCATTTAAAAATAACAGTTTTTTTCTTTGAAATAGAGAAAAAAGTTAATTATAAAAAAAATGTATAGACTTTTTAATTTTGTTAAATTATAATTTTGCAATATTGTCAAATTATATAATTATTATTATGACATTATTATAAAAATGTATAATTTGTTTTTAATAATATTACAATATTGTCAATTAAAATATTTTGCATTGTTTTCTATTTAATTAGGCTACTAATGCTGCTACAATTGTCAGATAGTGGGATGATTTTTATATATGAGAGCTACAAATAAATAATGAATAAACAATATGACCAAACTTCCTAGTAAAATATAATGTTGACTCAGGAAAGTGAAGTACATTTCTGAAACAAATAATCATTTCTATCAACTCTCAATGTTCTTTCTCACTCTTTCTTTTTCCATTAATTTTTCAGTCACATATAATAATAATATGGATTCAATCATCATTAGTTATACCTTTGCATTAACTATTATAATGAAATTGTATACTTACATAATCATGTTTTTAATTATACACACAACTTATTTGAATGTCAATATGAACTTTTCATTGTTTTTGAACTATATATAAAAAGAAACCAGCAATGGAGGAAAATTAGATAATGTTAAATCTTTTACTGAGATCTTTCATGAGGCAGTACAATCAAAAATATCAGTACAAACCAAATGAAAGGTTCACATGGAAAAAGGTTATCTCTTTACACATCAGTATTGAGAAATGCCCCTATCTTCAACAAATATGAAAGAAACTAAAAAAGTCTAAAAATAACCAAACTCATAAAATCTACCTAAGTAATGGTGTCTGGAAAATTGTTCACTAGAAAAAGTTATAACAATAGTAATGATAATGGAATCAAAAATAGAAAATAATACTGGTAACAAATGCAAACATTTTATCATTTTCCTAAATATAAATAAATAGAATGAGTTAACTGTGATTGTAATGAATTCTTCTTGATCTAAAAATAGAACAGCAGTTATAGCTGAAATCTTGTTAAATTTAAAATTGGTGAAGTTATTCTACATGAAACTCATCCTGTGGATAAATGAAGTTTAATTGAATAAAGGTAAAAGATTATAAGTTTTTTGTTTCTGGAAAGTCAATTCATCAAAATTTCATGATGCTATTGTATTCACTATGAAATTTAATTTGGTATCTTGTATTTTTAATATTTTAATTACATCAATGAAGAAGTAATGACATTAAAAGTTATTTTACACAATAGTATTTTATCACTGCTTCTGCTTTGTTAAATTCAGAAACTTTATAAAAAAATTTTTATTGTGTGTATCAATATCAATAAAGGACCATTTTTTCTCCTGAAGACTTTAAAGCATATGTTGGTAGAACTATAAATCATGGCCCAAAATTATAAAAAATAATATTGGCTTTTACATGTAAACTAAGATGACTAATTACTACTAAATTGTTGCATAATACATAGATTAATTATCATAAAAAGTTTATTTGAGCAGAAAAATCCTAATAAAGAGTTTGGCATGCAACTCCATTTGAGTGTCTTATGGATTAGGTTATAATTAGAAGTTACAATAAGCACTTACAGGTACAGATTGCTAAACAAATCACAGATTAATATATTCTCAGATTAAAAATGGCAGTGGCATTAAAAAAGATATATCAAACAAATTGGTAAGAAATCTGATGTTCATTCATTAGAGAATACTTATGCTAAGTTTTAAACTGCTGTAAAACTCTAAACTCTCAATTTGGAGACAGAGTTAAAATTTGTGTTGTGAATGTGAGTAGAAATGTTTTTGATTTCATTAAAAAAAATAAAAATTCTGATTTCTGACAATGATTGTCTTATTAGTGACTTGAATAAAAAGAAAATATGACATTCTTTTCTTGACTAAATAATAAAATGAATATGGAGTTTCATAAGCAAAAGGGATAAATTCAATAACTGATAGGAGATACTTATTTTTAGAAAATATCATAATAATGTTAAATAAGTCACAACATTACTTTATATGATAGTAGTGATAGTTGAACAAATCAAGAAAAGTTTTTGATTATAATTTTTAATAGTTATGCAAAAGTTCATAGATTGCACTTAATGATGTATCCTATATTATTTACAATTTGGATAGAGATATTTACTTGGATGAGATAGTAATATTCTTTGTAATTTTAAAAATAAAAAACTGATGGTACTGATGGGATTCTTAGAGAATTATTAAATATAGTTGTGATATTTTAGATTCAAAATTATTGCAACTTTCATAATAACATATGAAACTAAAAATAAATGTTAAGTATTTTCTTGTTTTTCTAATTTATAAAAACAAAGACATATAAAAACTGCTGCAATTATTGTTAAATAATTAAAAAAATATTTTCAAAAATTTCACTGAATTATTATTCCATATCATATTTAGATGGTTACTTAGAGATTCAATATGATGTAAAGAGAATCAATGAAAGCATCATAAACAACAACATGACTTATATATGACATTTATTAATTCAGTCAAGATATTTGATTCATTTGATTGAAAAAGTTTATGGCAATATTTGAAATTAACTGATAGTTCAGTGAAATTTATTTATATTATGCAGCTTTTATAAGGTGATTTAAAAAGACGTGTTATTCCTACTAATAAAAAACTATGAGGCACTTCAAATGAAAACTAGTGCCAACCAAAAATGTGTATTAGTTCTAATATTATTTTCCATTTTTATGATAATAACTTTTGAAACAGTTTAATGAAAAAAGTATTAAAACATAAGTTTGCTTGTTAAATGTTTAGTTGAGGTGATTAAAAGTGAAAACAAAAACTTCATCTTGTTAGCTTCTAATTACATTATGCTAGTGTTATACTACTATTGTCAATTCAAAGAATGAAGTAAAAAATAGCAATTTTCTCTATGTTGCAAAATGTTTTTCAGAAGCAAACTATTCTATTTTTATGCTGACATTAATTGTCATCTTGAGTAATCAATAGATAATTAAAACCACATTCAGTGCTATCTTATCTATATCCCCAATTAGTTTCTGACTTACAGTCTATGTCAGTCAAGAGTTTGATCCTAGATCTACTGCACTTGGAATTTTTGGATCTAATGCATCTTTAATCAAGAAGCCATCTTTTACACTTTTTATTATCAAATTACCAGACTAAAATTCAAAAACCAAATTAATATTTTGAACTCAAGCCTACTTACTGGTGCAGTTATATAGTTCTGATATCAGTTCAGTAAATGTAAATTTTGATGTTTCAGATTTGTAATATCATAAGCACTCATAATCCTAGTAGTATATAACTGTGATGACAGCAAAATATTATAGTTTTAAATTAGTGTCCTATATTTAAGTTCATGTTCTTTCCTGATAAATGCCTTAAGATTGACATTAGATTAGGATATGGATAGCATTGATATGGATTTATTTTAACACTATCATCTATTGTATATTGCTTTCTCAAACTTGGAAGCAATGAAGAATAGAAGATTTGCTTCTCAAAGAATGGTCAAATTAATTTTGTAATATTTTGAATTAATGTCTAAAAATCTTAGGTACTGTACCATTCAGTAAATATTCTTCAACAATTTTACTTTAAGTGGTAATTAGATTAAAAACAGATTTGAGATTAACACATACTCTAATGATATGCTGTTGAATTTAAAAAATTAAAAAGAGAGAAATCATCACAGCAATATCACTTTCCCAACTAAATTAATTATATACAAAACTGCTATTCTGCTAAATATGCTATATAAAAATTAAACAAATTATAAAATACACCAAATCTTTTAAAAACTTGTTTTTTATTTTTTTGCCACCAAAAATGAAATATATCTATTTTAATATATATTTCATTTTTGGTAGCAAAAAAATAAAAAACAAGTTTTTAAAAGATTTGGTGTATTTTATAATTATTTTAAAAGTATTTTGACCACTTTTAATAAAGAAAATAAGGTGAAAGAGTTTATTTTTATTTATTTTAAAAATTAAACATTGAGATTATTTATATTAAGAAAATGCAATGGTTAAATTATATGACAATCATTGTCTTTCAACTTGCTGGATATGACATTGAATCTACAACTGGAAATACACATCTTCAATGAATTATCCAGGTAAGGCAGAAGATTTCTTAAAAAAGTATTTTATAATAAACTTCAGCATGGTTTTAAATAAAAAGACAGACATCATTTACATTCTAAAAATTATCTCAAAAGTTGCTTTTAAAAGGTGTATTGATTACTTTCATTAGGAGAATATAGCTGAGGATACAATATAATAAAAAAACAACTATTATGATATTGGAGTCATTCAAATAAAATAAATAAAACTCAAATGATAACAGTATATGAGATTAGCAAGACTTTTTCAACTTTTTCTTAACACATACTTTTAAGTTTTCTGACAAAATTAAAAGCTAGAAATCAGTATGGGATGTTGATTTTATAGCACTAACATTTGATGCCCATTGTGTACTCACACTTACAATGAATAACTCTGAATTAAGTAAAAAAATTATTAGGAATGTAATAAAATATATATATTTTTTAAACAATGTAAAGTTTGCATAAAGAGTGTAATTAAAATTTTATTAAAAGCTCATTTTCTCATCAGCATCTTCAGTCTGTCTTTTGTTTTAGCAGTCATCATTAGCTGCTCATAAGAACTTTACATTTTATTTTTATTTAACAGCCAAATTATAAATAAAAATCAATATTGTAAAATGATCATAATGACGCATGGTGCTTAAATCCACAGTGTGTGTATCATTTTAGCCTGAATTAATAATTTATTTTTAGCCTGTTGTAATCAAACTTGAAATGCCATTTCTGAATTATGTTTAACCTATATTAAAACTATGCCTGCACATATTCCTGTTAAATAAAAGTCCTCTTTCATAAATATTTGTGTATTTAGAGAGCTGAAGAAATATGGTTTAAATAATTTAAAATATAAAGCAGCTAAAGAAGCTGAAAACTTAATGTTTCTAAATTTTCAAGGATGGAAAATTGAATCTTAAATACTGGAATAGATTCCATAATATAAAAACAAACAGTTAAGCTTAACAAAAAAAAAAAAAAAAAAGATTTTAAATTGGAGATATTGATATAACTTTTAATGTTTTAAGTGGTAATATTTATGTGTTTCTTATTTATTTACATTTTATAACTAATGTAATAGTGATTTAGTATTTTATATATGTCTTAATGTACAATATTAAATTTATTGGAATAATATAGAGTAATTTAATCAATGAATGTTATTGTATAACAACTTTTTTTTGTTATTTATTAATCTAGCCTTCTGTCTCTCTTCTCATAAATTCTGACCATTTAAATATAATAAATTAATATTGTAATAGCTTGTGAGATGAGAATTCATATTCAACTAAATCAATTGTGAGACTGTTTAATAATACTGATGGAATAGAATATCCTCCTATGGATTTCCTAATATTGGGTGGCACTGTGGTTTTAAACCTAATATAAATTCTTAATCCACAGAGGATCTAATTTCCCTTCAAGTATTTAATGGTCTGGAAAGATGATCATAGTCTATAATATTTTTATGAATATAGCTAGGTCTGACTATTAGTACAATTTATGATTAAATTAAGTTATATTTTTACTTCTATCATATTTTATCTCTGTTATTTGGATTTAAGTGTGAAATAAAGTTATTTTTTATTATTAAGCATTAACTTTTCTGATCCATAGGGTTGTTATAATGGTGCTTAAGTTTAATGCTCTCTCTTTATCCAAATAGCAGGATCATACAAAACTTACATTACAATTATATAAAATATAAAAAATAAACTAAAATCTTTTTTTTTTTCAATGTTTTTTTAAAAAAAAACCTTTCTGTTAATCTATATTAAATAAAGTAGGAGCAAATGATAGTTGATTAATCTTTTTGGTTTAAATACTTGTAGATTAAGAAAGATTGAAAAATATCTTTGCCTAAACAAATGAATGAAACTGATCTTGCTCTATCTGCTACTTTAATGCTCAAATGTTTTTAAACTTTAAGACAGTGATCATACCATTAATAATTAAATGTTCATATATTATGATTTTGCTACTTTTTTTTACTGTCCAAAATATATTTATTTAACAACAAAATATAAGAATGGTAATAAAAAAAAAAGAAATGCGTCTAAAATTGATTAAAATTGTTTTTAAAAAATATATTTAACTGTTTTTTTTTCCCTTGATAGTGAAAAACAAAGATTTATACATATATTATAACTAAAATGTCAATTACCCTCCAAAATGCTATGTTTTTCCAGCACCTTGTGAATAAATATAGTTTGAATTTCAAACAGCATAATCAAAAGATAACCTATTTTTTATTTATATATATAATCCTTTAATTTTATGCACAGAATCTAATGATCATAAGAGAGAAATAAAAGAAGCATTTTATATTAATGGAAATTTTAATGCAATAAATAGAAAAGACAATCGCTTTGATATATCGAAAAAATGGGTCATGTAGCACGAGCTATTAAATATCTTTGCATATATTTTATTATATATTTTTAAGAAGGCTATGATTATGAGGCATGGATCCTCGAAAATGTTCGGCCTATTTGTATTATAATTTAGTTATTACTACTTTATTAAACTTTACTTATAAGTTTTTATTTATATATAATGGGAAGTAAACTATTTTATTATATACTATATTGCAGGGGTGTCCAACAAGTCGATCGCTAGGTCAATCTGGCAAGAGCTGTCAGGTAGCGAGTGAAACAAATTAATTAAGTCAAGTTTTTTTATTATTTCTATTTTTGTTCAAAATTTTTTTTCAATTCTAGATAGGTGAAGTCCACTAAGCCATATCATTATTGAAAATAATATTTTTAAACTTGATTTAATGTAGCTAATTTGAATTAATAAATATTGTTAATAATTACTCATGTTGCTTTAATCCCCCCAGACACGAGTTTTTTGGCCCATTAAATAATTATTATTTTTTACTAGGTAGATATATAAAAATAGTATGTATTTCACACCTCCCTTCACTTAGACTAGCCTATGACAACAAGTCGATTGCAACACATTTTAAAAATAAAAAGTAGATCTTATGAACATAAAAGTATTGTATAGCCAATTTCTAGGGAAATCCAATATCCCATTTCCCTTCTTTTTATCAATTATTTAATAAATATTTTGTCATCTTTCAAAAAGTAGGTACATTTAAAATTATTTAATGGACACTTTTTTTTTAAAAAAATATAGTCTTATTTAAATAAAATATTGTTTTAAAAACATGGCCATGTTTAAATATACATGCAATGCATATTACATATATGCACACTACACAGAGTGTTAAACCATATGAACATTGTTTTTTTTTTTAAAAAAAAAAAATGTGTTCCCTATTATTAAACAGTTTGATAACCTTCTGGACCAGTAATAATTAGCAAATTAATTTTTATATTTATTTTCCACATTCATTAAATAACTATTAAAAATTTTAATTTATAATTACCAAATGTTTAGTTAGAGTTATAATTGAATCAAACATATTGTAACGATATATAAATATGTCGTTACATTAATTTAAAATAAAAACTTAAAAGTTCGCAAATAAAAGGAAAAAACTAAACGCTAAAATTAAAATATTGTTAAACGTATACATTCGCACAGATGCTAAACTTTAAAAATATTTTTTTTCATAAACAAGAAAAAAAAAGTATTTGAACGTATTTTTTTAAATAAAAAAATACAAGATTGAAATATAAAAATATTTTAATAAAAAAATAACGTAAGTTAAAATAAAAACAGGTATTAATTAATTCCTGTAATCTGTAAATGGAAATGATTGTTTATTAATTATCTAAAAGCTATTTAATTAAAAAGTCAGATGAAAAGTTAGATAAGAGAAGAAAGAGAAATTAAATGACCAATGCAAACACCAGAAATTCAGCACGGACCGTAACTGAAACACCAGAGGATTAGTGACGTATTGCCGATTGAATCCTATGATCAAATGATAAGAGGCTAAGAAAAATATAAAAGCCAAATGATTATTAAAATTGTTATCTTAGAGCTGACTATGAATAGATCGTTATAACTAGCTATATTGCAGATTTTCACGATGTGGAAGTCTGCAATAAATTTAATTTTCCGGACAACCAGCTGAGGCCTCTGGATGACAGTTCCTGACCAAATGCATGGCAAGTCGCAGTTTCATTTCAAAGAAGGACAAAATCTACTAAAGTGATCACGAAGATGGACTTCTCAATCTATTAAATCCGTAAAGTATGAACTATTGTATCTATCTAATAACTTTCCTAAAATTGCAAGTAATTAATAACTGAAAATAAGAACTCTTATCTGACTTAAAGAATGCAAATTCAATTATTGATATTTTTTTTATGTAGATGTTTAAGCAATCATTTCCAGTTCATTTTTTTTTTGTGTGTATTATATTTTAACTAAAATGTATTAAATTTAAAGTTGTTTATAGACGCTTGCATGGATTCGTTTGCGGTTAATTATATTTTGTTTTTCATATTTGATCAAAATATATAGACATTCGATAAATAATGATACCTTACGGTGAGTATCTAAAATGTATTTATTCGGATGTCTTTTAAGTTATTGGTGACAACGCAAGTATCTTATGGTGAATACTATTGGGTTACTTATAAGTTTCCCTCTGCGATTGTCGGTATCAATAATTTTGTATTTTGATCGTTTATGTTTATTTTGAAATGTTTTTGACCGTGGAATCTATGTAATCGATCTATACCCAACATTTTTAAACAAATCTGTGCGAACGTATTTAAATGTTAAAATTAAGTCTGGCGTGAATGGCTATATAGTTTTGTAAAGTTGTATTAAGGGAGGGTAATCTTAGGTTATTCATTTCGTAGTTGAATTGGTTCAATGGATTGGATATATTTGTGTAATTAGTAGATGTAGTATGAGGTCCGCTACGGGCAGGATTATAGATATACGCCACACACCCTCTATTTGCCTATGGATGGGTTTGTAAGTCGGCAGAAGACCGCAGTCCATTCCTATGGAGTTTTTAGTTTATTGATCTACTTGCCAACAGATGTCACATTCCTGTTGGTGGAGAGTCAATATCTTCTCTATTTATACTTATTGTTCAGATGCACATTCCTGACAATATGGTATTTTGTGTTGTCGTATCATGCTACATTGAATACATGAATGTATCAGATGGATTGGCGCCAGTTGATTGCGAAATTTGTTGCCTAAGGTTAAATCAGGGAAGAATATTTTCCTTTCAAATGCAGACCTATATAGTCCATTCATACTCGACCCTCTAAATAAATAGTAAACTCATTATTTGAAATCTACTTAAATTTAGAATTAAAGATCAATATAAAATTATAAAAGAAATTTAATTCCTCAAAATTTAAATATTATTTTATATGTGCGTAAATAAATATTTTTATGTGTTAATTTCTGGCAGTGGCTTTTATTCTTTTATATTTAAGATATAAAATTTATAGATTTTTATCTCTGCGTCTCCACTGAGCTAGTGACAATGGGCTAACGATCTAAATATGTAAATAAAGTGGAATCCTAACAGCGCGTATCTGCCTACTTTATAAATTTTTCTAGGCTCAAATGCCTAGATGGCACCCTTGGTAGTGCGGTGCGATGCGATCTTCACTTTCATTTCGATCGTTATAATATATTTACAACAGCAAATACTAATAAATAAGTATTGCTATTCTATTTACAGAATAAAAATACACAAAAATAAAGAATGAAAAAAAAACATGAAATCAGAATTGTAGCTCTTGAAATTATGTACAAATACACAATTCTTTTGTTACAGTTAATGCAAAAAATATAACTAATGCAATGAAAGGATAATGATGTCATGATGATTGGAATCTATACTAACCAAAATGACTAATAACATTAAGATTAAAAAAAATTGGTAACAGAAAGAGGAACAGAATAATAATAAAATTAATGTGTTAGTAATAATTATTAGTCAATTAAATTAAGATGATAATTTAACTATATAAAACAGACTTTATATATAAACTGATAAAAGAAATAATTAAAAAAAGTTGATTACATATTAAATATAAATAAGTGAAAACATATATACTATATATCACATTCACATGCAATAAATGTCTTTTTTAAAAATTATATATATATATTAGAATGATACTAACCTTGCTGGACAATTGGTTCATTAATAGGTTGACCTGCTATTAGTACAAACCGACAAGACTCATCACTCTAAAATTAAAATACAACATTTATGGAAGTTAAATTTATGAAATTAGAAAGTATATAACTACATTAATAAAGTAGTTGTATATGTATTATTATCATTTTCAGCAAATATTAATATTTTAAACAATTAAAGTCGAAGTTTAATCCAGTTTTTCTGATCCATGGTTCATCTTCAGATCACTCCAAAAAATTTTCTTATTTGTAATTTCTTTTAGATTTCTTGAATTCTACTTGATTCCAGTTTAGAATTATAATTGCCCAGCTATTAACATATATTCCACAGCATGAATTAGCTCAGTTCCATTTTAATGTTTTAGTTTTTTCAGTAATATGTTTGGTCATTCACTTATGTAATTCACTTTTTATCCCTTTCTGTTAATACCTACATATATGAGTGAATGATCAAGCAAATATTACCAAAAAAATTACAAGATTAAATTGGAACTGAACTAATCATGTAGCAGAGTAGCTATTAGTAAATGGACAAATTATAATTTTAAACAGGAATCAAGCAGATTTTGAACAATCTAGAAGAGATTACAAATAAGAAATTTTTTTGAAATGATATTGAAATACGAATCAGAAAAACTAGATTAAATTTTGATTTTAATGCTTCAGGGTATTAATAACTGCTGAAAATGATAATAATATATATACATATATCTTTTCAGATGTACAAGCATAGTTATATTCAGTATTTAGTTATTTTTATGAAAAGCACCACATCTGAGTACAATCCTATGATTTATTTCATCCATATTAATAATTGTTCAAAGTAATTATAGTTTTCAACTTTTTATCCATTTCTATTGATTATTTTCTTCTTTTTAGACAAGCCATTGAAAATTATTTAATTTTTAAACACTTTTATTTCTCCTTTATTGCTAATGTAATATTTTCTAATGCCCTGAAGCATTATCAGTAAACAATCAAATCACTACATTATTTTAATTACAAATGATTTCTTAAAACTACTGCAAAACTATTAGAAAGATAAAATGATCTATTATTTAACTATATCAATATTAGTCTTTTTAAAGTCATCAAGATGTCTTATAACTGTTGTTGTCTTTTGATAAATTTTCAGAATTTGACAATATTCTTTATCTGTGATTTAATATTCTACTTTTAACATAAACTTTATTGGTGAAGGATATGGTTATATAGTTATATTATTTTAAATGTATAAAACATTATATATATATATATATTGAACTGGGTGGGAGATAGATCGCTCTGATTATATAAATTATTACTAGAAACTATATGAATTACAAAAACTAATACTAATTATTATTAAATCTTGATTCACTCCAAATACACTTTTAATATTTCGGCATACCTGTTGTGTTTGGTCTGGATTACAGACCCAACCAACAGTAAATAATGTAAAATAATACTGAAACAAGTATTACAATTAATATATTTATTATTATGTACAAATATATACAATACAATATATACAAGTGAATATTACAAGTTGAATATTGGGGTTTAACGTAAACTCTGAGTTCTGCCTACCGCTTCCAGCCACACCTGATGGCTTGCTTCATGGGTAGGGTCTATGACTCTTCCAGCTGTACAAGACAGCTTGCCTCAAGCCGAGAGTGGTCTTAGCAGTGTCCGGTCTCTGTGGGACTTGCCTAGCTGCGTAGACTAAATAGCGTAGTGCTATCAATGGGAATACTTGCTGCTGTTTAGGTTAGCAGAGTTTTCCTGGGAGAACGCAAAGAGTCTGTTCAGGTTAGACACGTTCTTCCTTGATCCTCACAAAAGGCTGACTATTTATACCCAGATCCCTGACCTTATTGAAAACCTTCAGATTTAGAAAGCATCATTGTTTATTGGCCTGTAATAATCATTGGCTATGTTGTTATCTATACATCAGCCTATTGGCCTGTGGCAACAATGCTTAATCCGATCAGATAAGGAGGCATCTGGAATAGTCTACTTCTGAGAGAAGGAAGGACTATAACAATACCAGTCCGACAAGCAGAGAAGTCAAAGTGTATACACAAGATGAAAAAAATCACCAATGGCACCTATAACCAAACCATAGCTTTAAGAAATATAACCTGTGGCCCCATTTCCGGCCATAGAACTTCTCAGCTGCTAAATTTCAACCATCCTGCTATCCAAAGCATTTTATTTATTTTGAGGTAAACCCCCAGGCACCAGCTAATCATTATCTATAATAAGCATGCCTGGATGTCAGATAAACACATTTAGCATTTGTCTTAACCCTTTTCTAGCTCTCTTATTATTTATTTATACGAAAGTAAATTATAATAAGCCGCTTAAGGCTTGCTCTTAATTACCAATTATCTAGTGGGAATATACTTTGTGAGAGAAATAACCAAACTATAATTAGTAAACTAACAATTCTATTTTAAATATTTTCAATTAATAAAAAAAAAAGTGATACATTAAAAAAAAAATATAAGTAAAAGAATATTACAAACTGTTAATATACTTTTATAAATATACAATAATAAGAATAATATAATTAATTATACATGTACATATGCATCCATACTAGGGAATATACACTGATTACTCAAAGAAAGCTTTATACATATTAACTAAATATATTATGAGAAATTAATTACCTAGAATTTTGCACTTTTACTTCGGGAATATGGCTCCTCACTTTCATCTGCTGAATTGGTTACCAATCAGTTGGATTTTGGGCTTCTTAGTAGTTTTAGTTATTGGCTGACTTCCTTTGCTTGAGATGGACATCCTTAGCGGCTCATATTATTATGTGGGCATGACTTTCTGGTGTTCTAAAGGATTGGAATTGGAGACTGGTCTCATATTCTGTTGGCTGCTTAACACTGCATGGTATTAATTAATTTACGAATCAAATATGCGAAACAAAATCAGAAATCAGAGTCCAAATGATGATGAATAGATTTCCAGTCCTTTTATATGATCCCTTCTCATTGTTTCTTTTATCACTTCTGATTTAGTTTAATTAATTTGTAATTTTTGTTAATTATATTCCTATCCTGTATTGATTTGCATATTTACAAAGATTGATCTAGCTTTGGATAAGATATTTTAATTATCTCCCATTGTTTTAATTAATGGACAAGCAATCTTTGAGAAAATTTAAGTTAATATTATATGCTTTTCTTATACACATTTTAACTCAATTCTCATTTCTTTACATGCACATAGTTTATTAATTTTTAAATTTATGAAAAGAGAGAACTCTAGTTTTTTTTCTTTTTATTTCGCTAAATTTCTCTCCCCCACTTTGATTGTTTTTCTTAAACTAGTAAGAATTTACAATAATAAATGACACAGTGTTTTGCCCTTTGGCAATCTGCGATTATAAAAAAAAAAAAACTTTTTAAACACTTTAAATTAAACTTTTTTAAACTCTTCTAAATTATACTTTTATTAATTAAATCTTTAATAATTTCTTTTTAATGAAACCTGCTTTAATCATTCTTGACAAATAATTCCATAGTGCTTTTATTTCTTTATGTTTTGTTTTACAACTCTTTACACTACTTATAGATTTTTTTAAATTTTAATTTCTTTTTTTTTAATAATAATAATAAAAAATTATAAATATGTAATGCTGTTCAATGGTGGTACACTATACACCACCCTCCATTTGAGAGTAAAATGCCTCTCTTGAAATATTTTATCTCTAACAATTTTCTGATACTTTCCACAGTAATTATTATTATCTATTTATATTCTATCCTTTCGAGTATTCCAAAGACTTATTTAGTTTTGTGACTTACAGTTCTGACTCTCCTATTGGACTTTCATTGCCTGTCTAGTGGCTCTTTTTTTCTTTTTATCAATTTTAATGACCGGGCATTATGTTCCCTTCTCTTTTATGCCGTGCGCGACCACAAACACGTTGTTACTGTATTTTTGTTTTATTAAATACGGACCCTTGTAAATCAGTTGGAACTTCTTTTAAATGTATTTCTCAGGATGGCTTACAGGATTGGTTCTTATCATGACCTCATCTTCTACTCTAAATCCGTTCTTAGCCTTTCCTTGTCTCTTCTGCCTTAATTCACCCAGCTTCTTTAGTCTACTATACGCTTATTCAGCATTCTTCCTTCTATCTATGGCGCCTGCTTCCAATGGCAGACTGATCTTGAATGGGTATGGCTTTCCAAAATGAAGCTGGGCAGGTTGGAACTCTGTAGACTCATTTTTTGACCAGTTTATCATATTAAGTACCCACAGGATTTCCTTCACCCACCTTCGGTGATTATCTTGTATGTATACACAAAATAAATGCCCCAACTCCCTCATGACCCATTCACATGGATTGGACTGTGGGTTGCATATTGAGGTATGTGTTTTATTCAACATCTCATTTGTCCATTCAGACAAGATTTTGCCTGGAATTCCCACTGTTCCAAAATGTCATTGCTCCAAAATCTGTATGGTTTGTTTAGCGTTTGCCTGAATCTCAGATTAAGCTGCCACCAATTTGGAAAATACATTATAAGCCAAGATGAGGTATTTCATTTTATTAAATGGAGGCCTGTAAAAGTCTATTGCTAATAGATCATTCAGTTGTTATGAGTAAATGAGCTTCAGTGGCCCCATTCCAGATACATTAAGTGATTTCATTTTTTGAGCATATTTTACACTCATTTACAACATCTAAGATGCTGGCATACATTCCCAGATAGTAGCACCAATGGCTCAAATACTCCTCAACTTTACATGCCCTATAGTGTCCATATTTTTGGTGTATATGCTTAATCATATCTCTCATTGTGACCAGAATAAGAATCAGCCTTTGCTTATCCTTTTCAATTTTACATTGTAACAGCCCCCCATTTAGGAAGTAGTGCTTTCTATCTCTTCGCATGGGATTATTCTCCATTTTCATCACAGTTTGGTGGTGTAAATACTTCATTATTTGCTCACAATCACCATCCTCACTTTGCCATTCTTTTAACCTTCGAAGGTCATTTTCTGCCTCATTACTTTCGTCAATTTCCATCGCAGTAATATATGCACCATCACAACTTAAATGATGTTCCTCCTGAACTGCAGGGTATTGGCTTAATGTGTCTGCTACATTTTCTTTACCTTGGCAGTATCTCACCCTATAATTGAACTCCTGAAGAAAAAGCTCCATCTTATTAACCAGTTGTTCGTAAGAAAGCTATGACTTAAGAATTCAAGGCTTTTGTGATCAGTAATTACAACTACCTTGGCTCCTAGCAGAAATTGATGAAATATTTTAAATGCCCACCCAATCGCCATGGCCTCATTCTCAGTTACAGTGCAATTTATTTCAAGACCCTTCAATAATTAGCTAATAAAGAAAAGGACCCCATGCTGACTCCCTTCTTGTATTTGAGAGTATAGCCTCCAATCCAAACCGACTGCTGTCAGTTTGCATAAAAAACGGCTTAGAAAAGTTAGAGTATGACAACATAACCTTTTCTAAAAACCCTGCCATCACATTTTGAAAGCTACATTTGTGCTATTCAGTCCATGCCAACTCTTTCCTTTTTAGTCAACTGCAGCAATGGTTCCATGTCAAGAAAATTTTTTTTTTGTAAAAACGGTTATAGAAATTGCATAGCCCGAGGAAAGACTTTACATGTTTTTTGTTTCGAGGCTTAGAAAAATTTTGGATCGCCTGAATTTTCTCAGAATTTAGTCGAATTCCCTTTTCACTAATTATATGGCCTAAAAATTTTACTTCAGTAGTCATTAAGCTACTTTTACTTAATTCTGATTCCCTTTTGTTTGCACTCATGCAACAGCTGCTCTAAATGCATAATGTGCTCCTCTATACTATTATACACATACATTACTATTAAACTTTTGATAGTGTCTGATAGCATGCAATCAAGACACTGTATTAGTCCTGCCCTGCTATTTTTTTAACCAAAGGGAATCCGATTGAAATTGTATGCCTGTCCAATATTCCCAAAAGCGGTATATTTCTGATTGCTAGGGTGCAGCTTGATTTGCCAGTCAGTAACTGATGGTCAAATCAAACTTCAAAAATCTTTTTATTGTGAAATTTTGCAAATAACTTGTTCATAGGTGGAGGAGCATTTGTATCATGTGTAGTTATCTTGTTTAATTAATGAGTGTCCAAACACAGCCAAATGGACCTGTCCCATTACTGTTACAAAAGGATTGTTGAAAGGGGATGAACATTTAGAGATGATTCCTGAAGCATTTTCTCTATCTGTTCCTCCACTTCATCTCAATATTGATGAGGGATAGTGTACGCACAGGCCTGATATGGTTGATCTCTCATGAGTTTTATTCTGTGTTCATACCCTTGAATAACTCCAAGGACTTTAGAAAAAATGTTCTCATATTTATTTACCACTTTCTTCAGTTACACCCTCTGATCTCTGTCTATAAACTTCGATTGCTTCACTTTTTCCCCTATTTCTATTTTTATTCCTGCTCTTTGCACACAATGTTCCCTAATACATCTATCTGCTTGGTCTGCTGTGAATGTAATTTGCTTTATTGTTCAGTTTTACCTGACTTTGTTCATAATTCAGCACACAGCTGGTCTTATGCATAAAGTCTGACGCTAGTATAACCTCATGGATCAGATCTTCCAAGATGAGCAGCACGTGGCTATATTCTTTTCATACTATGCGCATGTTTACCCATACTTATTTTGACACCAGTCTCACCCTTTTACTATTAGCTATCATGATGTATACCATCTTTAATGGTAAAATTTTGACTTTAGGGTTAATAGTTTATTCTATTAAACATTTCCTGGGACATCACTGACACCAGTCTTCCAGAATCAAGTAAAGCACTAATGATCACCCCTTCTACTACTTTCACTTTTGGACATCCCTGAGGTGCCATTATTGTCTCTCTCCTCCCAGCTACATACCAGGTTGGATACTTGCATATGGCTATATTCCCCATTGTATTTTCCCCTCTGCATTTTGTTCTTCCCCTCAATCTCTCTTTCACTACCTTTCTTATCCTGAATTCTTTTGAAAGCCCAATATTTGACAGTGCTCTTCTGTTCATTTATTTCTGAAAATTTATATTCCTGTCTCTATTCTTCCTAATCTGTCTACTGCTGTCCAGTGCTATAAGTATTTCGGCCACCTGCTTTATCGTTTCTCATTTTCTTCCAATTATCATTTGCTCTACATTTTTATGAAGGTTATGTTTAACTCTTCATATAATTTGCTGCTCATGTAAAGAGGGTGTCATGATCGCTCGTAACTTCACTTGTCAGTGGAAAAATATGATGAATAGTTCCTAAGGCCCCATTTGGCTTGCTCCATCTGGTGCTTAATAGTTTCCTGATACCCCCCCCCCAATAGATTGCCAGTAATAACTGTTTGTATTCTCCAAATGTTGCTGGTTTTGAGAATAATGAGTCCCACCAGAATTGAGCCTCGCCCTGTATATAACTGCAAGATATAGTAACCATGGCTACTTTGCTTAATTTATTCAGTGCAAAATAATGTTCCAGACTACTAAGGTGCTTATTGGGAATTTACCCCCAAAACGTCTTTATTTTTAGCAAGTGATTTACTGTATTGACTCTATTTATATGTGTGCATGTTCTTATGCTTTCCTGTTCATTTTCTAACCTTTCTATTTCTCTTTAATAATTTTTCCATATTTCTTCTATCATTATCATGCCTTATTGGGAATTTATCCCAAAAACGTCTTTATTTTTAGCAAGTGATTTACTGTATTGACTCTATTTATATGTGTGCATGTTCTTATGCTTTCCTGTTCATTTTCTAACCTTTCTATTTCTCTTTAATAATTTTTCCACATTTCTTCTATCATTATCATGCCTTTCTTTATTCTCTTGTTGTACTAACCTGTTTTTTGACCTCCACTGTCTTATCTCTTCTATCAGCACTTCCATATTCTCATTTTCAAAACAAAAATTTTTTTTTCTAATTCAAATATTTTTTCCTTAAACAAAGTATGTCACTGCCTCCAACACCCTTGGTTCTTTCTGTCTCTACCTATCCTCAATATCCTAATCTGCCTACATGTCTATCCCTTTAGACTGTCTTTCCATTTACATTTATTATAATTTGTTTGCTTTTGGTCCCCTCTCTTTCTACAAAGCATACCATGCTTGTAATTATAATTACACAATTTAACGTTTCTTCTAAACTTTATTTTCAAATTTTTTAATTCTACTTTAATTATATTATAATTGCTAATAACTTATGATGGTTCTGTACCCATGTTGGAAAAGCCAACTGAACCAGGTAGGAGATAGATTGCTCTGATTATATAAATTAATACAAGAAACTATATGAATTACAAAAACTAAAACTAATTATTATTAAATATCGATCCACTCCAACTGCACTTTTAATATTGTGGCACACCAGTCCAACATGTGGAGAAATCAAATACAGAAGGCAAAAAAAATCACCAATGGCACCTATAACCAAAGCACAGCTATAAGAAATATAACCTGTGACCATATTTCCAGGTTATAAAAGTTCTCGGCTGCTAAATTTCAACCCTCCTGCTGGCCAAAGTATTTTATTTATTTCAAGGTAAATCCTCAGGTGCCAGCTAAGCATAATGTGTAATTAGCATCCTGGACATCAGGTAAACACATTTAGTGCTTGTCTTAACCCTTTGCTAGCTCTCTTGTTATTTATTTATATGAAAGTAAATTATAATAAACAGCTTAAGGCTGGCTCTTAATTGACAATTATCTAGTGGTAATATACTTTGTAAGAGAAATGACTAAACTATAATTAGAAAATAAACAATTCTATTTTAAATACTTTTAATTAATAAACAAAAATGTGATACATAAAAAAATATATTAGTAAAAGAATATTACAAAGATACTTTAATAAATACATGATAAGAATAATATAATTAATTATACATGTTCATACAGACACATACTAGGGAATATACACTGATTACTCAAGGGAAGCTTTATATGTATTAACTAAATATATTATGAGATATAATGTACACACATACACAAGTTCATTTTCTACTAAATATATTATGAGATATAATGTACACACACACACAAGTTCATTTTCTATGATAATTATAAGAGGCACTCAAAGATTGCTATGGCTATTAACGTTCAATAAAGTCAAGATCAGTTTATGAATGGGAAATAAGCAAATTCATAATTACCTAGGATTTTGCACTTTTACTTCAGGAATATGGCCGCTTGCTTTCATCTGCTGAATTGTTTACCAACCAGTTGGATTTTGGGCTTCTTAGTAGTTTTAATTATTGGCTGACTTCCTTCGTTTATTAAGATACATTCTTAGCGGCTCAGACTATTATGTGGGCATGACTTCTAAATGGAGGACCCCTGGTATTCTGAAGGACTGGGATCAGAAACTGGCCTCAAACTCCATTGGCTGCTTAGCACAGCATGGTATTAATTAACTCATGAATCAAATATGTGAAACAAAATCAGAAATCAGAGTCCGAATGATGATGAATAGATTTTCAACCAATTTATATGATCGTCTCTCATTGTCTCTTTTATCACTAAACATCACATGATCATCATTTCTTATGCTTGCACATAACTGTTATTAAAACAGGCAAAACTCTCCATACAGTAGTGCCACTTGGTGCCAGTCAGAGTAATCAATGGATGCCAGAAGTCTTGTGCAAAAAATCCCCATCTAGTGCTCACTCATCCAATATCCCCAGCTGTATGGAGAGTTTTGCCTGTTTTAATAAGTTATGTGCTAGCATAAGAAATGGTGATCATGTGATGTTTAGTGGTTTAACACCAATCATGCCTAATTGAATAGTGGTGGCTATGGTTGTTAAAAAGCCAAAGACACCAAAATGTATGGGTACTGAACTGAGTTCAGACCCATATGACTATATAAGCTACTGAGCTTAGATTGAAAATATTAGTGTTTTCAATTTTATTCTCATGGTTTTGCAGTTAAGTAGAGATCTGGCTGTTGGAGGGTTGCATTAGATCCTAAGATCTTGCTGCAGTGCTCTCAGATCCAAGGCTCCTCACTGACAAAGGCCACAAGCCAGAAACTAGGCTGGGGATATTGGATGAGTAGGCACTAGATAGGGATTTTATGCACAAGCCTTCTGGCATTCATTGATTACTCTGGCTGGCACTGAGTGGCACTACTGTATGGAGAGTTTTACCTCTTTTTATCACTCTTAGTTTAATTAATTTGTAATTTTTATTAATTATATTCCTATTGTGTTTTGATCTGCATATTTGCACAGATTAATCTCACTTTGGAAAAAATATCATTTTAATTATTTCACATTGTTTTCATTTACCGGTCTAGTAATCTTTGAGAAAATTTAAGTTTATATTATATGCTTTTCTTATACACATTTTAACTCAACTCTCATTTCTTAAGCAGACTTTTTTTTTCTATTTTTAAGTTTATAAAAAGAGAGAACTCTTAGTTTTTTTTATTTAGCTAAATTTCTCCCCCCCCCCCCACAATTGCTTTTCTCAAACTAGTAAGAATTAATAATAATAAACAATGCATTTTTCCCTTTGGTGATCTATGATTATAAAAAAAACTCTTTAAACACTTCAAATTAACCTTTTCTTAAACTCTTCTAAATTATATTTTTATTAACTTAATTTCTTTTTAATGAAACCTGCTTTAAACATTCTAGAAAAATAATTCCATAGCACTTTTATTTCCTTAAGTTTTGTTTACAACTCTTTAAGCTATTTATAGATTCTTTATATTTTTTATTTTTAATAATAATAAAAAATTTTTATTTTTAATAATAATAAAAAAAAATTACGAACATGTAATGCTGTTCCAATGGCAGTATAGTATATATATGTTATCTAATGAACTTGCCAATAAGCTTTTCAGAATATCCCCAACCTCAGATTAGTTTCTGCTTCTGGCTTCCTCAGTGAGGTGCTAGGATATTCAAGCATTAGATTTAAAATACCAGGTGAAGCCCAACACTTTAGCTACTGGTTAACTATTAGGTAGAAAATCTGATATTTTCAGACATCCACATTTCTTTGCAATTATATATATATACACATTGTAGCTTAGGCAATACAGAGGTGATTAATAGACCATACTATATATTGTGCTGGGCACTCTAAAAGTGGCTATGCACAAAGTGGCTGTAGTCAAAGATACAGCCCAGATATATAAATTTACCAATATTAATCTATGTAGTTATTATATAATCACAATAATTAACTGGCTATGGAATATAAACATAGTATAAAATGGATGAGGTTGGTCTGTGTATATATTTCTTACCCCCACACACGCTCAAGAATAAAGAAATATTAGCTACAAATTTTAAATTGACACATATGATTGTATGATCTATGTGTACAATATTTTTGTTTCAGTTTATTTATTTTGTTATTTTAATAAACGCAAATATACCACATTTATAATTTTATTTAATTTTTTATTTTGTAATAAGTTGTTTACGTGTTAGAACATGTTACATAAGAAAAAAAAAGAAATAATTAAAAAGTAACTGTAAATGTTCCTACTGTCTATATTTTATTTTTAAATTATCAGTTATTTTTTATGCTAATGCATTAAGAAAAGTCAGGTGGCCATTGTTTTACCAAATATCAAAATACACTAATGTATTAATAGTCATCCTGCTTTGTATTCTTTTTTTACGAACAAGAGTTCGAAGAATTCAGATGCCAATGCTTATGTAGAAAAATCTTGTTTATTTGTTATATAGATATTTTTAGTTTTAATCCATTGCAAAATAATTTTTCTTTGTATTAAAATTTTAAATTGATGTTTATCAGTATAATGGTTCGAGCCAACCTAGATAAAATTAAATTAGAAAAAAAATAATAATAATAATTAAAGATAAAATTCTTTAAAAGAAAATTATGTGCATTGTTTAAATCAATTAATCACCAAGATAAAAGCTTGAGGCAATTATTCGAAGAGGGGTACCCCAAATTCGTTATGTAATGGAGGTGCTATATATACTGTTCACCATGTGCTAGACATATAAATTCCCAGAGACACATTTAGAGAATTCACTATCCAGAAAGACACAGAGAGATCTAAGCCTATTAGATCATATTATTATTGTGTGATTATTGCAGACCAACTCGTCACATTTTGGTCACCGTAATTATTCATTACTCCAAATTTAATGCAGATTACTTATGAAGACATTGCTATGGAGTACCAGACCTAGTAAGTTGATGATTATTGCTGCAGTAATTGTCGAAGAGATCGAGGGTGCCAAAATCTTGCTGTGCTAACAAGCTTCTGTCGCTTGCCTGAGTATTCCTAGTTATATGCTGTGCAGGCCTCATATTCAGGTCGCAATTCAAAAGAAGATGGGGACTGTTAATATTATATTAAAGCAAGAAGAAAGGGCACAGAGCAGAGTCTGCAGAAAATCCCTTTTATTAAATCTAAAATAGCAGTTTTCATGTAATTGTCACAGCAGTGAACATAAAGTCAAGAAGATAATTTCTATGTCAGCCATCAAGATAATTATGGGGTAGAAGCCGGCTTCAGTACACCCAAGTCTCAAGACACTGGAGGGTAAAATTTATCTTAATCATTTAATATTGTTTTCTTCAATATTATTTATGTTTATGTTATACATCTATAACTTGTTTAAAATAAATCTTAGTACGCTAGGGAATCAAATCATTTATCTGCCAAGTGAAGGATTCTTTCATGTTAATTATCATTCCCCATTTAGCTTAAAATGTATGTAAACTATAAGACAAAATGTGCATCTTAAATCATATTTTTATTAATGTTTAAATCATTCAATTGCATATAAATTAAGTAAAGATAAAATGCATAAAATGATGGTTTTACTTTGTTTCTTCGTGTGCTTGAAGTGTATATCAATGCACGATCAAATATTTAATGATGTAATATGACTTTTTATAATGCTTAATATATACATGTGGGTATAGAACTCAGACCATTTCATCCAAAGATATTTTAATGAATTAAAGGAGAGAACTCCCAAATTAAACAATTCTAGTTATATTATGATAAGGGGAAAAGATTAAATAATGTATTATTTTTCTTTTACTTGTGAAATCAGTGGTGGGTTAATGGGGTTTAAGAAATATTGATTTATGTGTGTTAATAAATATTTATCTACTTGTTTTACAACTTATTTCGTTGCATTTATTTTTTCTTTTTCTAATAATATAATAAAGGGTATATTTCCGAAAGCGGCTTTAATTTTTTATAACCTGAGATAAAAGAGGACTGAGCATAGCTTAATGGGATACTACTTTATCGGGCATTATGGATTTAATATCATGTTAATATTTTAATATAATTGATTAGTGTTGCAAGATGGGTTGGTGGTTGTATATCCTTTCAGGCGGGGATTTTCTTTTTCTGGGAGTGGCGCGTATTTGTGAATTAATCATGGTCTTTCAAAGATATGCAGCGGCTAACCTCTTGATATTTGCGGACATGGTAGTGAAATTCCAACAAGGGTGAGATTATAATAACCAACAGTGTTCAATATCTTGCACAATTATCAATTTAATCATTTAATTAAATTATGGAATCCATATTTCATCGCAATTGTTATTGTTACCTTACCCTGAGGTACTGCACTAATTTTATGCCTGATATATACGTTTAAAAGTTAGAACAGGGTGGAGGTTTATCCGGTACAATATATATAAATCATTTACTTGTTATTAAAAAACCAGTTTCAAAAAGAATTATATATCAGAAACAACACTCTCAAAACATACCTATACCATGTGACTATTGACTCGATATATATCTTTTGGATAATAACCTATTATTATAAAGGAGAGGGAAGAATAATGAGGTTCCATGTGGCATGATATATATCAGGGGGAGCAAGCACCTTATCTCTGCTTTTGATTTGATATCTGATTGTAAAACAGGGATTGCAATTTATTGGATGTAGGGTTAAAATAAAAATGACATTTCAGGAGCCAAAGGGTGAACATGAAGAAAATTGTGACTCTAATGGAGGGAAAGAGTCCATGCTTCATATTATCTATGAGGTTGGTGGTTGATGAAATATGTGATTGATTCAATATTTCTCTATCCAAAAAGACCTGAACATTGGAACAAAAGGTGATGAAGTTAGCATATGCCATTCTTTGCAACAAATAGTAATTCGTGGGTAGAACATCTAGATAGATTTTAATAAGAAAATCTAGGTATTTTGGTTCTAGCTGCCAGAATTTGAATTTTGAAATGATTTGTTTATTATTGAGATTAAGCAGAGACTGAAGTTGAGATTGATTAGTATTATGAGTTTGTATTATCCTCCCAATGAATTATTTTCTTAAAATGAAATGTTGATTCAGGTCAAGATGAGCAACAACACATTAGATAAGAGATTGAAAAACTTACACCATTGAGCAGTGGCAGCTCTAATTACTGCAGAAATGCTTACAAATTCAAATGTTTTTTTATAATGTATAAATCCAATACAAAATGACAATTAATACTAATATATCTTTTAAATAACTTCTTTTGTTGTGCTTAGTTAGGCTTATAGGTTTGTTTCCAAACCAACAGACACAAAAAAATAACTACTCAGCAATCAATATGTAAAATTTATTAATGCTCAAAATATATACAGTTAAACGAATAAATACAGTTGATACTATTGAATGCTGAGATAGTCGAGCCGAGTATGGAACTCACTTCTAGCTAAATGATTAGCCTGCCTCAAATCAGCTCTAATTTGGACATAGCAGTTTCCAGTCTATAGGTGGACTTGCTTCACTGCGTGGATGTCGCGATAATGTATGTATAGACTACTCTCACTGATGGCAGAGGTTTTATTGGTGAGCACATTCCGTTGTTCAGGTTGACAGAAGTAATTGCTCTCTGCCTTGCCTCCAAAAGGCTGACTATTTAATGGCAGATCCCCTATCTTACTGGAAACATGTGGATTTGGTGCACGAATCCCAGTGAAGGATTCAATCCCATTGGATAGCAACTGGGTGCTAGCCAATCAGGTAAGGAATCTGAACTAGTCCACTTCTGAAGGCAGGGTCAGATATGACATCCCTCCCCCTGGCTAAAATTAGACCTGGAAGAGATAGTCATCGAAATGCACTGTCCGCTTTCTTGGTTTCTCTGGTTGATAGCTGTTCCTGTCTTCATCTTCTTTACTTGATGAACTTGTTTCTGGTTGTCTCCTGCTGTCTTGATTTTGCTGTTTATCTTCCCTGCTTGAGGTACTCGTCCCAGGTTGATCACTGCTCTTGTTAGCTTCTGATGTGTGGCTGAGTCTTAGTTGGTTGTGATGGTGATGATAACCATCTTCTGTTTGCACAACGACAGTGTAGAGACCCTTTATTTGCATCACCATTGCTGGTATCCATCTTGTGGACCCATAGTACATATGATATAGTATTTTTGTTCCTATTTGAAGTTTTATTTTGTTTTTATCTTCTTGTTGAAGTTTGGGATTAGGTTTCAGTTTTTTGTTGAAGACTTCTGAGTCATTAGACTTCATCTTTGATAATATTGTGAGCTGATTCTATTAAATCACAATAGTGGTAGGTATATAATTTTGTTAGGCATAGTAATTTTTCCTGTTGTTTGACCCAACAGCTTGATTTTATTCCTTTGATAGTCTGATATTGAGCTACTGCAAGAGTGCAGTTTATATTTATTGTTTTCATTAATGATTGTCCAGGTCTCAGTTGAAACTATAGACACTGCTGACTCTGTGTCAAGTTCCATCTTTACTGGTGTATCATTAATTATGACAATGGATATAAATCCAGACTTGTCATTTCTGGTAGGCTACTTGCTTGTTTCTTATCAGTGCCTTTACTCTTTTTTAGGAATAGACTTGGCTCTTTGTTTTTTTAATTTCAGACATGCTGCCTTTATATGTCCGACTCACTTGCAAAACGTGCATGTTGCTTTCCGGTATGGGCAGTCTGTATGCATATGCTCATTGCATCTATACCAAAGCCATGGGCTATTTGATGCCGAGTTCTCTGAGCTGACTGTATTTGGGTGTCCCAGTGTTATGTTCAATTTTTGCACTTCATACTTTGTTTTTTTTTAATGGGTTAGCTTGACTAGCTATTGTTTTTGCTAGTCCTGCCTGAGCTACTGCTGTCTCAAATTCTAGGTCCGGAATCATTAACATTTTCAGCCTCAAATTGTGATCATTTATGTCACAAATAAAATTATCATGAAGTGCTTCATTCATGAAGTCTTTGAAATCACACTTCAAGGCTAATATACAGATTCGTGTTGCAAATTCTCTAGCTGTTTCACTCTGTTCTTGTATGCTGGGATTAAAATGGCATCTATGCATTATTGTCAAGGGTTTAGGGAAAAAATACTCTGTGAGAATTGTCAACACTATATCAAAATTCAGCTCAGCTGGGTTACAGCCGTAGATTGAGACTTGAATATATCATATGTTTGTGGACCTATTATGGTCATTAGTGTAGCTAATTTTACCTCAGGCTTTTTTATCTGGTTAGTCTGTAGATAAAAAATCAAATGCTCTTTATAATTTGGCCCATTCTCAGATTGAGGCGGATCAAAAGATACCATAGAGCAGATTGCTTTAGCCATCTTTATTTATGCAAGTAAAAACTCGTAATTATTTTGGTTTTACAGTTACGTTATTGTAAGTAACTCAATGAAGCTTTTAAACCACTAGTGCGAGCTTTTGTCGCTGTCTTGCGAGTAAAGTTCTCATGATTGGTTGAAGCTTCAAAATAACACGCTTTTATGCTTGCGGTCAATTTTAATCAACAGTTTTACGTAGTTTTTTTTTTTTAAAAAAAAAATCACCGTGATGAAATTACGAGAACGTAAATTTTTTTCAAAAAGAAAAATAATAAAATGAATATGCAAAATATGCACTCACGTATTTATTTCATACGTTTAAATCTGTTGCAACTGGCGTATTTTATAATATAATTTTTCCAGCTGTGAGGGAAAAATTTCTCTGTGACTGCACCAAATCTGTGTAACTGGCGTAGTTTATTCTATAATTTTTCCAGCCATGAGAAAAAAATTTGTGCAACTGCGCCAAATCTGGTGTGTTTGATTAAACTTATAGGTTCATTTCCAAACCATCAGACACAAAAAGAATAACTACTCAGCAATCAATATGTACAATTTATTAGTGCTTAAAATATACACACGTTAGTTAAACAAACAAATAAATACAGTTGATACTATTGAATGCTGAGATAGTCGAGCCGAGTACGGAACTCACTTCTAGCTAAATTAGCCTGCCTCGTGAACTCTGGTAAGACTCTTCCAGCTTACCTCGAGTCGGCTCCAATTCGGACATAGCAGTTTCCAGTCCATAGGTGGACTTGCCTCACTGCATGGAAGTCATGATAATGTATAGAGAGACTACCCTTGCTGATGACAGAGGGTTTATTGGAGAACACGTTCTGTCATTCAGGTTGACAGAAGTAATTGCTCTCTGCCTTGCCTCCAAAAGGCTGACTATTTAATGGCAGATCCCCTACCTTACTGGAAACATGTGGATTTGGCGCACGAACCCTAGTGAAGGATTTAATCCCATTGGATAGCAACTGGGTGCTAGCCAATCAGATAAGGAATCTGGAATAGTCCACTTCTGAAGGCAGGGTTAGATATGACATCTTTTAAACATGTATGTGATACATTGCATGAGTAAGTAGCTTTAAATACAGCTTCTTCTTATGATTAATTTGTGTGCAAGGTTTTCAATAGATAAATTTATAATGATCTTAGTATATAATCTACATAAAAAGTAATAAAAGACTAACATGTCATTTGTAATAATTTTTATTTTAACCTTTCCTCAATATCAGTACTACAACTACTATATTTTTACATTATTCTTATCAAATTGACAAAAAAGCCAATAGTTCTACTTCTAGAACATTATTTTTCTTCACAGATTTAAATACATATTCTTTCTTTTAAAATGCATAGCATTTCAAATAGTATTGTTGTCATTATTGCATGGGCTACTTATGTTTTCCTATTTTTTTGCTAATATTTAATTCTTATGATAATGTCATTTTTGTATTTAGTAATCACATTTTTTCTTCTTACTGCTGAAATAATTTTCCTTTCAGGATCTAAGATTTAATTTTATAAGTTTTATTATCTTCTATAATTTTATTAGTCATATTAGAATTGTAATTCCTTATATTATATGTTAACATTTTTCCATACCATTTTTATAAAATTCGAATATTCATTTCTTTAAAATGGATTTTAAATTATTTTCATACTTCTGTTTTCTGCATATATAGACTAATTTCAATAAAATATTTATTGGTGAAATGCTATTTTTTTTATAGCTATTTTTAATAAAATATTTATCTTCTTTTACACATATGCTCACAAATGTGTTTTTAAGTAGAATTAATCTATCTGCCTAGATGCAGAAAACTTAATATACAAACACTGATAATAAATACTATTTAAAAAAAATCATTGCTTTTAAGTAATTTAATATTTTCTATTTAAATAATGAATTTTACTAAGCATATAATTTCTTTTTAATAAAGTTTTCCATTTTGATAAAAAAATAATACATAAAAGTTTTAATATCTTTCATTTTAGTTATAATACCAATACTTAAAAAAGGGGAATCACATATATTACAAAAAGGAAAAAACTAAAAAAAAAAACTTGATTTGAAGCATTTTTAAAAATGAAAATATAACTTTTTCATAATATTTCAATTTGTAATTCATATTTAATTAAAAATAATATTGCAAAATATTACATATCATGTGAGATTTTGCATACAGACTATATATTTATTTTGCCTCTTATAATACACTTTGCTATTTCAAAAGCAATGCCATTTATAATATCATCAAGAGTTAATACTGATTTAATAGCATGTACTTTCAATTTTATAATATAAGCTATTTATTTTAAGAAATATTATTATGTATAAATATGTTAAGAAATAATGGGAAAAACAAGTTATTCTATTCCATTTATAGGTTCAATATATTTTAAGAACTAACTAAAATGTATTGTAATAAAAAAATTACAAATATGCTATTATCATAATCAAAGAAAAATTTAAAATCAGTAGATTTTACAAATGTTCAAGTTTGTTACATAACTATTACATAAAGATATTATAAAATTTAATAATACTGAAACTTGTTTATAACACTAAGATTAGCAATAATAAAAATTTGTCATTAGATGTTTCTACGAATTTGTAAAGCAAATTCTCAAGCTTAGCATTTGTGCTTTATGACTTTGTTGCTAGTGAATACTGAATGACATTTTGATCGTGGTTTTTTTATAACTTGCACCTTGATATGTATCAGATCAGAGCAGATTACCCTGGGATTTACTTTGCTCTTTAATCAATAACTGCTAGATGTTATTTTTTATTTTAATCAATAAATTTTATTGTGAGCTCAAAGAATTACATTATTGCAATAACAGAGTTATGTTATTAACAGACACTATAATAAAGCTTACATAACCCAATACCAATGGTCTGGGCATAAAAAAATCAACTGTTCAATCACAAATTGTCCATTGCTACAAGGCCCCATGTAGTATTGTAGATGTATGTTGGAACTAATTTTTCATCTCTGTTTCTGATGGCCTGAAGTTTTTCCAGAAGTAATTTCTTACGGTCAACCAAGGCATGGCCATAAATGAGTGCACATCTAGTTGACCAATAGGCAAACAACAGAAAAGTTATGATTCTTAGGGATGGAAAGAGCCCGTTGGATATGCTAGAAATCAGTCCAGTGAGGAGAGGCACTCTAGGTTTGTATATGGATGCAATAAAGTCTCTGTCCCATTGGAGTGATGTAAAAAGTTGGTTTTTAGCTGTTAATCTGAAAATATCTTAAGTTTATTTTCAGATACTTTAAAAACTTATTCTAGACCTGAATGCAAGATCACAAACTAAGCACTAAATGAGAATACTCTCTTACAAACTTGTGATTCTCTTAACATTTATCTGTCCAAATATTAAAATTAATAACTACAACTAGTGTAAGTCACAGAGAAGTATTTTTTATTCAGGATTTCTTTCTTTAGATATAAAGATTCTAACTTGATCAGGTGACCAAATGATTTAAAAAAAAATCATAAAACATCTATATAAATATAGTGATATTTAGATATATGTGAATTATTACTAGTTTAGTGGTGTTATTTAACAGCAGAAAAAAATATTTTGATTAAATAAAAAATAATAAAAAGTAAATACATTTCCATAAAGTATAATAATTTTTTAATGTAAATTTGTTAAGACAGATTGTTGTCTCAAGAGCTTATTCAAATTGTTTTTCAGTAACATAATATTTGTGAATAGTATTTTTAATCAATTTATATATTAGCAAAGTATTTTTAATCAATTTATATATTAGCAATTGAATTAATTTTTCATTAATGGCAACTAAATTACAATTTTTTAAATCATGTATATCATCCATCTGTTCTTAACCTTTCCAATATCATTTACTTTTTCTTTTGAAAACATTTTCATATATTTATTTGGATGTATATATGTATGTTAAGTTTTACAGTCACTGACAGATTAACTAAGCAAAAAAAAATACTGTAATAAGTGATCATTCATCAGCCATAAATTGCTACTGCTTGCTATTCAACAATTTATTCTAGAGATCAAATTGTAGAACTATATCATAAACTTTAATAGGCCCTTTACATCATTTGTAATAAAAATATTGAATTGAAATTGAATTCTCATATGATGCTATTATTTACAAATGAATGCATATTCAGCTTGATAAAAAATTATATGTATCAAGCAATATTCATGAGTAAACAAAAATGTGTTTTCATTTTGTTTCTTACTTTATTTTGAAATTCTATAGTATTTCCTACTCCCAGAATGCCTAAATGATGACTTTGACATTCAGCCTGGTTTTCTGGAGGTCCTGAAAAAAAAAAAAAAATGTTTCAGTGATAAAAACTACACTGCGACTAAGCACTTTAATATTTTTTAAAATGAGCATATAATAATTTATTATATTTTGTTCTTTTCATAATATTAAGTAATTAGTGAATTGACTGTATTATATATTTCAACACTATAGAATCAAAAATACAAAAATAACTATATCTGCTAGATAATGCGTAATGTAAGAATATAAAATTTTATAGACTTATAATTATTACAAACATAATTTTTAAATAATGTATAATTAATTAGCATACCACAATTTATACTGTATTTCAATATTTAAAAAGGATTTCACTTAATCATACTCCAAACAAAAGTTGCAATGTAAACAATGATTCATTAAAATAAGCTAGAAAAAAATTATATATAACTTTTAATTAATGAAGAAGACTATAGAAACCCCACGATGTATTATTCATAATTAATAATAATCAATAAAGCAAGTCATATACAGCATGACATTGCTTTTATGAGCTTGTATTTACAAATATGTAATATAGAGAATGTACCAATAGCTCAAACAAACTCTTAATTGATAAGTGCAGTAAAAGAAAATATATGAAATCTCTATCTGGAACATTTCCATCCTCAGGCCAACCTCAAGTGCAATCTATTGTTCAAAACATAGCCTAATTTTTTAAAGTAATTGCTGTGTTTGGTTAGGCTTACAGGTTCATTCCAAACCAACAGTTACAAAAAGAACAACTACTCAGCAATAAATAATATGTATAATTTATTAATATTAAAAAATATATACACTTGTTAGTTAAACAATAATATACATATATATTGTTATACACATTAATGCTGAGGTAGTCATGCAGAGTCCGGAACTCACTTCCAGCTAATGATTAGCCTGCAGAGTGAGCTGTGGCAACTCTTCCAGCTACGTATTTAGCTTGCCTTGAGTCAGCTGTAATTCGGATGTAGCAGTTTCCAGTCCAAAGGTGGACTTGCCTACCTGCATGGACGTCATGATAATGAATAGAGAGACTACCCTTGCTGATGGCAGAGGGTTTAATGGAAAGCATGTTCAGTTGTTCAGTTTGATAGAAGTAAATGCTCTATGCCTTGTCTCCAAAAGACCGACTATTTAATGGCAGATCCCCTACCTTACTGGAAACATGCATATTTGGTGCGCAAACCCCAGTGAAGGATTTAATCCCTTTGGATAACAACTGGGTGCTAGCCAATCAGGTAAGGATTCTGAAATAATCCACTTTTAAAGGCAAGGTCTGACATTCCTACCTCTGGCTAAAATTAGCTCTGGAGGACAGTCATTGAAATGCACTGAATGATGTATTGTCTGCTTTCTTGGTTTCTCTGGTTGATTGCTGTTCCTGTCTTCACCTTCTTCACATGATGAACTTGCTTCTGGTTGTCTGCTGTTGTCTTCATTTTGCTGTTTGGCTTCTCTGCTTGAGGTACTCATCCCAGGTTGACCACTGCTTTTGTTACCTTCTGATATGTGGTGGTCTTAGCTGGTTGTGATGGCGATGATGATAATGACCATCTTCTGTTTGCACAACAAGTGTAGAGACCCTTCTTTTGAGTTGCCATTGAAGGTATCCATTTTGTGGACCTGTAGTACATATGGCATAGTACTTGTGTCCCTATTTGGAGTTTTATTTTGTTTTTATCTTCTGGTTCAAGTTTGGCATCAGGTTTCAGGGTCGATAGCATAGTTCTTAAGGGTCTGTTGAATAACAGTTCTGCAGGAGTCTTTCCTGTTACAGTGCTCGAAGTCGAGTGCTGCACTGGCAGAGTCCTGGCAATTCTGGTGTTCTAGCTTCCATATATTTTCATGGTCAGCTTCTTGTTGAAGTCTTTTGAGTAATTAGACTTCATCTTTGATAATGTTGTGAGCTGGTTCACTTTGGTCATTTTGAACCCTAAGTGACTGAACTAGTCACGGTTTAACAAGTTATTGTGATCACCAGATGCCACTACCAGTAGTAGGTGTCTCATCTTGTTAGGCATAGAAATTTTAATTCTTGTCTGACCAAAAGTTTTATTTTATTCCCTTGGTAGTCTGATATTGACCTACTGTAAGGATGGTTTATATTTATTCTTTTTATTAATGATCACCCAGGTCTTGTGCCAAGTTCCATCTTAACTGGCATATCATTCATTATGACAGTGTGTATAAACCCAGACTTGTCTCTCTGATATGGTTTATACAGGCAACTTGCTTATGTTTCTTATAAATGCCTTTTCTGTTTTTATGAATAGGTGTTTCTATTTTTGACTCGGCTGTTTGTCTTTTCAATTTCAGACATGCCGCCTTTATATGTCTGACTCGCTTGCAAATCATGCATGTTGCCTTGCGATATGGGCCTTCTGTATGCATGTGCTCATTGCATCTATAACAAAGCTGTGGGCTATTTGATGCCGAGTTCTCTGAGCTGACTGCGTACTTGGGTGACCCAGTGTTATGCTCAATTTTTTTGCACTTCATACTTAATGTCTTTTTAATGGGGTAGCTTGACTAGCTATTGTCTCTGCTAATCCTGCCCGAGCTACCGCTGTCTCAAAATCTAGGTCCGGAATCATTAACATTTTCAGCCTCAAATTGTGATTGCTTATGCCACAAATAAAATGACCACGAAGTGCTTCATTCATAAAGTCTTTGAAATCATACTTCAAGGTTAATATACAGATTCGTGTTGCAAATTCTCTAGCTGTTTCACCCTGTTCTTGTATGCTGAGATTAAAATGGGATCTCTGCATTATTGTCAAGGGTTTAGGGGAAAAATACTCTGTGAGAATTATCAACACTCTGTCAAAATCCAGCTCAGCTTGGGGTTACAGCTATAGATTGAGATTTGAGAATATCGTAGGTTTGCGGATCTAACATGATCATTAGTGTGGCTAACTTTACCTCAGGCTTTTTATCTGGTTAGCCTGTAGGTAAAAAATCAAATCTTTATAGTTTGGCCAGCTCTCAGGTGGAGCCAGATCAAAAGATTCCATAGAGTCAATTGCTTTAGCCCTCTTTATTTATTTATGCGAGTCACCGCTCGTAATTATTTTGTACTACTGTTGTAGTTGTTTAAAATCAATTTTTGTATTTATTTTCTGAGTAACCACTCATAATTTATTTTGTACTACTGTTTGTAGTTGTTTAAAATCGATTTTTATTTTTTCCCCAAGTAATCACTCGTGATTATTTTGGTTTTACTGTTATGTTATTGTAACTAACACAACAAAGCTTTTAAACCACTAGAGTGAGCTTTTGTTGCTGTCTTGTGAGTGAAGCTCTCATGATTGATTGCAGCTTGAAATTGACATGCCCTTACATGATTTTTTTTAAAAGATTGCCGTAATGAAATTACGGCAAATGCAAATTTTTTCAAAAAGAAAAATAATAAAACAAATATGCCCTCGTGTATTTATTTCATATGTTTAGATATAATTTTTCCAGCTGTGCGACTGCACCAGATCTATTGAAACGGACGCATTTTATTATAATTTTTCCAGCCATGAGGAAAACATTTTCCTAATGTCTGACTGCACCAGATCCGTTGAGATTGGCGTATTTTATGCTATAATTTTTCCAGCTGTGAGAGAAAAATTTTTCAAATGTCTGACTGCACCAGATCTGTTGTAACTGGCATAGTTTATTCTATAATTTTTCCAGCCATAGGGAAAAATTTCTCTGTGACTGTGCCAGATCTGTTGTGTTTGGTTAAGCTTACAGTTTCATTCCAAACCATCAGTTACAAAAAGAACAACCACTCAGGATTTCATTCCAAACCATCAGTTACAAAAAGAACAACCACTCAGGATTAATTAATATGTACAATTTATTAATACTAAAAAATATACATACTTGTTAGTTAAACAATATACATATATTGTTATACATATTAATGCTGAAGTAATAGTGCTGAGTCCGGAACCTGCTTCCAGCTAACGATTAGCCTGCCTCGTGAGCTCTGGTAAGACTCTTCCAGCTATGTATTTAGCTTGCCTCGAGTCGGCTCTAATTTGGACATAGCAGTTTCCAGTCCGTAGGTGGACTTGCCTAGCTGTGTGATGTCGCAATAATGAATAGAGAGACTAGCCTTGCTGATGGCAGAGGGTTTAATGGAGAGCATATTCAGTCATTCAGGTTTCCAGAAGTAATTGCTCTCTGCCTTACCTACAAAAGGCTGCCTATTAAATGGCAGATCCCCTATCTTATTGGACACATGCTGATTTGGTGCGCAAACCCCAGTGAAGGATTTAATCCCTTTGCATAGCAACTGGGTGCTAGCCAATCAGGTAAGGAATCTGAAATAGTCCACTTCTAAAGGCAAGGTCAGATATGACAGTAATAGTTTTAATTATGGAGGGATAGGATCTAGAACCAATGCCAGAATATATATATAATTATTTTGTTTATTAATATGCAAAACACAGCATTTCTTTCAAACTCTGCACAAATTCGATATGAATAATGTGGGAACACATTACATCCATCTACACTGACATTTCAATTATTTAATATAATTTTTATCAAAGCAAATATGTAATAAATGTCTAAAAATAAACAACATAAATAGATAAATTAAAACATACCAATGTATATATATCTAAAATAAAAATTTTTAAAATGTAAATTTTATCGATTTTATATGAATGAAAACTCTTACAATTGTAAAATAAATACACTTTAACTCATTATTTCACAAAAGCTAAATACTATTTTTTAAAATATATTTTATCTTAAAATTTATTTTAATTTAATTTTAATAGTATAATGCCTTATGAATTGGTTTTAATTATATTCTCTATCCTGTTAAGATTATGTTTTATAACCCTCACGTCTGAGTTTACAGGCATTGCTTTAATGCAAATATTTTTAGTTATTATGTATAATAAAATACTAAAAGTCATGTATATAGAATAAATTTTGTGTGTTTTTAAAATGTTAAAAGTGTAATGATAAAATGTGTTATTATTTTATTTTAAAAATAATATTACAATTTTAAATAAAAGAAACATTGCTATAGAAACCTGTCATGAATAACCGGAGGGAGGGGATATTGCTATGAGAACCAACAGAAGCTTTCTAAAATCGTCAGTTTTCCAAGAAACCATGGGAAGAATTACAACACACATTGCCATCATATCTTGGCTATAAAGAAGTCAAAAAAAAATTTATAAAGATTTTTTTAAGTTATATCATGCATTTTTTGGAGTAAGGAACACTCCAGAATGCTTTCCCTAAACTTTTCAGTATTCTAACTGAATAGAGCTGTAGGCAAAATTATGCCTTAAAAATTAATCTTGATTCTGCCAATCTATTCATCACTATTCAATGCTGGTGAAATATTTGACATTTACTTGGTACAAAAAAAAAACCCTAATCATCCAATATGATTATCCCATGGAAGTATACTTCTGTAAATTAACCTGTGAATCTACCTATTTTAGATGTTCAGAAGAAAATTGCAATGGAAACTCTCATAAGAAAACCGCCTCAGAATGAACCAAAAGAAGCTAAAATATTGTATTGCCAGCAGACATTAAAATTTAATAATTAATGGCCATATTCCTACATTTACAGATACAAAATATGTGATCTCACAAAGATGTTAAAGTAAAACTGAACTTTCTATAGCGACCTTCAAAGAGATTGTAAATTACAAAGATTTTCAACCTCTCACATGTTATTGCCATATAATTTTCTTAATTGTAAATACATCTTTTTATTATCCATTGTTAAAGTTACTGTTGTTGTTAATAATTTTATTGTCATTTTTCATCGGATCTAAGGTGATTATTTATTTAATATAAAAAATTATTAAGTGGAGGGGATAATGGTCAAGAAATATAATTGAATGTGTAGGGGCACTTGTTTTATGCATGTTCAATTTGATCATTGCTTGTGCCTGGTCTCGACTTCTCAATTAAAACAGCCAATACACCCATTACTTATTTTAAAATTCCCCTAGACAAAAAATAATTTGCTGAATATTGTATTTTTTTTTATTCTATTGTCCACTGGATTATTATCAATTGTTAAAAAAGGTGGTGACCATTAGATTTGAGGGCCTATTCTGGGATTATCTTGATTAAAACAAATAAGGATTGAACATAGTTTAGTTTTAAAATATATATTTTTATTATTATTAAAATTCAGAAAAATACAAATTAGTCATTGAAATAGGGAATATAAATTCTTGATCAAATGAGAAATATTTATTTTGTTATAAATAAAAATAAATCAATAAACTCATAAAAGTCTTAGACAAAATTAGTGATAGAAATGGATTGGTGGAAATAGATTAATATGCAAATAAATAAGACAAGACATTACATTTGAAATACCTTGCAGTTTTAGAAAGATTGCATGATGGAAAGAGGGAGGAGCATTCTAATTATTAAGTAAATAAAAGAAATATTAGTTTTTACATAATAGATTTTTTTTAAAAAATTTTTTTATAATAAAGTGAGTAGCTATTTTTTTAATATATAAATTATATAAATGATTACCTGAGCTAAAGCAAAAGTAGAAGCTCAAGAAAGTAAAACTGGCACTAATGATAGAGAGTTTAAAACATAATCATGAGTATGTTCACAGAATTGAATAGAAAGTTTGAAAAGCAAAGTGAAGATTTTAAAACACACAAAAAAAGAAATTAACGAGAATATGGAAAGCGTGTTTAAACAAAATACAGAAACTAAAGAGAACATGGAAAGTATGTTTAAAAGAATGGAAGAACAAAATAAAGTGTTTAAAAGCCAAACTGAGAATCAAAGAAAACAAAGAACACATAGAACAATTAATTGGGCAAATAACAAGTTGGTTGGAAAATCGTTTTGTAGAGATAGAAAGCAAAATTGGTGAAGTAAGTCTTAAAGTTCAATTGAATAAAGATGATGATCAAGATAAAAAATTTGAACAATTACATGGGTTAGTTGAAGGAATAAAAATAGAGAATAGACAAAGGTTGACACAAGCAAAGGTAGAAATAAATTATTTGATTCAAGCAGAATATTCAGATAAAAGATGAGAGTCAAAGTAAAATGCAAGAAAATATAACAGAGAAGTTAATGAAAATAGGACTAGATATATAAAAAAAAAGAAAATCACATTTGAAGTAGACTTGGCTGTAGAAAACTTAAATATTGCATATGGAAATAGTCAACTAGATGATAGTAGGGATGTATACACAGATCTTGATTCACACATATATAATTCTAATCCCAGTATTGTCAATCAATTTTTAAAAATCAGGGTTTTTTCAGGACTTGCAGGGGTGACTCCAATAAAGTATATTACCAGTTTAAAAAAATATTTTAGTTTAAATAAGTTGACTGACAAGGCTAAAATTGCTATTGCTTGTAGCCATCCCCAAAGTGCATCCCAGGCATGGTAGAGTCATTGTTTAACAAACCTATCAATTTTGACCAGTTTAAACAGGCTCTGTTAAATTCCTACTAGAGTGTGGATTGTCGGAAGGGATCAAACACCATATTTCCCAAGAGAAATGCAGACCTGGAGAGGCATTCATTCTTTTTTTCAGCAACAAGTAGCCTAATTATGAACCTTAATCACTGATCCATTATCTGAAAGCCAGATTGTATGCATAGTTGAGCATAGACTCCTTAGTCACATTGAACAGATGCCCATAGGCACTGACTGCAAAATGGTAAACAATGATGGTGACTGAGAACAGGGATTTAAACCCAACACAGAGAGCTATTTAAAGATATAAACTCAATACATTTCATTGGGTATGAAAGAAGACCTGAAGACCAAATACCATGGAGATATGAAAAAGGTCAATAGAACAAGACTAATTCATCAAAGTGGGTTTAATCTAAATACATGTGGAAATTTCTAATAGATGTAGGGATAATCCTGAACCACCCACTCATACTAAGCCTACAGAAAGAGAAGTAGAAAGCCATCAAAATAAAAGAGGGAAACAAGATGGGACCTTGATAAGTATTAGTTCCTCATCATGAAATCCTGAGATAGAAAAGTGGGACACATAAAGCTTAAAAAATTTGATATGTGATGGAGTAAAAGTAGAGCCAAAACTTTCACCACAAAACTGCCCAATGATACTATATCACATGATCACTATTTCTTATGCTAGCACATAACTTATTAAAACAGGCAAAACTCTCCATACAGTAGTGCCATTCAGTGCACAAACTTTCTGTCATCCATTGATTAGTCTGGTTGGCACTGAGTGGCAATACTGTATGGAGAGTTTTGCCTGTTTTGATAAGTTATATTGGAGGGAGGAGTCATAGTAGAGGCTTTATTAGATTCTGGTAACTCTACCGCTTTTTTTCACCCAATGCACATCAATATACCGATTCACGGGCCGTCTCTTTGTTTACATAATATTACGGAAAAAGATTTTTTTTAACCGATTTTTAATTTTTTTTTTGTCATCAACCCATCTGTTTGGTTTACATAATATTATGGTAAACCACCAAAGTTTTTTTTTTATTCCACCTGGGTTTTTTATTTTATTTTTTAATAAACAAATACTCTGTTTTTAGATGGTCTAGGGGTGTTGTTTTGTTTTTAAATTTATCAACTCACTGTCAGTCGGTTTTTTTACATAATATTACTTATGGTAAACCAAAGTTTTTTTTTTAACCTGTTTTTTATATTTTTTTTTGGTTTGTTTTTTAAAAAAAACAAACACTTTGTTTTTAGGTGGTGTTAGAGGTGTTGGTTTGCTTTGAAATTATCGATTAACGCTCTATTGGTTTGTTTACACAAAAATACAGTAACAAACACTTTGTTGTTTTTAGATGGTGGAGGAGGGGGGGTATTTGCTTAGAACTTATCTTTTTTTTTAAAAATTGATGTTTTGATTTTCTAAAAGACGTGAACAATTCGGTATTTTGGAATAAACAAACACTTAGTTTTTTTAGGTGGAAAGATTGTTTTGATTTTGAATTGTCTTTTTTGGTTAATTTATTAGAAGGCTTATCTATTTTTTTGTTTCAAATCTTTACACTATAGAAAGCTATATTATATGATAGTGAAAAGTTCTTCCTTAATTTTTGGGCCTTTAATTTTAAAAAAGACATACTTGAAATTAACTGTTAATGAAACTTATCAAATATTACCTACCTACTTTCTAATCATGTGAACAACAACAAAAAACAACAGCTCCCCATAAAATAATTTATTGAATCAAGTATAAACAAAACTTTGGACAAGTTGTGAACCAAAACAAGTAACAAAAAAAAAACACCATTTTCGGGGGCATTAAAAAAAAGCCAAAAGTAACATGCAAATAAAATAACAGAGAAGCCTCAAAGCTGTAAGAAAAGTAACATGCAAATAAAATAACAGGGAAGCCTCAAAGCTGTAACAGGATTATGGAGCCCTCAAACAACCTCCCTTACAGTTGTTGAATGGATTCACGTGTAAACGGGCATTTGGACGCGAAATCAGAAACTCTGTTGAAAAAAAAGAACCTTTTCAAGTTGTGTGCAGTTCAAAAGTGTAGGGAAGCGGTATGTGATGACATGACAATTCTTAATATGGAATATTAATTCCACTAATTTCCGACGATGAATTTTTGCAGAGTTTCATCTCTTTCAAATATGTCCACCATTAAATCAGACCATAGTGAGAGTTCAAGAGCACCATCGCAATGCAATGGGAATAGTATTTCGTTACATAATCATAGCATACATCACCCTTAGGCATCGTGTAACAGCTCAAAAAACACCTATTGTAGTGTCAGCCGTAAATTAAGGCCGCTAAAACGATATATTGTTCATTTTGTGAAAAATGACGCCATCAAGTGGTGGAGTTCAGTATTCATACTATTACCGATAAAAGTTATATTGGAGGGAGGAGTCATAATAGAGGCTTTATTAGATTCTGGTAGTCAGCCAGATATCAGTAATGTCCGAGGAAGTATATGCACAAATTAATCCTGATTTGGACACTTCCTTTAAAAGCAGTTCAGGTAATCATGATTAATAACAAAAAACCTAATAAAGATTCAAAACAAGTTTGGATATAGATATGGATAGAAGAATAATCATTTAATTATGTTTTATTAATTCTTAGTGGTTTAATTCGTGAAGTAATCCTTGGCTCTCACTTTATGCATCATCAGGATGCATTCTGAATTATCAGAAGTGTAGTATTATAAATGATGAGGGAACAATTCCATTTATGACTGAAAAACTATATACATCTGCTGAAATCTGTTGTATTAAAAGTGATAATCAGTTTGGGAAATTATTTCATGAATATAGATCAGTGTTGTATGAGCACTGAATTAGGATTGGTAATAATAAATCATATGCTCATTCTTATCCCATTCCACATCAATATAAAATTGAAGTAGGAAAACAACCGATTTAAATGCTAGAATGGGGTATAATATCTAAATGTTCTTCCCCATTCAAAAATCCTGTGGTAGTTTAAAAAAAATGGATTTATCCAACTGTGAATTAGATGCTCATGAACTGAATAAGATTACAGTTCCAGACCACAATATGCCACCACCAATTTATGAGGTATTAATCAAGTTTAGAAATAAAAGGATTTTCTCGACATTTGATTTAACTGACAGTTATTGGCAGATAAGACTATATCCTGCAGACTGCCAGTATATTGCTTTTTGATATAATGGATATTCTTATCATTTTAATAGAATGCCATTTGATGTCAAAATTAATGGTATAGAATTGTTGTTTGGATCAAGTACTGTCTGAGGAGATTAAACAGCTATTGGTGATATATGTTGATGACAGTCTCATCGATTCAAAGAATATGACAGATCATATAAACCACTTGAAATTGTTCTATGAATGCGAGGAAAAGAATATTAGGATTAACATTAGTAAGAGTACTATAGCTACTATGAAAGTTAAATTTTTAGGTCTTATAATTGGAGATGACATTAGAAACCATTATGAAGATTTCCTACTCCCAAATCAAAAAAGAATGTTAGGTCATTCCTAAGGTTATGTAACTTTTACTATCGGCTCTAGAAGAATTTTATAATTAAAATAGAGCCCATGTTACAGCTTTAAAAAAAAAAGCTCATTGGAAATGATTTACTCACCATGATGAAAGCTTTCAGGCTGTAAAAGTTATATTTCTTATCAAGATCATATTATCTCATCCCGACATTGAAAAACTTTTACATACAGACCGATAATAGTGGGCTAGGAGAATGGCTAGCAGAGGGTAATATATTTTGTTATCCATCTACTAAAAAGGCCTGAAATTAATTATATTGTAATGGAAAAGGAAGCTCTTGCTATAGTATAAGCATTACAAAAATTTTGCCAGTTTTTTTTTAAATTGGAATAGTGATTACTGATCACATAAATCTGGAATTTTTGAATCATAGTTATCCGAATAAGAGTCAATTAATCTGACAGAGTTTATTTCTGCAGGAGTTAATTATTCAGTTCATTATTTGTAAAGAGTTGGAAAATATAGTAGCTGATATCTTGAGCCACCATCCAATCTCATCTAATCCAAAACACTTATGTACCAGAGGTCAGTGACGGCTGCTTTACAAGCAGTTGTCCCGGGTTCGCATCCCAGCTGATGCTATGACACATGAGAAAAATAAATAAATTCTGGAATTCTCTAAATTTTAATCTGGGTAGTTTCATAATATTTTTATTGTACACCTTACCAAATAAATTACTTTATATTTGACTTTTTTAAAATGTTCTTTTGGATCATTAATATTTAAATAACTTAATGCCTTTTTCAAATCATACATTTCTTCATTCTTACTTTTATCATGTGTGAACTCAGATGCACAGACAATTATAATGCATTTATCACCTTCCAAAGCTTCTGTGTTAAAATTATTTAGATTATCAACATACTAAACTTTTTTAACTAATACAGTCAGGCACTTATCATTGGCTTTATCTGTTTTTGCTTCTGTAAATAAAATTTTCATTTTTTCTCTCAATTCTTTATTTTGCTTTTTCATACTATCTATAATCCAGAATAGCATTTTTAAGGATGACCATTGATCAACTGGTAGAAGATGACTTGCAAAATTTGGTAAACAAACAAAGGGAAGTTGCAGATTGCACACAAATTGTCAAACTGGTAATGAGGTAGGTTTAGATAATTTGTGGTGGAATGATAAGAAAAAATATGAGTTGACAGAGGGTATTTTTCAGTACAAAAAAAATATTAATCCTAACCAATGGCGGATTGTGATGCCAATTGCTATGTGGAATAGGTTAATTAGATATATTGAAGCAGATAATCTGAAGCTCAAATTATGCTTCACGAGTATCGATAATCATTGTACCATCTAACAGGGTTCAAAGTCTATCTCTCCATGCTTGTACACATACTCGCTATTTTCCCATAATTTTTTTCCTTTTCATTTCAATATTAATCGTTTTGAATAGAAATAAATTAATAATTTGGAAAAGAAAGTGAATCAATAGAGTTCATGGACACGCAATGAGATAGATTTAATCTAAATATACACACACTTTTAATGTATATATGAATTAATTGGAAATATGTATGTAAAATTTTATAATTTTATTCATTATGGTGGCACAAGATAACGCAATCAGTTGGAAAATTATAGAAACATTAATATAAAATTTAAAAAAAAAGAAAAGGGGAGGGGGATTAATTAGTGTAAGTCAAATAAATCAAAAATGCTATGAATAAATCATTTTTCCATTAACATACAATTAATGTATCTAAGAGATCTTTACAAATATTAAAATAGAATATAAAACAATCGTTCAAGAATTTTTCAGACCAATTGCATTATCTTAAATTCCTTATGAAACAAAGGTGGGCTTGCTATTCAAAATTAGCTATTATATCAAAATTATATATCGCTTCAGGCCACAAGTCCGAAATGCACTGCAACATTCCAAGGGATCATATACAGTGCAAAAATTGGAGTGATTAATTATTATTCTTTTGGCTTTTCAGTGCTTTTTTTTAGAAAGAGTTTGTTTGATTTCACATCGCCTGTTACCATAGACATGACTGAGGATAGGAGTAGCACTGCATAATAATTAAAATAACATAGAGAATGTTTATAAAATAAATAAATCTTTTGATAATTTAAAGCTAAAACATTAACAATATAATCGGCTCTTGTCAGTTACTAACTATCCAAACATATTCAATTGAATTATTAGAAAAAATTATTAAAGTTTTTATAAACTCAAAAATATGTAGTTCAATGAGCAGTAGCATCCCTAAGGTTGGTCAACTGAGTATATGCCTAAGGTCTCAGGGGCTTATGTGCAATAAGTATTATTATTTAGACAAGAAAAAATATTGTATATGTTTCTTTCTTGTATTAAAAATTAAAGATTTATTTATTCACTTTTTTAATTACTGGGGTCCTCAAAATCCAAAGGGCAGCACTGTCATTGAGAAAATTGTTGGCTAAAGAAAGCTGATAAGCTTGAAGATAACAATACCTAACAAAGTTTGATTATGTTTAGAAATATCATATCATACTTTTTTAAATAGCACTCTTTTAGATTTTTTTTTTTTGTCTTGTTATAATTTAAAAAAATCATAACATCATATTCTGTTGAAAGGCAGCAGTGATTCATGCAAAATATTAAATAATATTTTAAATTTAGAATGCTGCTAAATAAATCATTGAAAATAAATGTTCAAATTATAGACTCACATATATATTAATTAATTAGACCTTATAAATTACTTTATATGGAAATGAATTCCTAAGACACTAATTAATTATAAAGATCTAAAACCTTACAGATATGGAAATAAATTCCTAAGACTAATTAATTGTATAGATCTAAACCTTACCGTATATGGAAATAAATTCCTAACAGAAATTTCATTGTATGAGAACAAAGCAGAAGTAAAAATACTCCAGATAAAGATAAGTAAACAAGAGAGGTTATAAATTGATAGGAAAAAAAAAAGAGGACTTTTTCTGTGATTACTGCTACTGTCGCTGTTCCACAAATTGTAGCAGATCAATTGGAGAACTTCATTCCCAGGATCTCGGCTCCTGTAGGTCACTAAGCAGACTAGTACTTTTAACCCACCGTCTCGGTCTTATTATTATTTAGAATGCTTCAAGAGACTTTTAGAGGGTTGTGTTATAAAGATAATAGACAGAGTGAAGGTAAAGTGAATAATAGTTTTTCTAAACTGTATAAACAATATTTGCTATTCAGTAATTAACCTGTGAATTAGGCTTGCTCAAATGCAGACTTTACATATATGTTAAAGATCCATATATAATTCTTTTTTTTTAATTGTTAATAAATTGTTATTGCTAAATATATATGTACTATTATCTGTCGAGATTATTGTATATTTGTTTGCTGGTTGCCCAGTCATAGTTGGGGACACAGCAATTCAAATGAACAGAAATCTGATACTTTGCTCTCAAAATAATTGAAATAAATTCTAGAAAAAATGTTGGTAATTCTATTAATCCATTTAAAGTAGAATTCAATGTATTTTTTTGATAAAGTATTAATCATTAGAATTTTTTTAATTAGATTAGGTTTTGATTGAAATTTACATAGAATAAAGATAAAAGTCCTTCTTTTTATTGAAAATTAGTGAAAGAAATTTCCAAGAAAATAGTGAATGAAATACAGAAGAGGGAATAGATAGTTCATTAACTGGTGCTATATGAAGATTTCATAATGATTTAATAATGAATTCCTGTGATGAGTTATATTCTTACAAACCAAAGACTAGTAAATTATGATTAACTTGTCTATGTAATCTGTAAATGACTGAAATTCATAATCTTGTTTTTGATTAGTTTATTACTTGAAAAAAACTAGAATGATGTCCCTATTAGTTAATTTATGACAGATTTCATTGATAATTAATTAAAGCTAAGATGTAATTGTTCTGAAATTAATTCAATGATAGCAGAAATTAGATAAATGTGAATGATATCATCAAAGTCTATATTAATTGCATAATGTTAGTAAGATTTTTATCAAATAATGTGTTTCTTAAAGAATGAATATTTTCTAGATGCATGCTAATTTCTCACAATGAGTAATGATTGATTCAAATACGTATGCATAAAAGAATGACTTTTTTAGGGAAAGTTATAGAAAATATTTTAAGAGCAAATTCTTCCATAGAAATTGATCAAAGATCCTTAAATGTCATATGTTTTGTGATTTTGTTTATTATAAATAATGACAAAGGCTTGAGTAATTATAACTAAAAGATGTGAAGGATCAATGACATGCCTGAAAAGTAGGAGATATTTATAGCGAGTATATAATCCAGTAAGTTGGTTTTGGATTTTATAGAATATAAAATTATCAACATTAATTCCATATAACTTTTTGATTATACTGGAAAGAACTCATTGAAAGAAATAGTAACACTTAAATTGATAATAAAATTGCAAAATTTCATCTTAAATATTTAACGATTTATAAAGTGAATTATTACCGATAAAAATACTCCCTTCTAAAACATAGATCATAGCATTCCACGTATTTTTAATAGCATGTGTTAATGTTCCACCTTTAGCTATAGTTAAATCCACATATAAAATAGGAATCTTGGTAGAAGCTTTTCCCTAGTAAAAGAATAAAATAAAAAAATATACAATCAATTTTAATTATATATATTTAAATACTTTTATGGCAAAATATATGTGTACACTTTTGAATAAGAAATTTTGTAAAGATGAATATTATTTTGACTAGAACTACATCTGTATCTTAAATTCCTATGAAAAATACATTGATCTTTATTTCTTCATGATGTGTTCTGAAGCAGTCCATAAAATTTTCTTTCCAAGTACATGATATTAATTTTATACAAATGGAATAATAACTTATATTTCAGTGTGAACATAACTCAACTTCTTCATAAAAAAATGAATTAACTTTGATGAAAGTGTATTGTGATTCCAGTAAATCACCTATTATTTATTATTATATTTGCAAAAGTTATCATATATTTGGACAGAGAAGTTTCTCACTGGCTTTAACAAATAAAATTATGTAGATAACTAGCAAATTTTTTGATATGATTTAGATGCAGATGGTATTACTAGTCATCAATAGAATAAATTTTCAGTCTTCTTGTTGAAAATAAAGTAAATGTACTAAGACATAAAAATTCCTAAATAACAGCTTTTTTTCATATGATTTATCAGAACTTAATAGTTTCAAAAAATTCAAATACTTTTTCTATTTATCAATTAATAATTTTTATAAAAGCAGTTTTTTATCTGCTTCTAGACATTTACTGCAAACTTGAGTTTCTGACTTTCATTTTGTCAATGAGGTCTAAGTTCAACTCTGGAATTATTGTATTAATGTTTCTAACAACTATATTTTATTCTATTATACTATTCAAATTAATTGCCTGAAATTCAAAAAAGGCCTTTTGAATCGAAGCTAACTTTCTTGCATACTTATGTACAACTCTAAAATATATGGAAAGCAATCTAACATCAGATCTATATAACTAAGCAGATGAGTTAACTTGGTTCAAAACTTTAAGCTTTTTTTTAATTTAAGGCTAGTGGCTTGATAGTATAAAGAAGTAAAAGGCAGTTGCTAGATGCATATATGCAAACCGGAAATCAATTGGAGTATTCTAACATTATATTATTTGATATCTATTCATTACTTGGGCTTACAACAGATTGCAATTCAAAAAATATTCTCCTGAATGGATATTTTTCTTTCTAGATCTTATTATAAATTATTTATCTTTATATATTAGAAATTTATATTTTATTAAGAAAGTAAAGTCCAATAATCATAATTATTCATACTGACAAACTAATGAACGTATTAAAAATAAGCAGCAATTGATTGTACCTAAATTTTTTTCATGTATTAGTAGTTTTACAAAATGATAATTAACGTGACCTATAATTCTTTCACTACATAAAGTAGTTTATAAACTTACTGCCTCTTTGAAGAACACAATTATAAAAAAAATACTGAGTAATATAAATATTTGTATTAAAAAAAAAACTAGGTAAAAAAGCAATCCTTCTACCCCCCCCCCCTTTTTTTTTTGAGAAAATAATAACTAAAAACATTTTATCAAACCTTCAGTCCTAAGAAATCTCCTGCAATAATAATAGCTTTGACTTCCCTATGTGTAATAGATGGAATATCTTTAGCTTTTAAATCCTGATAGGCAGGTTTCATCATTTTTAATTCCTTAGGTAAATTAACCCAAAGCTGCAATCCATAACTTGGTTCTTCAGATGCAGGCATTTCTGAATGAACTACACCACGGCCAGCAGTCATCCACTAAGAAGAAATAAAAAATACATATCTATACATATTTTTTAAAAAATCATTAGTATTAAAAATAATGAAAAAAATATAAATCAAATTGACATTAGAAAAAAGTATAACTTTTGGCTATATAGTGGTTAAGGTATAAGTTAATTTTGGGTTTCAAAATTATAATGATTATATTTACTAATCAAGTACAATATTTAAATTCATTAATATTTAATCACTTATATAACCCAAATATAGTTTATTTTTTATTTTTCATTCTTATGTGGAACCATATACACTACATATTTTTTTATTTCATAATTAAAATATATTTATAAAGTAAACTTGTTTTAAAAAAAAGTAATAATAATCAGCAATAAGCTAATGCACATGGGTTTTGTGGATTTGAACTATAAATGAATACTCTCATTTTCCAAACACAAGATAAAGTCTTTATGAAAAGATAGTTAAAATTCACAAAGCGCATGTGCATTAGCTTAATCCTGATTATTATTACGGTTTAAAAACATCGTGCTATATAAAATAAACATATGTAAATATTTAATTTCAACTAAGAATGCCGTATCATAAATTCTAGTAAATTTCACAGCGTCATTCATTCAGGCATAGTAAAGGTAATTTAAAGTGATTGTTCAATATCTTCACGCTCTCATTTCCAAATACTTAAAATTTGCCCATACTTAAATGTTTGGGTTGAAAGGATAGATGATTCATTCTATCTCTTCACAAAGACTTTATCTTGTGTTTGAAAAGTGAGAGTATTCATTTATAGTTAAAATCCACAAAGTTAATGTGCATTAGCTTAATGCTGATTATTATTACAATTTAAAAACATTGTGCTATATAAAATAAATATCTTATTTAAAAGAAAAAGATAATCTAAAAATATTATTTAGTCTGTAAACATGTAATACTATCTGACTTTTATTTATAAACATTAAATTATATAGTGGGATTACAATATATTTTGTTCCAAGCTTCCCTCAGGCACAAACATATATAACGTACAAAATAGCTCCCCTTTTATTGATAAATATTGATAAGAAGAAAATATTTATTATTTTTTTTAACTGCAAGTGTGCAGTACTTTTTAATCCATATATATATATAACCATTAGAAAACAGTCAACACATATACAACAGATTCTTTTTATATGTATAGTATGCATATATAAAACTATGATTATAATATAAACAAAATTTTAAAAAACTAAGAATAATATAGTTATTAATAATAAATTGAGGGGACATATTTGCGGATATTTTACTGAGTGTGTGTTCATCATGCACTCCCTGAAGTGATAAGAATAAGATATAAAAGTAACTACTATATTTTTATTCTTAAAATAAATAGCAAAATGTCTGACTTTCATCACCATTAAATATAATATGGGCAATATTCTTTTTTTCAATAATCTTTTTCTCTTACAGAAACATAATAGTAATTTTGTTATCAAAAGATTAAGATCAATTGATTTGATGTTTTTAAATATGTATCAATTTTTAGTATGTTCTAAAATTTTGTAAAACTTTTAGCATTACATTCAGAAAATATTTTATAATGCATAACTGCATGTCAAATTTGGAAAGGATAATAAACGAAAAATAAAACGTGTGTGCTTTCAACTATTTTTATTAATATATTGTACTGGATGGTTCTTTCTCCTTTTGATCATCAGGGATGCCACCAGATCTTTAGCAACAAAAGAATATACATGTAAATGGAAAAATATGGATGATTTAGTCTGTAAATTGTGTAAGGAAGGAATAGAAAATATTAGGCATTTATTAATTGAATGTAAATGCTTGAAAACAGAAAGGGTACATATAATGAAGGTATGGAAGAATAAATATGAAAAAATGATTATATAGGAAGTGGATTATTGGTTTTTATGCTGGATTTGGGAAAACATAAGCGTGATTTAGATATAAAGGCCACAGAGTTGACAAAGATTATGTTGTGGAAATGGGATGGAGCAGAATATGGGAAAATGGGGAATGGAAGTAAAGTGGCTAACAGGTTTCTCTGGGCCTAATTGCTGAGAGATTCTTGACTTCATTTAAGGAGAAGCCACAGTACATCACATCACATGGAAAATTTGTTTACCATGATCAAAAGTTAATGGTGATGATGATTTGCATTGACCAGAACCAGGGACAGCAAGAGATCATTAATATTGTTCAGACAATTAAGAAAGAAAACACAAAGACAAATGTCAGCCCAAAATAATTTGAAAGACTTTAAAATTTTATTAAATTCAAGCAAAAAAACAAATAAAATCTGGCAAACAATATATAAAAGTTTGACCTAGATTTTACTGATATATTCATCCGAGAGTGTATGAGAATTTTGAAACTATTAAATATTTTGGCAAATGGGTTTGTTTCTCATCTATGACTTAAGAAAAAGATAAACATCACATGACCACCATCTCTTATGCTTGCTTATAAATGCTGTTAAAACAGGCAAAACTCACTATATATATTGCCACACACAGCAAGCTAGAGTAATCAATGGATGCCAGAAGGCTTGTGCATAAAATCCCCATCTAGTGCCTACTCATCCAATATCCCCAGACTAGTTTCTGGCTTATGGCCTTCGTCAGTGAGGAGCCTTGGATCTGAGAGCACTGTAACTAGATCTTAGGATCTAATGTAATCCTCCAGCAACCACCTTTTATCTCCACTTAACTACAAAACTATTAGCCTTAAACTGAAAACACCTTAATGTTTTTAATCCAAGCCCATCAGCTTATGTAGTCATATGGATCTGAACCCAGTTCAGTACCCATACATTTTGGTGTCTTTGGTTCTTTAATAACCATAGCCACCACTATCCTATTAAGCAGGATTGGTTTTAAGCCAATAAACATCACATGACCACCATCTCTTATGCTTGTGTATAACTGTTGTTTAAACAGGCAAAACTCACTGTATATATTGCCACACACAGCAAGCTAGAGTAATCAATGGATGCCAAAAGGCTTGTGCATAAAATCCCCATCTAGTGTCTAGTCATCCAATATCCCCAGACTAGTTTCTGGCCTATGGCCTTCATCAGTGAGGAACCTTGGATCTGAGAGCACTGCACCTAGATCTTAGGATCTAATGCAACCCTCCAGCAACACCTTTTATTATCATTTAACTACAAAACTATGAGTCTTAAACTGAAAACACCTTAATGATTTCAATCCAAGCCCATCAGCTTATGCAGACTTAAGAAAGGGCTTATATCTTCTTGCTAGCAGTTCACTTAAACCAATTCCATTTTTTTCATGCCTGTGGAGAACCAATAGAACAGTACAGATGAGCTTTTTTTAGTCCTGAAAAAAAAAATGACGGAACTAAGAATGTCATAATTCTGCAGAACGTTCATGGACAGGTACATTTAAACCAGCCATGGTTGATCACATACAAGCAAATGAAAGATTATGGACTACATAATCTGAACTACGGAATATAAAATCTCTACCAAGAAAAACAGAATAATATACTCGATAAACTGCCATCCAAAAGATTTGCGGTCAGTAGGAAGCACAAACTAAACTTATCTACAATTAATTACAGGGCAACAAAAAAGGGGCAGGTGAGCAACATGATATTACCAAGATCTGCCAAAGCATTAAGCAAGAGTTAGTAATATAAATGAAATACAAAGCATACCAAATATAAAGCAATACACTCTCAGACAAACAAATCTAAAACAAACTTGGAATCTTAAAACTAAGATTGCAAGACACACTATAAATACAATCAGAAAATACATATAATAAATGCTTAAAATATTTAAATTAAATAGGCAAAGATATAAAAAAGGTTACTTTTTAAAATTAAGCTGAGACTTTAAACCCTGGTAAGAATGAGAAAACATGTTACCTCGAGGTATAAGGTTAAGGCTGGCTGATGTCTTTCAGCATGGCATAAATAGTTCATTTTACGAAAGTTTTGATGAAGATTTTAGGTTTCCATTTTTCTGTTCAGGAGGCTGGAGTCAATGCTAGGGATCAATTCTGGTTTGAACTCTTAAGACATGATTTTGCAGGGATTTGGGATCCGGGGTTCATCTTTAAGTTGGTTTAGCATGGCATGATATTGAGGCAATAGCATATAGTTTTGGAATTCCGCAGGCAAGATTCCTTAAAGCAATTTGAAGTCCATAAGATAATTTCAACAGAATCTTCTAGACAGCAAAAAATAACAGCTCCCAGACATGGACAGCGACCATGAGAATTTATAGCAGCATGGCAATTCAAAGACTCATGAATGGCATACTAAAAGTTGAAGCAAAGCTAAACAAGCAGAATAAACATCAATAGCTGAAGAATAGAATAATCTTCAGTTCGAAACTGTGATATTTATCTGAACCTTTCTTATCTCCCACAGCATATCTTTAATTAGCTAATTCTGACCAGGACAAATCCCTATCTCAAACTTAATCTTATTTAAAAAAAATTCTGACCAGGGCTAATCTTATTCATAATTAATTTTTTAAAAATGTAAAAACAAGTCTCAGCTTTATTTAAAATAAATTAAAAATCAATTACAATCAAACCAACAAGAATGCAATTACAAAAAAAAAAACTTTCCAAAACTAAAATGCTTTCTCAAAAAAAAAATTAAAATTTTTAATTATAACATGTTTACAAATGAGTTTAAAAAAAACTGTCAAAAGAAATTAGATTTTAAAGTTAAAATCTATTGCAAATAAAAAGCACACGTTATTATTTTTTTAAAAAAATAAGTGAGTATGTATGGTATCATGTACTCTTAATACATAAAATAATAAAATATAAAACTTTGATATAACTTTTAAATCTTAAAAAAAAAACAAAGCCAATTCAACTTACGTGAGAATTTTTGAATCGGATAGAGTATCCTGTACAATATATAATAGTGTATGGCACTCTGGAATGAACTGCCATATTTGTAAAATTTATTATACAAATTTTACTTTTTTCAAAAAATCCTGATTGTGTATGGGACTCAGAAAAGATAAAATAGGTGCTCAAATATTATAAAATTTATAAATTTTAATGTTTATTTTTTTTTGTTTATTTATTTATACTTTTGTTTGTTTCTTTACACTTTTTTTGGATAGCATATAATTGAAATTGTACAATGCAGTTTGTGGCTACCCTGTACTATTTATTGGATTATAATTTTTGATCATTATCAAAAGAATATTATAGCCCAAGTATAAAGAAGATATCACAGTTAAAAATTATTCAACCCTTCATAAAATCCAAAGATAAATGTAATTAAATTATAAGAACCTACTAAAATATTTGTAAGTGTTTAAATTTTTAACTTAAATTAAAATTTTAATTCTCTAAGGGAAGGGGAAATATAATAGTAACTTCCAGTTATTATTATTAACTTAACATACTTTTATCTCTAATGAAATTATTTATAAATATAAATAATATTTGATTATTTTAATATGTATACATATATACTATTTAAACATACATGTGAACTTTAAATAATACATATTTAACATCAAGCTTTTGAGTAAATGCCAGATTTGAAGTTGAGAATAAATACTTTTATATATACATATTTTATTATTAGATCTTAACATTTATTGAAACAATTAAGCATGAAAATGAAATAAAAACACATGTGGAGATGCATTCTGTTATTAGTTATTGAAGAGAAGAAAAGAAAATCATTTCTTTTAAAATATCTTTTTCTTTTATAAATATTACTATTCAACATTTGGAATTAAATATTAACTCTTCCAAATTAAGATAAATCTATGGATTAAAAGACTGTAAGGAAAATATTTTAATTTTCTATTAAGTCTTAAAAAAAATAGCAATATAAAAGAACATCTATTTGAGTTTTTGGAAACTACGTTACTTTAAAACTGCATTATTCTTCAGATATATATAAATTTAAAGTAATTATATATATAAAGAATATTACAATGTGCATTGAGTAGAATAATTGTTGTATCGTAAAGGTTTCGAAACCACCTTCCATGCTATTTTGAAATATTAGTTGTAAAGAATGTCTAATGGTAATAGAAAAATGGAGAATAAGAACATCAACATTCGAAGAATATTTACTTTATATTATATCAATCAAGTCATTGGATATTATTAACAGTTTATCAATTAAGGATAAATAAATCATCATTATACCAATGGATTAATATACTTCGTAAGAGATCTTCATTAGGATTATGAACTAGACTTAAATATCTATTCTTAACTCTGGAAAATAAATTTTTCTTTCTTTATTTAAATATAATATAATACTTATATTATTTTAATATGTTTATTATTATTATTATTATTATTATTTATTTCAAATTTGGCATCCTTATATTTTAATAGGAATATTTAAGTTTAATATTATAAACATAAATTGAAAGCTTGACATAATTCATCAAAATTAAATGAAATATAAAAAAAAATGGTTATAATTTAACAGATATTTATAAATAGGTTTATTATATTTATTATATAATATAATAAACATTTAATGTATTTTATTTATTATAAATACATATATGTTATACAATTGTAAATAGTACTTATATATATATATATATTAATAATTATGAAACATATATAATAAGAACTGTAAATAAATTAATAAATTATATAAATTATTAATTTTTGAATCTAGATATTATTTTTATATATCTGTTAATTTGAATTATATTCTTCACTTTTGAATAGTTTATTATAGTATAGAATTTTATTATAGGGTATTAGAAGAGAATATTATTTATTAATATTTTTAAATGGTAAAATTCATCCTTATTTATTTATTTATTAATATTTTATTATCTTTTACATTATATTTTTATTGTTTATTAAATATTGAGTTATTAACTGGATCTCTTTGTCTAATCATTATTATATTATATTATATATATGTTAATATTATAAATATCATATGAACATCAATTATTAGTTAATGCTTATATAAAGGCATATTAAACAATGACTTGTTTTGAAATCATCCCTGAAAAGAGCTAATTGCAAATTCTCCATGAGTTTGAATATCGTGGCATAATGGTAACTGAAAGAGGGATGAAAGATGGATGAACTAGTCTAAATTATATCAAAATTTATTTAAAAATTATTGAGCTAGCATAATAAAGATGGATGTAATCATGGACTTAGTATTTCATCGATTCATTTCTAGCATTCTATATGAAGACCCAAAGTCCGATTGTAGTGAAAAGCATATCCTCTTTCTGGTGACTTTAATCATTCCGTTATATTTAACAAGCCCAATTTAGACTTTAAATATAATCGATTCCGTTATAATATATTAGATTAAACTATAAAAGCATTGAAATTTATTTCATCCATAAAATATAATGGAGTAAAAAAATTGCATTAAGTCAATATAGCTTTATAATTTTGAAAGTCTGAAAACAATATTCTAATATAAATACTTAAAATTTGTTATCATCAAAGAATAATTTATTATTAAACAATGAATATCACACAAAGTTTTTATATAATTTTAAATATACTTTAATATTAACAAACTTAATGACGTAATGTTTTCCTGAAGGTATGTGATGTTTTAGTTGTACTTATTGTTTGGACTATTTCCATCATCTAATATGAGTATTAAATGTCTTTAGAAAAATTTAACTTTATTTAAATATTACAAATACATTCAACTGTTAGTAATAGGTTTCTACATGCACAATGTTTCAAGAGGAATTATTCTCCCCTCTTATTCAGGTGTTGCTGGCCTGATCAATGAATCGAACCTGGACCCTTAGATTCTTGAGTACTGAATTTTAAGATAACACTCTAACCAACTGAGCCATCCTGCCAAAGGCAGCAGCTAGTACAAATTTCAAATACTTTTCTATGAGGTTCCTCCTGATTTTTCCACTTTTTCTTAATTAAGAGCAAAGGTTTTCATACATTATGTAGAGTCACACTAGGTTGAATTATGGGATTATACCTTTTCTTCTCTATCCAATACTTTTGTGTTCTCCCAATTGAACTTATGTTCATTGGTACATACATGGTCTACTATTTTAGATGCATCTGTTATTTCTCTTCTAATCATCAGTTTGTGTTCTTGCAAGTGCTTTTTAATGGGATGACTGAGCTCACCAATGTATGTTCTTCCACATTCACATGGCATTTCATAGATGCAATTTTTTTCTTTTCAGCATTTTACCGGTATTTATGAAAGAAATAAGGTAAACAGATCTGTATCTGAATGCATTCATTACCTTATGATCCCAGGATCTGGCATCTGCAGGGCTTAGCATCCATCTTTTCTCCTCATGTATTCCAGTTATTGAGTCCATCTCTGGATGACATTTTCTCTTGCTTTCTTTCTTTCGATTTCCAAGGATGGCAAACGTAATACACTAGATACAGTTATCAGGTTAATGATTGATGATGGTATGACATGGGCTAGCGAATATCAAAATGGGCCTTCATGGTAGAGATGGTAGAAAAATCTGGGGACATAAATATGAACTCCGGCACGATTAAAACTCTACCCCATGTGGTCCATGAGGTTTTTGTTCCAACATTTTATTTTCAGTTTAAAATTCCTTGTACAGTAATGAAAGGGCCATGATGACAGTTTATTTCACATCCTCCTCTTTTTTTCACCGAGTTCATTAATTTTTTTCCTTACAATGTCGTCGATAACAATAGGTCTTAATGGAATATGATCTTTATGGATTTTAGGTAGAAGGTCAGTGATGATGGTGTTTTGTTTGTATTTATTGTTTGGACTATTTCCATCATCTAATATGAGTAGTAATTGTCTTAAAAAAATAACTTTATTTAAATATTCCACATACATTCAACTGTAAGTAATAGCACATCAAACAGCTTAGTATATGCACAACATTTTGAGAGGTATTATTCCCATCTCTTCTTCAGGTGTTGTTGGTCTAACTAGTGACAGTACTAGCATGGGAATCGAACCTTGACTCATAGATTCTTGAGTATTGAATTTTAAGGTAATGCTCTAACGAATTGAGCCATCCTGCCAAAGGCAACAGTTAGTAGAAATTTGATATACTTATCTATGACATTCTTTCTGATTTCTCCACTTTTTCTTCTTAAGAGCAAAGTTGATTAGTGGTTTCCATACATTATGTATAGTCACACTAGTTTAATTTATGGGATTGTTTGCCAGTGTCATGTGAGCAGCTTCTTTAAATTTTCTTCTTTGTACCTTTTCTTCTCTATCTAACATTTTTTGTGATTTCCCAGTTGAACATATGTTCATTGGTACATACACAGTTTGCTACCTTAGACACATCTGTTTTCTGTCTTCTAATCATCAGTTTGTGTTCCTGCAAGTGCTTTTCAATAGGCAACTAGTCTCACCAATATATGTTTTTCCCACATTCATATGGTATTTCATAAATGCAGTGTTTTCAACATTTCAAGTTTAAACTTTGTAGATGTTAGAATTTCTCCTAGTGTGGTATGGCTCTGCAAGGCTGTTCTGATGTTATACTGATTGCAGAAAAATCTTACGATAAATGGTTAAATCAGCTGTTATTAAGAAAACCTTAAATAGACAACACAAAGAACTATCAAAAGAAAAAACAATTATTGATTCTGTAGTGTGCCCACACATACCAAAAAATAACTGTCAATTTAAGCAAAAATCTGCAATCAATATAACATCAGAACAGCTTTCCAGAACCATATCACACTACAAGGAATTCTAACATCTACAAAGCCTAAACTTAAAATAGTGAAAAGAAAAAACTGCATTTATAAAGTACCATGTGAATGTGAAAAAATATATATTGGCGAGACTAGTTATCCCATTGAAAAGTGCTTTGAAGAACACAAACTGATGATTAGAAGAGAGAAAACAGATCTGACTAAAGTAGCAGACCATGAATGTACCAATGAAAATATGCTCAATTGGGAAAACACAAATATATTGGATAGACAAGAAAAGGTACAAAAAAAAATTAAAAAAGCTGCTGCTCACATGACAATGGCATACCATCCCATAAGTCAATCTACTGTGATTATACATAACACATGGAAACCACTAATCAACTTTGCTCTTAAGAAAAAGTGGAGAAATCAGGAGGAACTTCATAGATAAGTATATGAAATTTCTACTGACTATGCCTTTGGCAGGATGGCTGTTGGTTAGAGCATTATCTTAAAATTCAATACTGAAGAATCTAAGGATCCAGGTTCGATTCCCATGCTAGTACTGTCACTGGTCAGGCCAGCAACACCTGAATGAAGATGGAAAAATAATACCTCTCGAAACCTTGTGCATATACTAACCTGTCTGATGTGCTATTACTAATAGTTGAATGGGTACTGGTTGATTAGACAGATGCCGCTTGATGAACATTCCCAGGCTATATTTTTTTGGGAATTTTCTTTCTTTTTTCTTATAAAAAAATCAAACACAAAATTTGTACTTTTTAAATATTTTTTTTTTATTAACTTCAACAAATTTACAAAAATAAAAATCAAATACAGAATTTTTAGTTTTGAATATCTTTTTTTATTATAATGAACAAGTTTTCAACTTATTACAGATGTTTTTTTGATTTCTTTTTTTTTTAAATAAAAAACTAATATCAAACTTAGTCCGCTTTTTTTATTAATATCAAAAAATTTTCAGCTTATAACAGTTGTTTTTTTTTTATTTCTTTTTTTTTTAAAAAACAAAAAATCAATAAATATAAAACTTCGTACCCATTTTTTTTGGTTCCGCCTTTTTTGGAAAACAACATCAACAAATTTAAAAATTATTACGCTTTTTTTTTGTTCCATTTTTTTTTAAAAATAACAGCAACAAATTTAAAACTTATTAGGCTATTTTTTTTGGGTTACGCTTTTTTTTTTTTAAAAAAAGAATTGCATCAACAAATTTAAACCTTATTACACTTTTTTTTTTTGCTATAAAGATCAACAAATTAAAAAACCAGCTGTTTGCAGCTCCACTAATATATCAGACATATAACTTGAGTCAGGACCCATCAAACCAAGTTAGCTTCTGTTGTGAGAGAATGGAATGTCCGAGTTTTCCTGCATCATGTTGTTGGTCTCATTGAGTTTATGGAGATTCCATTATTTGATTCATTACATATTTCAAACTATGTTCAGACATACACTTTGATGAGGTTTTGCACCTTAAAAGTTGACTACGTAAGTGTGGAAAGCTTACGATAATTATTAGTTAGTCAAATCATGTGATTTCAATAAAAAAAATTCCTTTGCAATTAACGATTTTTATATAATTGAAAGATACACACCCTCACAGACACCGAAAATAAGTGTGAAGTGTGTGAATTTGCAGAAATAATTTAGTGTGATGTAACAACATGGTCTGCAATGAGTAGTACAACAGAATTGTTGTATACACGTAACGCACGGCCGCGAAAATATGCTCGTCTGTGTATAAAAAGTGTTTAAGCACATATATCAGGCCATAAAATACGGGTGGCCATGTAAACGGCATTTTATGTGTTTTAGCACATAAATCATGCCATCAAGCAGCATGTGTGTCTAATTAACCAGAACCATTGAATGTATTTGGAATATTTTAATAAAATTAAATTTTTCTCAAGACATTCAATACTCATATTAGATGATGGAAATAGTCAAAATAATATATATAATTAATGAGGTAATGTTCAATAATATATATATAAGACTGTCACATAATTACATATGCACACACATAACTAGCATATGTGTAATAAATATGTATAGGATAAATAATAACAATAATAATAATCATAAATGAATATATATATATACCTTTTTATATTTAAAAAAAAATATTTAGTTTATAAATTCAATATGAAAATAGTTTAATGGTTAAGAATTTGTGTGAATTATATATATTGTACCGTCTACAAATAGATGGTCTAAATATATTGACATTTGAGAATATTTAAGAACTAAAAAAAAAAAAAGTAGATTTAAAGATCTTTTAAATTAATGCAGTTTTAATTTCTTTTTTAGTTTGTGTAAATTTTTTTTTTTTTAATTTACAATGAGAGTTGATTTTTTTGGTTCGAATTATTTATCCATAGTTTAATAAAAGTTAAAATTGGAAAGAATAAAAGAAAGGCATGCAGATTACTAGTCCAGATAAACAAAAAAAATTCCAAAAGTATGAAGATTGCAATCAAGAAAACTTTTAGGATATTGATTAAAGATGGCGAAAATAATTTACTAAAAAAAAAACTGTAACAGAAAGTTAAAAATAAATGTATAAGATCATAAACCTAAGCATCATGATAATAATAACATGTGCAGAAGTTTCAAAACTGGATCGAGGTATAAAAAGAAGAGAACGAACTTAGATCTAGGTCTTTTTTCTTAATATGGGTTCTTAGAGTTGGAGGTTTCCGTGAGAGTGACCTGTTGCAGTAAAATGCATCTGCACAGGAACAGTACTCACTTGCTGAACAGAGTTGTCACGCAAAAATAGAAACAAAACCTTGTGAACATCGTCTTTTGCAATAAAGATGTCATCACAACCAAGCTTCTTGCTCCAGCGGTGGAATGGACCAGACATGTGAAGATGCCGTCAGGAGAGATGAATTAAAGGCCAAGGAACATGGGATCCCAAAAAAAGACAAGTATATTATAAGAACTGATACAAGCTTACCGGTAAGTTAAGATTATTTACTCCCAATTTGTGACATTAATTATTGGCCAATTAACGTAAACCATGATCATACCGATAGTGACTAATTTGCAATGTTTAAAGGAACTAACTAGAAGAATTTAAATGGAACAAGAATTTTTCATCTGATTAATATACTTGGATTAGTGTATGTTTTTCTTTTCCAATTTTTTCTTTACTAATTTTTGCATAAATATTTTAAATAGATTTTAATAAAACAGTATTAATTTAGCACTCTCTTTGTACGTTCTTAATTTGAATATTAGAAGTTGTGCATGTTAGTTAATTAATATTAATTAAAGAAATTACCTTTGCCATTCTATTTAATTGTTATTGACTAAGCTCCTGGAATAATATTTTCTAAAAAAAAAAACTAAAATAAAGTTATGGGAAATTATAACCCCGATCTTTTTAGTTACTTGTGTCAAAATTATGTTATACGAGGAAGTTAGGAGTCTATTGACTATGGCACTCTCTTATAAATTAAAACTAACTTCATCGGCAATTCCAGTCATAATTAGTAGGCCAGTTATTCAGGAAATATAGCTATATTTTTGGAAATAGGAATATTTCTTTCTCCATAGTTTGATTAGCTTTCACTTCATAAGTGTGTAAAAGAAGTCCTGCCAGAAACAACTAAAATGTGAAGAACATTACAATATATATATACTGTGCTGGACGAAAGGTTTTAGTTTCGTATATTCTGACCATGAAGGCGCCACTAGTCCAAGATCGGAACTAGACATTTATTTTAAGGGTGGGCAGGATTTACGAATATGAATGTGCCGGACTAAACCCAGGGAGAGCAAAAGCTAATGAATGTGATTCAGACAATTGAGAAAACACTGAGACAACATCAGCCAAAATACTTACAAGAACTTTTTAAATTTATTAAACATAATAACAAAATAAACATGAAACTTAATCTATATTTACTTAGCAGATCATAACACTGAGTGCATGCGAGCATTACTACATTAAATACCCAGGCAGATAAATTCATTTCTTATCTATAACATAATAAGGGCTTATATCTTCCTGCCAGTGGTCCACCAAACCAATTCCCTTTTCCCTATAGAGATTTAGTAAGATGGATGTTTGTGGAGAATAACGGGACAGTGCAGACCAGCTTTTCTTAGTCTGAAAAAAAACGTCGGAACCAAGAATGTCTTAATTCTGCAAAACACTCATGGACAAGTACATTGAAATGAGCCAAGGTTAGTCTCACACAAGAAAACAAACATTATGAACTACGTAACCTGAATTATAGCAAATAAATCTCTACCAAAAAAATAAATAAATCATATATCCTATAAATCTCCAGCCAAAGCCAAGTTTGATTTAGTTTAACAATGAAGCAAACAAACAAACAAAAAATAAAAGAAAACTACTAAGGTCGGTCTGAGTATTTAACAAAGGGTTAATCATAGAACTGAGAAATTATTAAGCATATAAAATATCACTCGCCATAAACTCTCAAGCAAGTAACATTTTAAGACTGAAAATCTTGCTACTAAGATTGTAATGTAAAAATAAACAAAATACATTAATATTTAAATTGATAAATTACACATTATAAATATAATATCTTTTTAAGATTAAGCTGAGATTTGCTAGAGACTTAATTAGAGATTTAGCCCTGATTTTGATATGGAAAGGTAAGTTACCTCGAGGTAATATTAATTTCTGCTGTTCACACAAAGTTCGGTTTATAGAGTCCTCTACAATGGCTGTCATTTACTACAGGTTCAGAAGTCTGGAGGCATTATCGGGATCCGCTCTGGACTTGACAGTTAGGTCATGATTGAAGTCACAATTTGGAGCTCCGGAGGTTCATCTTTGGAAAGGCTCAGCCCATCATGTTGTGGAGATTCTTCGTGGCATATATTATAGGCATGGCGTCTGAATGGCTGCTATTATCGCGGCAAATAGAATTATTGTCGGTCAATGGAAATTCAACTTGGTGATTCCCATGGCACCAATAACAAAAAAAACTAGAGTCACTTTAACAATGCAACAGTTCAATAACAGCTAAAATCTGGATCGATCCTCAATAACAAGAAGCTGAGTAAGCTGAGCAATAAATAAAAAACTGAATGACCAGAATAGTCTCTCTGAATCCTCCTCTGTAAAATAAAAAAAATTACCCAGCTCTTTATGTCCTTTGTTATCTCCCGCACAATCTTTTTTTGCAACTTTCAGCCAAGGTAAATCTCTATCTCCCGCTCAATCTCAATTAGAAAAACAATATCTTACAGGGCTTATCTTACAAAAATGATTATTTTATTATATAAAAAAAAAATACAAATCTAAATCTCAGCTTTAAAAATAAATCAACATTAAATTTATTTAGTTTAAATAAAATACTTATATAAGAACACTAATTAAACTTTGTTTGCTTTTAATTATTTTAAAAGAAAACAAGTGTCATAAAAAAAAATATTTTATACTAAAATCAACTGAAAATTAAAAATATAAGATTTCAAGATAAATAAGTGTGTGTGTTATTGCACATATAAAACTTGGTTTTTCTTTTTTTCTAATTTATATGATAGAACCCTTGAATCGGATAAAGTATCCAGTTCAACTGCCCCTTCACACCAACAAAAAAAAAATAAAAGCATTTATTTGCTATTTCTTTTTTTTTTTTCAAACTTTAAACCGCAACATTTAAAACTTTTAAATCCCCTCCCCCTGGCTGAACCTTTGCCCTGAGATCAATTCCTTAAGTGTACCTCCTATCTTTTAGGTGGCTGGCCTAAGGCTTCGTGCATTATAAGATCCATAAACCCCATGCTCATCTTCCAATACAAAGGCACTCGGACCACTTTTCTTTTGTATAGTGAAGGGTCCCTCATATACTGGGAAAAATTTCTTATATTGATGCGAGTTAGATTGCTGACCTGAGGTTTTTGTACAAAAACCAAGTCCCCTACCTCGAATCTACATGGTCGTGGATTTCCCCGCTTTATGTGTACTTCAGCCATATGTTTCAACTTTATTCGAGCCTTTCTTTTATCCATTTCTTTATCAATTTTGTCCCGATCTACAGGCAAAAGAGCTTTTATCAGCATTGGATAATTCTGTCCAAATGTAATCTGATAGGGGCAAACCCTCTAGATTTTTTATGTAGTTAGTGATGTTTCCTGTCTGATTCACCCATCCATGGTATAACGAACCGCTTTG
>JAQFVV010000275.1:143995-411819 GCA_028023455.1 Epiperipatus broadwayi
GCTTTGCCCGCTGAAGGGTCGTATTAATAAATTCATAAAGAGGGCTATGGTTAACTTGAGATTTAACCTTATGTATATATATAATTTCCCCTATCTGCGTGATCCCCGGGCATATTTATGGATAGCGTGTTTGCTTCCAAGCGCCAAACCTATTTGCGATGAACAAATAAGAATTACACCGCGGGACTCTATTGATGCAGAATAAACCCCGATAGCGACTCGATAGATATTTACTGTCGCTTTACCTTTCGCTGTAATTAAGAAGGGGGGGAATGTTAATTAGCCTAGCTCATCTCAGGGAGTGGTGGTCAATAGACCGTGGACGGGAACTGGGGATTCCGACACTACTTTCTTTTAACTGGAGGTGGATTAATATCCGTAATTAAATGTCTGTCTATCTGCGTAAAACGATTATAGAAATCCAATCTTATCGATTAGTTTTTCTCTGCGCAAAGGGAAATTCCCGTTTAATTTCAGATGAGTGCGCTCGCTACCCTATACTAAGTTTCTCTATGCCGGTTATTCGAGGTAGAGTATACGTTTTACATTAATTACGAAATCTTTAGCCCTATAACTATGAACCTTATTAACATAATATAGATAAAAAGTAAAAAGAAAATATTCAAAGATATTTTTAACATAAAACAATTTATTATAAAATAAAAAAAAATGTTAGGATTTATTTAATTGACCCGCCATTATTCACAACTCGTGCTTCATAGAATGTCAAGCATACACACACATGTACAGATTAAGCAGATTATTCTTTGGATCTTTAGAGGCAACACAAAACACATTATTAATGTTCGTTTACTAAATTGCTTCCACGGACTTTGTAGTTTGAAAGTTTTATTGAAACATGTTTTGAATATAGAAAATTTAATTTATTCCAAAGTTCCGATGGATGACGCAATCCGTTTAAGACTCGGATTGTGTTTTAATAGCAAATCAACAAGCAAATGATATAGTTCACGTTACCTTAACATTCCCGGGAACTTAGGCATTTCAAAGGCATATGTTTTACAATGTCAAAGGCTTTATAGCTGGATGATCTCATGGTTCGTTTTCCCCGTAGCTATCACTGTTCCTTGCCGTCGATGACCGGAATTCGGCGTTCTTTAACTCTCTTCTTTGCAGCACCTTCTGGATCGTGGGGCAGGCCTTCATCGCCTGTCAAGTTGAGGTTTTTACCCCACTCGATGCATGATACGCTTTTTGTTCTGATTAACTCTCTGGACCCGTGCAAGAAGAAAAATATCCCCTCTCTATTTCCTCTTATATCCCTTTTCTTCTCGTCCTTTCTCGTCCGTTTCCGTGATTCCATCCGGCGAAATTCCCTGGTTGCGTCATCCAACTAGACTATGACTACGTCATTGCGGTCGCCATTGTACCGAAACCTGCGTTTGTCTTTTAGAAAGATCCCATCTTGCTTTAACTGGCCATCTACTTGAAATATATTAATCATGCACATATATATACTCGCATGCCACAAACACTCCAATAAAACACGAGTTTTACGATGTTTTTCCCCCTTTTAAAATTAAACAACTAACAACTAACTACAAATAAATATACGAATAATATACTGTTAATCTTGAAATATTCCCATCACCATTTAATATTAGTATTTACAATTATTAATAACTTTATTAGTTAATAGTGTTAGTAGTATCTATATCCATTTCTCTTGTAACTTTTGGCGGACCGTTGGCCCTCCTCAGTCCGCACCTTGTTACAATGCCCCCCGCTCGGAAGTCTTCAAACACGCTCTACGGGTTTGGCAGGCTTTTACTTCTCTTGTACTCTCTCTGCCGGCGGGTACCGCTGCCGGATTCCCCAGGGATTCCTCATCGGCGGGAGATCTTTGGCTTCGTGCGGGTTTCAGCGCTCGTGCATTATATGAGCCTTTAATTCCTGACCCCGTATCTACCCAGAAAGCATTGTTTCCTTGACATTTAACAATCGGAAAAGGTCCCTCGTACAAATTGCAGAATTTCTTGCATATGTTTTTGCTTGCTTCGCTTATAGGTTGGGCACGCACCATGACCCAATCTCCCACTTTGAATAAATGGGGGCGATTCCTTTGCCTGTTCTTTCTCCGTTGCCCCATCTTTTGCATGGTCTGCCGTGCCCTGCTTTGGTCATTTTCCACATCTACCGGACCCTCTTCCATTCCGGGAAGGGCTGTCTTAATAAGGCAAGGTATGTGGCATCCGAAATGAAGCCGGAAGGGTGCTAGACCTGTTGACTCATTTACGGACCAGTTTATGAAATTAATTACTTGAGGGGTGAGCTTGACCCATCCACGATGGTTGTCCCCGGTATATGTGCGGAACAGACGCCCCAGTTCCCTCATCACCCTTTCACAAGGATTAGACTGAGGGTTACGAATCGAGGTTAGGCAATGTTTGATCCCTTGACTCTGTATCCATTTGCGCCATTCATTAGATGTGAATGGAGTTCCGTGATCCGATAGGAGTACACGAGGTTTTCCTACTTTGTTGAAGTAATTGGTTTCAAGCATCTTAATCGCGAATTTGGTGTTTGCCTGGGCGATGGGGTATGCTGCCACGTGTTTCGAGAACAAGTCGTACGCCACAATAAGATACTTTTTCCTTTTGAACGCGGGTAATGGTCCGTAAAAATCAAGGGCTATTATTTCACGAGGACCTGTTGGGATGATAGGCACTAGGTTTGCTGCGTATGCCCGGTTTGTAGGCTTGGTTCTCTGGCAACTTTTACATTCCCCTACTATGGCCTTCACCGAGGTGTGGATTCCAGGCCAATAAAACCATTTCCGAATTAGGTGTTCCGTCTTTAAGGCCCCGTAATGCCCATATATCTGGTGAACATAGGCTACTAATTCATTTCTCAACTGACCTGGTACACTGGGCTTCCAGTTCTTTGTTTCTCCACACGTTAGGGATTGAAGGATTCCATGACATATGCGGTGTTTACTCGCGAGCTGAGGGTCCATACCCCCCTCTAATCTTTGGATCAGTGGTCCCAAGTCCTTATCTTGACGTTGCCATTCACCTAACTGTGCCAATTTTTTCTCTATCTCCTTGCTCATTTGTAGGTCCATACTGGCGATGCATGCATTTTCTGCCCTCATATGTTCCGCTTGGTGCCCCACCGGGTTCCGACTGAGAATGTCGGCTATGATATTATCCACCCCCTTACAATGATGAATGGTATAGTTGTACTCTTGGAGAAGTAAACTCCACCGGATTAGTCGACTGTTGGTAAGATAGCTATGGTTGATAAATTCTAAACTTTTGTGATCTGTCACCACTGCTACCTCCGACCCCAGCAGGAGTGGGCGGAATTTCTGGAAGGCCCAGACAATGGCTAATGCCTCCTTTTCTGTAGCAGAATAGTTTAGCTCCGGCCCTTTTAACAACCGGCTTATAAAATATAATACTCCCATTTTCTCTTCCTCTTGCGTTTGGGACAGAGTCGCGCCCAGCCCGTACCCACTACTATCAGTCTGGAGTATAAACGGCTTGGTAAAATCCGGGAATGCCAGCATGACCTGTTTGGCAAATTCTGCTTTTATGTCCTCAAATGCTTTCCCTTGCTCATCAGCCCATTTCCACGGGATATCTTTTCTTAGCAAATGCACTAGAGGCTCAGTATGTTCGGCCATCCGTTCATGGAACCGATGGTAGAAATTACATAGGCCCAGGAAAGAACGAATCTGTTTTCTGGACCTAGGTATAGGAAAGTCCCTGATGGCAGATATTTTGTCCGGATGGGGTTTTAGTCCTTGATGGCCCACCAAGTGCCCCAAAAATGTCACTTCTTCTTTGACTAGATTACTCTTTCCCAAATTGACCCTGATGCCCTTGTCTTTACACTCCTTGAGGAACATTTCAACCTCCTTCTCGTGTTCTTCCACACTACTTGACGCTATCACGACGTCATCGATATACATCGTGGCGACTTTCTTCATATCCTCCGACAATGTCTGGTCAAGACACCGTAGCAAACCCGCCCCACTGTTTATGAGGCCGAATGGCATCCTGTTGAATTGGTATGAATACCCATCGTACCGAAAAGCGGTGTACTGCCTGTCTTCTGGGCGAAGTTGAATCTGCCAATAGCTGGCGGTAAGGTCAAACGTTGAGAATACCTTCTTTCCCTTGAATTTTCCCAATAATTCATGCATGGGTGGGGGAATGGTACAATCGGGAATCGTTGCCCGATTCAGCTGCCGCGCGTCAAGACATATTCTAATCGCACCGTTCTTCTTTTTCACCACCACCAATGGGTTGCAAAACGGGGATGAGCATTTGGAAATGACGCCCCAATCCACCATTTGCTCTATTTGTCTTCGGACCTCCTCTCGGTATTGGTAAGGGACCGGGTATGATCGTGACTGAAATGGCTGGTTCTCCCTAAGTTTGATTGTCTGCTCAAATCCCTGTATCGTTCCGGGCACCTCTGAAAACACTTCCCTATATTTTTTTAGTATTTGCCCAAAAGCCCTCGCTTTGTCTTCGCCAACCATCCTAATCTCTTTAATTTTTTCTTCCATTATCTCCTCTACTTCTTCTACCTCCTTGATCCCTATAGGTCCACACCAGTTGGTTGTGATGAATTTGATGGGTGTCCCTTTACATCTGAATTCCCCTCTGCGAAAATCCAACGTACATTGGTTTTTATGAAGGAAGTCCACCCCCACTAATACCTCATGTATTAACCCCTTCATGACCAGAAACACATGTGGAATCACTTCCTCACCAATCTGTAGATCCACCCAGACTTGTCTGGGTTCTATTTTCGCTCTTTTGTTGTTGGCCATCCTAACTTGTATAGCTTTTATGGGTAGTGTCTTGATGTCTGGTTGTTTCTCCATCATCTGCCAGTATATCCTTTCTGATAATACTGAAACTTGACTTCCTGAGTCAATGACCACCTCTACTTGGGTTTCTGCAATGCGTGCTTCCACTTTAGGGCATGCTTGGTTAGTGTAGTTGGGGGCTCTGTCTTCATCATCACAAACCAGATTTCCCACCCATCTATCTTCCACGCTCTTATGTTCCTTCTCTTCCATCTCTCTTCGCCACTGGCTGCACACTATTTGTTCAAGTGCCCAGTCCACATCTCGAGCTAGCCCCCTTTTAGCGGTCCTGGCTATGGCGGCTACGTCAGGTGGCACATTCCTACACACTATGCCCACGATCTGTCCTTCTGACAGTTTTAGCATCTCCAATTCTCACAATCGAGCCACTTGTCGCCTGAAGAAGTATGTATACTCATCGTGTGGCTCCCCAAATCTCTGTCTACTTATTTCATTGAATATATATTCTTGGATTTCTATATTCCAAAAAGCTTGTTTGAGAGCTCTTTCGTACCCCTCAAAGGCTCCCGGTTGTTCACTCAATGCCTCCCACCACCTTTGGGCATGTTCCTGTAGGTGGCTTGCTGCAATGATCACTTTGTCCTCTTCCTCCGCGGGGTACCTGCGGAAATATCTTTTTAGACTTCGGATATGTTCCCCAGGGGATTCCCACATCTTCCCCGAAAATCTCTGAACACTAATTGCCTCATTACCTATACTATTCTCCATTACTATTTATCAATCTCCCTTCACTTGACTGGCTTTGATTACCCTGCCCCCATCCAGTGCTGTTGCTTTCACTCTTTTTACTCTATAGTGCTACGCTTCCATGTGCTGTTACATATTCGTATTTCCCATTCTTTTATTATCGATCTATGCTGACTTTCTTCTAAATTCAACTAAAACGCTCTATTTAGACCTCTGACAACCATTAGGGTTAGCAGTAGTTTTTATTAATAACTCAGATAACGTATAAAAATATATGTATATTCCTTTCCGGCGTATTACTACGGCTCAGTGTTATTGCTCTGACATATATATTCCAGTCGTCTCTTTTTTTTTTTCCTTAATAAAAAAAAAAAAAAATTTTTTTTTTTTTTTTACGCAAAACAAAAAAAAAATTTAACTCATTTGCCGTTTTTCTTTTCTTTAACCTCGTAAAATGCGTGAAAGTATCGGATTTTTGTTTACTATACCGACTTCGTGTCAAATCCACTGGTCGTTGCGCCCTCTTTTATTTGAACCTTCTACTATATTCCTATTCCCCATCGCTCTCCAGAGGCCCCACAGTTGCGGCGTCCAGTTATAACGAACCGCTTTGCCCGCTGAAGGGTCGTATTAATAAATTCATAAAGAGGGCTATGGTTAACTTGAGATTTAACCTTATGTATATATATAATTCCCCTATCTGCATGATCCCCGGGCATATTTATGGATAGCGTGTTTGCTTCCAAGCGCCAAACCTATTTGCGATGAACAAATAAGAATTACACCGCGGGACTCTATTGATGCAGAATAAACCCCGATAGCGACTCGATAGATATTTACTATCGCTTTACCTTTCGCTGTAATTAAGAAGGGGGGAATGTTAATTAGCCTAGCTCATCTCAGGGAGTGGTGGTCAATAGACCGTGGACGGGAACTGGGGATTCCGACACTACTTTCTTTTAACTGGAGGTGGATTAATATCCGTAATTAAATGTCTGTCTATCTGCGTAAAACGATTATAGAAATCCAATCTTATCGATTAGTTTTTCTCTGCGCAAAGGGAAATTCCCGTTTAATTTCAGATGAGTGCGCTCGCTACCCTATACTAAGTTTCTCTATGCCGGTTATTCAAGGTAGAGTATACGTTTTACATTAATTACGAAATCTTTAGCCCTATAACTATGAACCTTATTAACATAATATAGATAAAAAGTAAAAAGAAAATATTCAAAGATATTTTTAATATAAAACAATTTATTATAAAATAAAAAAAAATGTTAGGATTCATTTAATTGACCCGCCATTATTCACAACTCGTGCTTCATAGAATGTCAAGCATACACACACATGTACAGATTAAGCAGATTATTCTTTGGATCTTTAGAGGCAACACAAAACACATTATTAATGTTCGTTTACTAAATTGCTTCCACGGACTTTGTAGTTTGAAAGTTTTATTGAAACATGTTTTAAATATAGAAAATTTAATTTATTCCAAAGTTCCGATGGATGACGCAATCCGTTTAAGACTCGGATTGTGTTTTAATAGCAAATCAACAAGCAAATGATATAGTTCACGTTACCTTAACATTCCCGGGAACTTAGGCATTTCAAAGGCATATGTTTTACAATGTCAAAGGCTTTATAGCTGGATGATCTCATGGTTCGTCTTCCCCGTAGCTATCACTGTTCTTTGCCGTCGATGACCGGAATTCGGCGTTCTTTAACTCTCTTCTTTGCAGCACCTTCTGGATCGTGGGGCAGGCCTTCATCGCCTGTCAAGTTGAGGTTTTTACCCCACTCGATGCATGATACGCTTTTTGTTCTGATTAACTCTCTGGACCCGTGCAAGAAGAAAAATATCCCCTCTCTATTTCCTCTTATATCCCTTTTCTTCTCGTCCTTTCTCGTCCGTTTCCGTGATTCCATCCGGCGAAATTCCCTGGTTGCGTCATCCAACTAGACTATGACTACGTCATTGCGGTCGCCATTGTACCGAAACCTGCGTTTGTCTTTTAGAAAGATCCCATCTTGCTTTAACTGGCCATCTACTTGAAATATATTAATCATGCACATATATATACTCGCATGCCACAAACACTCCAATAAAACACGAGTTTTACGATGTTTTTCCCCCTTTTAAAATTAAACAACTAACAACTAACTACAAATAAATATACAAATAATATACTGTTAATCTTGAAATATTCCCATCACCATTTAATATTAGTATTTACAATTATTAATAACTTTATTAGTTAATAGTGTTAGTAGTATCTATATCCATTTCTCTTGTAACTTTTGGCGGACAGTTGGCCCTCCTCAGTCCGCACCTTGTTACAACGGTGATTTTTGCTGACATAAAGCCGAAATAAACGGTTTAACTCCCTCATGACTCTCTCACAGGGATTCGATTGAGGATTACGAATAGATGTTAATACATGCTGAATGCCCTGTTGCTGAATCCACTTTTTCCATTGGTGAGATTTGAAGGGTGTCCCATGATCTGTAAGTATCATCTGGGGCCTACCAATCTTAGGAAACTGATGCTCCTGTAAGATCCGGATAGTACTTCGTGTATCCGCCTTTCTTAACGGATATGCAGTTACATACTTAGAAAATGTCGTACATTATGATTAAATATCGGTATCGTTTATAGGCAGGTAAAGGCCCATAAAAATCTATGGCCAACAATTCATTAGGTTTGTGTGCTAAAATAGGCTGTAAGATCCCAGTAAATCTCTTATTTACATATTTAGTTTGTGAACACACATGACATTTTCCCAAAACTGATACATTTGAATATAAACTTGGCCAGTAAAATACTTCCCTGAGCACATGTTCTACTTTACGTGGTTCAAAGTGTCCAAAAAGGCAATGTATATACTCTATAAGTTTGTTCCTGAGTCTTTGGGGTATAAGAATTCTCCATGAGTCTTCTTCCATGGTGATTCTGTATTGCAATACACCATCTTTTATTCTATAGGCTTCATATTTTCCCAATGTTGCTGTGTCACTGGGGTCTGACGTTCCTATTCCTTTCTTATATGTCATGATTTGTGCATACTCTGGGCTGGTCTCCTGAATTTCAGGTAGCCATTTAGTAATTGTTGCTCTATGGACTCATCTATGGTCAATGTGAATGCTGCAATACTCAGATTGTTGGGCTCGAAATGATGTGGGGTCAGATCTACAGGATGGCGACTCAAAATATATGCCACAATATTTTCCTTTCCTTTACAATATAGAACTTTATACTGGAATTTCTGTAGCGTAAGACTCCAACGTATCAATCGATCATTCGATAAGTAACTGCTATTAAAAAATTCCAAGCTCTTATGATCCGTAATTACAACAATCTCTGACCCAAGCAGGAATTGTTTGAATTTACTGAAAACCCAAACAATGGTTAAAGCTTCCTTTTCTGTCGTCGTGTAATTATTTTCCGCCCCTTTTAGCTTGCGGCTACAAAAATACAACACTCTGTGACGTTTTTGTTTGTCAATTTGAAATAACACGACTCCAAGCCCTTGCCCACTGCTGTCGGTCTAACATAAAAAGTTTGTGAAAAGTCAGGATAGCTAGAACCACCTGTTTCAAGAACTTGTTTTTAATGTGTTGAAATGCCTGCTCCTGTTTGTACTCCCATACCCATTTTTGGTCTTTTGTTAATAACTGAACCAAATTTGCAGCATCTAATGCAAAATTTTCATAGAATTTATGATAAAAATTGCATGATCCCAGAAAAGACTGTACCTGACGCCTATTAGTGGGTGTAGGAAAATGTATCGCTGTTAGTTTCTCCGGATGAGGTTTAATACCCTCTTTCCTAATTAAAAAGCCTAAAAATGCAACCTCCTCCTGGACCAGGCAACTTTTTTGTAAATTGATGGTAATGTTTTTCTGGTAACACTCCATTAAAAACATTTTCAAGTGTTCCATATGTTCTTCCATATTTTTAGATGCGATATCACAATCAGACTCTTGATTTTGACTGAAAACACTTGATCCAAACACTTTAGAAGTCCTAAACCACTATTGATTAATCTAAAAGGCATACGATTAAATGCATACGTATGCCATTCATAGCAGAAGCCGGTATATTTGCGGTCAGATGGATGTAGAGGAATCTGCCAATAACTGGGTGTCAAGTCCAATGTAGAAAAAATGGTTTTCCCTTGAAATTTTGAGAGTTGTTATTGTAGGTGGAATGTTTCTTTCAGGAATGATAATGGCCTACCGGGCATCCAAACATATCCTGACAGATCCATTTTTCTTCTTTACCACTACTAATGGGTTAACATACGGAGATGTGTGCTTTCCAATAACTCCCCATTCAATCATTTGCTGTATTTGAAGATCTACTTCAGCCTTATATTGAAACGGAATGGGATATGAACGACTCTGGAAATGGCTTTCATCCTTAACTTGAATGCGATGCACATACCCCTCAATGATCTTAGGCCTATTCGAAAAAACTGAATAAAACTCCCTCAACAGTTCCATTAGGGGGTGTTGTTCTTCCATTCCTTTTAAAATGGATTGCGACACTTTATTTTGCATTTCCACGGTATCCCTCACTTGCTGAACACACTGTACCTGAAGTGGCTTATAAGTCTTTAGCCCTTCAAATGGCATTAAAACTTCTTGGCAAAGAAATAAACATTTGTCATAATCCAAGACATATTTATGCCTGTATAAAAAATCAGTCCCAATTATAACATCTTGTATGAGACCAGGCATTATCAAAAAGACATGGTCTAATTCTATGTTACCCAGATGCAAATGTAACCACACCTGTTTGGTTTCAATATTTGCCTTCTTGCCATTGGTCAGTGTCACCTGCATTCTCTTTATTGGCAGCGTATACAAACATGGCTGGTCTCTCTTTATTTTCACATAAAACTTACTAGAGAGCAATGACATTTGACTTCCTGAATCAACCAATGCTTCTGTAATAATATCTCCATTCTTTATACTGACAATTGGGCAGTCTGCATAGCTCCATTCCATGCTGGTTCTTGATCCACCATCATATTAGCTACAGTCCTATGGCTTTCTTTACTTTTTTTAATTGGAGCTGATAATTGACTCTTTTGACCTGTTTCCATCGAAATTACTTGATCGCCCTGCATTGTTCTTCTCTCCACTTCTTCTTGGGCCTGATTATGTTCAATTTCATTTAGCAGTTTAATCTTTTCTTCCAAGTGAATGTTTACTACACAACATGATCTAATGTACATCCCTTGGCATATTGCCCAATATTATTCGGCATCTCAGCCTTTCAGTCAAAGAGAAAGCTATCAATGACTTCAGCCTTGCTGCTTGTTTGCAGAAAAACTGGGTGTAAGTTTCTCCATTATGCCTAATATATCTTTCTTGTGATATATTGATGAAGATATGATACTGCTTTTCTTCACTCCAAAAAGTGTGCAATAATTTGCATCTGTAATCCCAAAATGTCTGTGGCTTGATCTTTAAGATATGCCACCAATCCTCAGCCATTCCTTGTAAATAGTGGCGTGCAATTGCCACTTGTTCAGTCGCCTGCCAATTATGACATCGAAACATCTCTTGCAGGCTCTCCAAATGCTCTAATGGGCTTTCCCAAATATCAGCCGTAAAAGATTTTATTTGCCAATCTATTTCGGCCATGATGCTAGCTAGTCTATCTTCAGCCTCTTCTCTAGCTTTATTTAAATTCCCAACGCAACTTCTATCTATTTATGAAATTTATTTATTTTTTTAATCTTCAACTGCTATTTATTATATATTTTTAAAGCATAAAAGTTAAACTGTTTACTTTTTTCTTTAAACACGAACCTAAACTCTTTGCTTGCTTTTTTTTTTTTTTGAACATAACAGCTAATTTTTAACTTAAAAAAAAATCTTTTATATTTTGTTATTTCTAAAACGCGAACCCAAACTCTTAGTTTTTTTATTATTATTTTACGAACGTAGAACTAATAACTTTTTTTTTTAACAAACAAAGAAACAAAATAAATATATAACTTCTTAATATCTATTTGTCTGACCTGTCCGTTTAGTAATAACTGTAAAGAACGCTGTTTAATTAATTATATATTAATTATTCATATTGAAAAAATGAACCCCCTACTCCAAACTGCTTTCTACAATTTAGCACAAACGGATCCCTACCTACTGAATCTTGCCTCCAACACTGAAATATTCCTCAATTGTCTGAACAAAATCTCACGTGGGATTTAAAATCGAAGACCCGCGTTGGCTGCGCTAAAATTATTATAGCTATGTGCTGAACGAAAGGTTTTAGTTTCGTATATCCTGACCACAAGGGTGCCACTAGTACGAAGATCGGAACTAGACATTTATTTTAAGGGTGGGCAGGATATACGAATATGAATGTGCCGGACTAAACCCAGGGAGAGCAAAAGATAATGAATGTGATTCAGACAATTGAGAAAACACTGAGACAACGTCAGCCAAAATACTTACAAGAACTTTTTAAATTTATTAAACATAATAACAAAATAAACATGAAACTTGATCTACATTTACTTAGCAGATCTTAACACTGAGTGCATGCGAGCATTACTACGTTAAATACCCAGGCAGACACATTCATTTCTTATCTATAACATAATAAGGGCTTATATCTACCTGCCAGTGGTCCACCCAACCAATTCCCTTTTCCCTATAGAGATTTAGTAAGATGGATGTTTGTGGAGAATAAGGGGGCAGCGCAGATGAGCTTTTCTTAGTCCGAAAAGAAACATCGGAACCAAGAATGTCCTAATTCTGCAAAACGCTCATGGACAAGTACATTGAAACGAGCCAAGGTTAGTCTCACACAAGAAAAGAAACATTATGAACTACGTAACCTGAATTATAGCAAATAAATCTCTACCAAAAAAATAAATAAATCATATATCCTATAAATCTCCAGCCAAAGCCAAGTTTGATTTAGTTTAACGACGAAGCAAACAAACAAACAAAAAATAAAAGAAAACTACTAAAGTCGGTCTGAGTATTTAACAAAGGGTTAATCACAGAACTGAGAAATTATTTAACAAAGGGTTAATCACAGAACTGAGAAATTATTAAGCATATAAAATATCACTCACCATAAACTCTCAAACAAGTAACATTTTAAGATTGAAAATCTTGCTACTAAGATTATAATGTAAAAATAAACAAAATACTTTAATATTTAAATTGATAAATTACACATCATAAATATAATTTCTTTTTAAGATTAAGCTGAGATTTGCTAGAGACTTAATTAGAGATTTAGCCCTGATTTTGATATGGAAAGGTAAGTTACCTCGAGGTAATATTAATTTCTGCTGTTCACACAAAGTTCAGTTTATAGAGTCCTCTACAACGGCTGTCATTTACTACAGGTTCAGAAGTCTGGAGGCATTATCAGGATCCGCTCTGGACTTGACAGTTAGGTCATGATTGAAGTCACAATTTGGAGCTCCGGAGGTTCATCTTTGGAAAGGCTCAGCCCATCATGTTGTGGAGATTCTTCGTGGCGTATATTACAGGCATGGCGTCTGAATGGCTGCTATTATCGCGGCAAATAGAATTATTGTCGGTCAACGGAAATTCAACTTGGTGATTCCCATGGCACCAATAACAAAAAAAAAACTAGTCATTTTAACAATGCAACAGTTCAATAACAGCTAAAATCTGGATCGATCCTCAATAACAAGAATCTGAGTAAGCTGAGCAATAAATAAAAAACGGAATGACCAGAATAGCTCTCTGAATCCTTCTCTGTAAAATAAAAAAAATTACCCAGCTCTTTATGTCCTTTGTTATCTCCCATGCAATCTTTTTTTGCAACTTTCAACCAAGGTAAATCTCTATCTCCCGCTCAATCTCAATTAGAAAAACAATATCTTACAAAGCTTTATCTTACAAAAATGATTATTTTTTTTTATATAAAAAAAAATACAAAACTAAATCTCAGCTTTAAAAATAAATCAACATTAAATTTATTTAGTTTAAATAAAATACTTATATAAGAACACTAATTAAACTTTGTTTGCTTTTAATTATTTTAAAAGAAAACAAGCGTCATAAAAAAAAATATTTTATACTAAAATCAACTGAAAATTAAAAATATAAGATTTCAAGATAAATAAGTGTGTGTGTTATTGCACATATAAAACTTGGTTTTTCTTTTTTTCTAATTTATATGATAGAACCCTTGAATCGGATAAAGTATCCGGTTCAATATATATATATATATAATGTAAAGTATGAAAAAATGTAAATATAAATGTGAGATAGATAAATATATTTTGCAATTTAATAAAGAACTGTCAATTTATAACATCTAAAAAACTACTGTGTAGTAAATCGTAAGATTTCGCACTGTCTGTTTATAAATAAGACTCGGTGAGTTAAATGTGAAAATATTTAAAGTTTCACACTCTCAAGTTAAAATGCTTTAGACTGGCTTATATATATATAGAAAGGTAAGTAAAGAAAAGGGTGGAAACCACCTTTTTCTTGTAAAAATCTCTGTCTTGTGTTGCAATTTGAGAGCCCCTCAGACAGCTATCATTACACCTGATTGGCTTTCATACAAGCATTCAAAAAGTGCATGCGAGAGGTTTCAGCCAATTTAATTTCAAACAGTTTGCACTTTATAAATAATATTATTTACATACATTACTGTCAATTTATAACATCTGAAAAACTACTGCGTAGCAAATTGTAAGATTTTGTGCTTTATGTTTATAAATAAGACTCAGTGAGTTAAATGTGAAGATATTTAAAGCTTTACATTCTCAAGTCAAAATGCTTTAGACTGGCTTATATATATTGTAACGATATATAAATATGTCGTTACATTAAACTGAAATAAAAACTTTTAAGTTCGCATATAAAAATAAGTGTATTAAAAAGAAAAAAAACTAAACGCTAAAATTAAAATGTTTGTTAAACGTATATATTCGCACAGATGCTAAACTTTAAAAATATTTTTTTTTAATAAATAAAAAAAGGTATTTGAATGTATTTTTTTTATAAAAAAAGATTTAAATATAAAAATAGTTTAAAAAAGAAATAACGTAAGTAAAAATAAAAACAGGTATTAATTAATTCCTGTAATCTGTAAATGGAAATGATTGTTTATTAATTATCCAAAAGCTGTCTAATTAAAAAGTCAGAGAGTAAATTAGATAAGAGAATAAAGAGATTTTAGCTTGACCAATGGAAGCACTAAGCCTTGGCTCGGACCCTAATGAAAGTGATGGATTAGTGACGTTTTGTTGATTGAATCCGTGTGGATTAATATAAAAAGGGAAATACAGTTTTTTCTGACAGTTCCAGCGTTGTGTGTTTGAGAGTTGTGGTAGGACGCACATACCACACTCTCTATTTAAAAAAGAAAAAGGAAAAGACTGTGATACCTTGAACCAGCTATTGCCATCTCCAGAACATTATCTTCCAATGGAGGCGTCGCGGGAATTAAAAACAGGAACCTGGACTCTTCTACCATAAGCTATATGAAATGAACAATTATTAAAATCAATTAAGAACTTTCGTCAAGTTTTATAAATTGATAAACAAGCCAACTTAAATGTTAAAACGGACTCTTATCTGACTTTTGTAAGTTTTTAAATCAAATTAATAATGTTTAATTTTATATGTTTTCCGATTGATAAACATCATTTCCATTTTTTTTTTCTTATTGTAAAGATTATTTAAATGCATGAAATTTAAGTTGTTTATAGACGCTTGCATGGATTCGTTCGCGGTTAATTATATTTTGGTTTTCATATTTGATCAAAATATATAGACATTCGATAAATAATGATACCGTACGGTATCTAAAATGTATTTATTCGGATGTCTTTTAAGTTATTGGTGACAACGCAAGTATCTTATGGTGAATACTATTGGGTTACTTATAAATTTCCCTCTGCGATTGTCGGTATCAATAATTTTGTATTTTGATCATTTATGTTTATTTTGAAATGTTTTTGACCGTGGAATCTATGTAATCGATCTATACCCAACATTTTTAAACAAATCTGTGCGAACGTATTTAAATGTTAAATTTAAGTCGGGCGTGAATGGCTATATGGTTTTGTAAAGTTATATTAAGGGAGGGTAATCTTAGGTTATTCATTTCGTAGTTGAATTGGTTCAATGGATTGGATATATTTGTGTAATTGTAGATGTAGTATGAGGTCCGCTATGGGCAGGATTATAGATATACGCCACACACCTTCTGTTTGCCTATGGATGGATTTGTAAGACGGCAAAGGACCGCAGTCCATTCCTATGGAGTTTTATGTTTATTGTTCTACTCGCCAACAGATGTCACATTCCTGTTGGTGGAGAGACAATGTCTTCTCTAATCTACTTACTGATCAGATGTACATTCCTGACAGTATAGTATTTTGTGTTGTCGTATCATGCTACATTGAATACATGAATGTATCAGATGGATTGGCGCCAGTTTGATTGCGAAATTTGTTGCCTAAGGTTAAATCAGGGAAGAATATTTTCTTTTCAAATGCAGATCTATGTAGTCTATTCATACTTGACTATCTAAATAAAATATTAAACTCATTGAAACTTAGTTAAATGTAAAATTAAAAGATTAATAGAAAAATCTAAAATGTTGAATTTATTCCTCGAATTTAGAATGATTTTATATGTGCGTAAATAAATATTTTTATGTGTTAATTTCTGGCAGTGGCTTTTATTCTTTTATATTTAAGATATAAAATTTATATTTTATTATCTCTGCTACTCCACTGAGCTAGTGACTTGGGCTAACGATCGGAATATTTAAATAAAGTGGAATCTTAACAGCGCGTATCTGCCTACTCTATAAATTTTTCTAGGTTTAAATGCCTAGATGGCGCCTTGTAGAGCAGATATCGTAGTTTGCGGTTAGATTCGATCTTCACTTTCATTTCGATCGTTATAATTGGCGTCCCAAGTGTGGCCTTACCTCAGAGATTGACCCTGAGAAGGGGAATTGATGATGATGAAATTTTCTATCTTTAATAAATCACGAGTGCCCTGAGAATTTTAAAAGTGAATCATGCAAATAACATTTGTTGTTTTTTCTGAAATAAGTACATTTTTGTACTAACGTAAAGTTATAGCCAGATGTTTAATAAACCACTAGTACTTTTGAAAATAAATCATGCTCGTAAATTTTTTTCTGAAATTGTATAAATATATTTGTTGTATTGACGTGGAGTTACAGTTTGAAATTTTGTCTTAAAGGTACTGCCAGTAAGAAAAATTGCGCATATGTAAAGATAAATTCGAGGAATAAAAACTAATAAATAAAACGTAATAATAAATATAAATCATAATTTTTTTTTTAAAAAAAAAGTCTTGTTAAATTAAAATCTAATCGTTCAACTTGCCTAAGTAATAGTTAAAGGTAGGAGAAATGAAACTTGGAAGGGAGGGGGCAGAAATTTAGCTGGTAGTAAGGAATCAACAGTCAACATTTTTTTTAATCATTATATTTGTGTGTAATTACTGTTTTGTCTTGTAAAAAAAAAAGTTTTGTCCTTTTGAAATTTTCATATATAATCAATTTGTGTAACGTAATTACTAACACTAAGTAAATTCTTTTTTTTTTTTTAATGTTTTTGTTTTTTGAGGAAGTTTACTGATATGTAACGATATATAAATATGTCGTTACATTAAATTGAAATAAAAACTTTTAAGTTCGCATATAAAAATAAGTGTATTAAAAAGAAAAAAAACTAAACGCTAAAATTAAAATGTTTGTTAAACGTATATATTCGCACAGATGCTAAACTTTAAAAATATTTTTTTTTAATAAATAAAAAAAGGTATTTGAATGTATTTTTTTTTATAAAAAAAGATTTAAATATAAAAATCGTTTAAAAAAGAAATAACGTAAGTAAAGATAAAAACAGGTATTAATTAATTCCTGTAATCTGTAAATGGAAATGATTGTTTATTAATTATCCAAAAGCTGTCTAATTAAAAAGTCAGAGAGTAAATTAGATAAGAGAATAAAGAGATTTTAGCTTGACCAATGGAAGCACTAAGCCTTGGCTCGGACCCTAACGAAAGTGATGGATTAGTGACGTTTTGTTGATTGAATCCGTGTGGATTAATATAAAAAGGGAAATACAGTTTTTTCTGACAGTTCCAGCGTTGTGTGTTTGAGAGTTGTGGTAGGACGCACATACCACACTCTCTATTTAAAAGAAAAAGGAAAAGACTGTGATACCTTGAACCAGCTATTGCCATCTCCAGAACATTATCTTCCAATGGAGGCATCGCGGGAATTAAAAACAGGAACCTGGACTCTTCTACCATAAGCTATATGAAATGAACAATTATTAAAATCAATTAAGAACTTTCGTCAAGTTTTATAAATTGATAAACAAGCCAACTTAAATGTTAAAATGGACTCTTATCTGACTTTTGTAAGTTTTTAAATCAAATTAATAATGTTTAATTTTATATGTTTTCCGATTGATAAACATCATTTCCATTTTTTTTTCTTATTGTAAAGATTATTTAAATGCATGAAATTTAAGTTGTTTATAGACGCTTGCATGGATTCGTTCGCGGTTAATTATATTTTGGTTTTCATATTTGATCAAAATATATAGACATTCGATAAATAATGATACCGTACGGTATCTAAAATGTATTTATTCGGATGTCTTTTAAGTTATTGGTGACAACGCAAGTATCTTATGGTGAATACTATTGGGTTACTTATAAATTTCCCTCTGCGATTGTCGGTATCAATAATTTTGTATTTTGATCATTTATGTTTATTTTGAAATGTTTTTGACCGTGGAATCTATGTAATCGATCTATACCCAACATTTTTAAACAAATCTGTGCGAACGTATTTAAATGTTAAATTTAAGTCGGGTGTGAATGGCTATATGGTTTTGTAAAGTTATATTAAGGGAGGGTAATCTTAGGTTATTCATTTCGTAGTTGAATTGGTTCAATGGATTGGATATATTTGTGTAATTGTAGATGTAGTATGAGGTCCGCTACGGGCAGGATTATAGATATACGCCACACACCTTCTGTTTGCCTATGGATGGATTTGTAAGACGGCAAAGGACCGCAGTCCATTCCTATGGAGTTTTATGTTTATTGTTCTACTCGCCAACAGATGTAACATTCCTGTTGGTGGAGAGACAATGTCTTCTCTAATCTACTTACTGATCAGATGTACATTCCTGACAGTATAGTATTTTGTGTTGTCGTATCATGCTACATTGAATACATGAATGTATCAGATGGATTGGCGCCAGTTTGATTGCGAAATTTGTTGCCTAAGGTTAAATCAGGGAAGAATATTTTCTTTTCAAATGCAGATCTATGTAGTCTATTCATACTTGACTATCTAAATAAAATATTAAACTCATTGAAACTTAGTTAAATGTAAAATTAAAAGATTAATAGAAAAATCTAAAATGGTGAATTTATTCCTCAAAATTTAAATGTTATTTTATATGTGCGTAAATAAATATTTTATGTGTTAATCTCTGGCAGTGGCTTTTATTCTTTTATATTTAAGATATAAAATTTATATTTTATTATCTCTGCTACTCCACTGAGCTAGTGACTTGGGCTAACGATCGGAATATTTAAATAAAGTGGAATCTTAACAGCGCGTATCTGCTTACTCTATAAATTTTTCTAGGTTTAAATGCCTAGATGGCACCTTGTAGAGGAGATATCGTAGTTTGTGGTTAGATTCGATCTTCACTTTCATTTCGATCGTTATAATATAGAAAGTTAAGTAAAAAAAAGGGTGGGAACCACCTTTTTCTTGTAAAATCTGTCTTGTGTTGCGATTTGATAGCCCCTCAGACAGCTATCATTACATCTGATTGGCTGTCATACAAGCATTCAAAAAGTGCATGTGAGAGGTTTCAGCCTTTCAATTTAATTTCAAAAAGATTTAGTATTTTATTTACCTTATGATTTTTCATAGAAGTCAGTCATGGGTATATATACTGTAAATTATAGATTTAATATTTATGTAATTATTAAATAAAAAATCAGAAGAATATATAAATATATATTGATAAAATTCATCAATATATAATTTTATATTACTGATATTTGAAATAATATTAACAATAAATACTCACTTCAATTCTGTGGGGAAAAAAAAAACAGTCCTGTATACTATAACAAAAATTTTATAAATATTGTAAAATAACATTCATAGGACTATTAAAAGTGAATGGTGATTTGATGCCATCTAATAATGATAATAAAGTACTTGTCATAGTGATATAAGATTTTAATACATCTCTCGGAGCATGCCATTTAGACCAGCTACTTTATTATCTGATATTTTATTGAAATAGAATACAGTTCTCTATAATGGTAAAGCAATAACCAGTGATCATCATTCTTCCAATATAATTATTAAATATCATTAAGTCTAATTATTTATTTGACTTATTTACAATTACTACTACTGTAAATAAAATGATTGTTTATTAGTGGTAGATAAAAGTAAGGATAAGTATATAATTGTATTATATATATTTTATTTCTAAATTGTGTATTTCTCTGCTTTATGTATAATATTTAATAAGTTAATTAAATAAATATATATATTCTGATGTTAATATTTATATGCAATTAACCTCACTGCAGTTTACATATTTTCAAAACAACATGTGTTCTTTTAAAATATAAAAAAAAAAAAAATTTTTTTTTTTTGATTGCAAGTTAAAAAATAGACCTATTTAATTACCACCAGTGCATAAAACAATTCATATAGCAGAAATATATTTTAGTTGTTTCTATAAATATCAAATCGATTCTCAAAGTACTTTGATAAAATATAAAAATAATATTTCATATAGAGAATTTTTTCCTGAAGTTAGAACCAGATAAATATATATAAAAAAAAACAAACACACGTAAACAAGAAAAGTTACAGAGAATGAAGACAAAAAATTAAAAAAAATTTGAACTGGAATAAAAAAAAATAGAAGCAAGTCAGTTGAATTTTATATAATTCATGACTTCATTATAATCAAAAAAATATCTTGATTTTACCTAAATATTTAGATCCTCATCACATATATCATATCAGGTTAATTTATTAATTAAAAACAGAAACAGACTTTGTTTAAATTAAAAAAGATGAAAACAGACAGAATTTAGATATAATCACAAAGTTAAAAAAAGAAACCTCAAAGAATTACAGAAGAAACTATAAATGATTAATATATAAGATATTTTCAATAAATACAATAAAATTAAAATTGTTCAGAATAATACTTTAGCAAAAAAAAATGTCATAAAAGCTGTACATTATAAAAGAGATTTTAGGCAAAAGAATATACAAGAAAGAGACTTAAAACAGAATACCCATAGAAAAAAATCAAATAAACAGTCAAAAAAGACCAAAAATAGAAAATAGATAGAAAATGAAGAAAAATATATAGCAAGGAAAAATACTGAAAAATTATATTTACTTCTAATGAAAAAAAAAGAATAAAAAATATAAGAAATAAAAGAGAAAAAAAGAATGTATTACCTAGAAATATATAATATATCATTTATGTCCTTTATTACTCTTTACAATGGTTTTACAACCCACTATTGATGGTTTCGATTGCTCAAGCAATCTTCTTCAGAACTATAAGAATATATTACCTAGAAATATATAATACATCATTTATGTCCTTTATTACTTTTTACAATGGTTTTACAACCCACTATTGATGGTTTCGATTGCCCCAGCAATCTTCTTCAGAACTATAATAAACACAATAAAGAAACATGAATACAAATATACATTAACATATAATTTTACATTTTATATATACACATATATTCTATCTTATAATCATTATTTATATACTGAAGCTGTACATATATATACAATTAGGCTGTATGTATGTATATATATATATGAATGTATATAATGGCAGAATTACTGATTGCCATAGACAAAGGAAGAAAAAGTGAGATATCCAAAATACAAATGGCAGCTATTCAAAACTGCTATAAGGATGAAAAATCAGTATAAACCAATATCCCAAACAGAAAACATTCCTGTAATATATACGCCTCAGGCAGAGCTCCAGGATGAGGAAGAAAGGGCATGGGAAGATGAGAGAGTTGCATCTGCACTCCTATATGAACAGGATTAAAGGTCATAGTACCAAGAGTGTCCATTGGTTCAAGCAATACTCGAAAATGTCCCGGTGATAACGTCACTGGTCTCGAAAGAATGGTGGAACATGACCCAAGGAGTACAGATACTCCCTACCTTGTCACTACAGGCTATTCAAGTGATTTTAGCAAATGGTGAAAAGGCAGGATAGGAACACATCAAATGGTGCTTGATATAAAAATAGGAATCGCACAGGTAAGCCACACATTTTAAAAAATGCCCAGTCTGATCAAGGACGTATTGTTGGGGTCTGATTTTTTATAGAAACATGACTCTGAGATAAATTACAGGGATATGACTTTCGTATTCTATAAGGACAAACTTGATTTCGGCAGCGGGAAATCCCAAGTTACCACTAGCATAAGCTGTGTGCAAGAAACAACCAATCCATCATCCACAGATGAGGAAACAAGAGGTCAGAAGAAATTAAGGGTGGAAGAACAGTGTGGATCTTAACCTGCTTTTGGAAAATTCAGACGCCTATTTGTCAGCCATGAGACATTTCCAAAAAGTATCATGACAGATCATGTAAAACAACAGCCCTATCAAGTGTCACCAAAACTCTATGTAAACAAACTACAGACTATTGATGCAAACCATGAGCCAGCTCCCTCAATAAAACAGGCAGAATGGGAAAAACAATCATGTGAGGAAGGACTGGTAGCATAAAATCTCAACTTAAGTCCTGGTTAAAGAATTAGAAGCATAGAAAATAATGCAATAAGGAAAAAAAATTGGGAGAGATTACCTTTCCAGTTGAAAATGAAAAAGGGACTAATGGACCATTTAATGCAAGATCGTTAAAGCCATACGGTGGCATAATGACCAAGACACTAAAGGAGGGAGATGACAACAAGCCCCAAAAAGTAAAGTCCATGTCTAAAAAATCATTTAATTAGAATGATACATCCTAAAATCAACAAAGAAGATCCAAATACGACAAACCAACAGACTGAAACAGACATGAGATCATACGAATAAATAAAGGTTTGAAAGTGTTTTTTTTATTAGTGTTATACTTTGATATGTAAATAATGTAATTACAGTGCTCTTTCAGTATCACTCTGTTTCACTCTGCACTGAGATAAGTTTGGTCATTTTTTTTAGTTGTTTTTTTTAATGGGTTCTAGCAATATGAAGCTGTACATATATATAGTTATATATATATATACTGGCTTCACCATTCACTGTGGACTAGCTAAAGATCCTAAGTCCAACCACAGTGAATTACATCAAACTAAATGATGATGAACGGATAAATAATTAAATAGCAGGGAGTAAGTCATAAATTAAAATTATTTAAAAAAATAATAAAAAAAATTGAAAGTTTAAATTGTTATTTTATTAAAATACGTTTTGACAAAATTATAATTTTAGAGCATAAACAGAAAAGATTATATTGAAAGATAAATGTAAATTCCTAAGATATAGAATCCATTTTAAGGAATTTAATTTAGAGAATCCATTAAATAAAAAATTAATTAAAATGTAAAATAATAGGGGAAAATGAAACAATAGGTATTGGAATGTAAAAAGGCAATTAAGAAGGGTATAAATAAAGAACTTTCCTTTTGTTCTCTCTCTTATACTTGCTAAAACTCTCCCATTCTTACCAAAGAAAATCTGGTGCTGATCAACCTAGCTAAAAGAAGCTTTGGCTGAACAGATTTTGCTGAACTCCACGAACATATCTTCCCATGCCACACAGTACTTAAAAATCATCGTCCTTTCGTCTGATATATATATAAGAAATCTAAAATGTATCGCGCCGTAAAAATGTGAGTAGGTCTCTGTCTCCACGCTCCTGTCCGTCCTTGGGCCATAGTTGGAAAAATGTAGCAGCCGGAAAACTTAAAGAATTGCCTGACTGATACCTGCTATCTATCTGTGAACATCTACCCTCAAAACGTGTTATGAACCTAGAAAGACTTACTTATAAATGGATCGTCCCTACCTGGTTGTATCACCCTGATTAATATCGACACACCTTTAGTTACTGGTAACTTGAACTTTCACTTTTATTTTTTTTTTCATTTTCGTTTTAACTTGTACATTGAATTTATTTTATTTAGATTTTAAAGTTGCATATGTATAGTTTTGAATTATATAATCTGATATTTTAATATTTTCATCATATTTTTTTCTTTTAAGTATAATGGCAATTCTTAATGTTTCTAATTACATGTAAATTGTTATTTTTAATCGATTGCCATTATACTCATTTAAATTTTATATTTATTTAATTTCTTTTATCAAGAGAGAAATGAAACAATTTCTTTCTTGTATCTTGAAACATATATGTATAATCTATAAAGAAGGAGCTGGAGTGGAGAAATAATTTCATTTGATTTTTTATATATATATTTTATAATCAATCTGCTATAATGAAGACAGAATATTTAAAATTTATCAAAAAAACTTCTTTGAATAAAAGGTCTCCCCCATCCAGCACCCTTCTACCATATTTATCTGATTTATGGTTTAAAAGAAAGAAAGATACGCAGAAAGTAGAAAGTGCAAACGGTTTTTCTTTTTTTTAAATAATTTAATGTCGTTTAATTTATCATTAGCAATAAAATAAATGTGATTATACCTGTTAAATATGTTATTTTGTATTTTAAAAGTAAGATCCAATCCTGCCTTATTTTTTATACGCTCTTTAAGTCAACCTGGGTTTTATTAATATATACATATATCTATTTGTATAGAACAAATATAGCTTAAAACATTCGTAATTTTTGTTAAATGTAAGAGAGCAAACAGTACAGCTGTATATAGATTAGTCTTAAATATTTATTAACTCTGTGGGTGAACTAGTTAAATAAAGATTAATTAATATGCCTATCTTTCGTATATTTAATATTAGTCAAAAGGGTAACGTAATACTTATTTTAATAGTGGATATTTTCTCAGTCTCGTAAAGTTTTGAAGTCATATTATTTCATATATATATGTTCATAATTAAGGTTTCAAAGTTTAATGGTCATTAGACCACATTTAGTCTTATATTGTGTTATTCAGTGATTCCTGGGTATCTCAGCACTTATTCCTTGCTCCTATTGTCGCCGTTGCTTCATGAGCTAACACCTCTTCAAGACTGCCATTGGAGATAAATTGCATCTTGAATCCTTCAAATATTATTACTGGACACAAGCATTTATATTCTGTTCCTGATCTCAGTGCATGCTATGGTGAATGAGTTCCTTTTCTCTAATTATGTTTCAAAGCCAGAGTGCTATCCAGTTTCAAGTTAGTCTTGAATGAAATCATCGTGCCCCGAGACTCATTTTCTAAACTCACAAATTGAATCACCAAGGACTACGATAGTTTATTTTTCATTATAGATTAAAATCTTGTCTTTTATATACTCAAAATATTGTCGAGTAAATCTGATAAATGTCCATTGGGGGTTTACCTTTGCTTTTACAATTTAACAGTCAGGCTGTATTGAAATATGGCCTCAATTCTATTTAACTAGTCTAACCAATTATCCAACTTTTGTAATTTCACCCTCAAATTATATTTTATGTCTCTCTCTTTCATAGGAAAGCACCCAGTTATTGGCTAGGCATAGTATTGTTTTAGAGTTACAAATTGATTATTATGTATAATTATTGGATCTTGTTGACATATCTATATATCTGCATATGCCATTGCAAGAGAAATAACTTATAACATTTTCACAGATTCTTAAAGTTGTTTTGTTGATGTAAATAATAAATGTTCATTCACTAATATTATCAATGTATTAATTGTCTGTGTTATTATATATGTTAAAATTCCCCTTTGGGATCTCATCTCTCCCTGACTACTGGGCATACATTAAAGAATTAATTCATGTGAGATTTGGGGAATAAGACTCATTGCAGTAATCTGAAGGAGTAGGTGAGGTTCGAATCTCCTCTATCTATATCTCTTGGTTAGGTTAAAGCAGCCCTACTTTTCTTACTGTTACAATATCCACATATATCTTTATATACCTCTCTATAATTATTACCTTTTTATATATTATATTTTAATCTTTTTTATATTCTATATTTATCAATCAATACTTCTTATAATCATATATATATTTTTTATTTTTATTTCATTTATTTTTTATTTTATTCTTATTAATTTTTTTTAATATTTAGCTCTAACATTATATATTCATGTTTTTATATTTTACATTATTATTATTCGTTAAATGAACATTCAATATTTATAATTTTCTTTAACCTATAATATTATTTAACATATTTTTTATACTTACCTTCTACTTATATTTTCAAATCTTAACTGCTATCAATTCAAACTTAAATTTTACATTTATATTTAGTACCTCCCTCTTTCTATTTTTTGTACAATTAAATCTATTTTTTTTTTATGTGAAAATTTTCTTGAGGCCCAAACCTCTATTTAATACTGGCTAAATATTATTAATATAAATACACCTGGGTCTCTTTTTACGCGGACTTATTTAACACAATTTTGAAGTTACGCGATTCATGTTTCACCGAAAGTCGAACTCTGATAATGCGCTATTACTTTAAATAATAAATTTTGTGCACTTAACGTTATATTGAAAGTAATAGCACATTATTGGAATTCAACTTTCATGTTAGTAATTTCAATATTTTCAGTGCTTTATAATAGTAAGATTTTATGCAATAATGAAATTAAAATCATGATTTCCACATTTTATGTATACACACATTAAATTTTACAAGATTATAATGTAAATTTGTTCAAACATTGTGCGTGTTAATTTTGTATTTTAAATCACATTCTGTTTTTGCTTTTTAAAAAAGAATGTAATCAATTATTAATCATTTAGTGTCCGCAAGTTTATTTTTAAAAGACGAGTTAATAGCAGTGGGCACAATTAAATTTGACAATTAAAATCTGATTTTTAATTGTAATTAACAATTTAAAAATTACTTAAGGCGACCTGAAATAAATGTGATGTGAAACGAAATTTGATTTTTAAACAGAATTGAAAATTAAAGGCAAAAATAAGAATTTAATTTTTAGTTGTTAGTTTTAATTAAATTTTTCCCAGCAGTGGTGAATAAATGTCTTTTTATTATCATAAGCCTAAGTTCTTTTTTTTTTTTTTAACTTTTAGTTTACCCTAATGGAGAGGAAAAAACAGCCAAGAAAAGGAATTTCATTGGAAACAAAAATTTCTATTTTAGATCGCTTAGCAACAGGGAAAGAATCGACAGTGATTGGAAAACATTTTAGTTTGAGCGAGTCTACTATTAGACAATTAAAAAAAATGAAGATGCAATGAGAAAATCTGTCATTTTTGGCACAAAATTAAATGCCAAATTATCACGATATTCAAGAGATGATTTATTAGAAAAAATGGAATGAGCACTAATAATCTGGATTGAAGAATTATCTCAAAGAATTCCTTTAAACAGTTATTTAATTCGATGAAAAGCTCTTCAGTTTTATGAACAAATAAACGTATCTGAACCATCTACTTCCGCTTCTCGGACTAATAAGGAATTTTTGGCTAGCAAAGGATGGTTAACTGGGTTTTTAAAAAGGAATGCACTACATAATGTGAAGATTACAGGCAAGGTTGCATCGGCAGATGAAAAAGCTGCCAAAAATTTTCCTGAAGAATTAACAAAAGTTATTGAATGTGGTGGATATTGCCCACACCAAGTATTTAATGCTGATGAAACAGGACTATTCTGGAAAAAAATGCCTAGTCAAACTTATATCGCAAAGTCAGAGAAAAAATCCAGTGGGTTTAAAGCAACCAAAGATCGAATAACATTGTTGCTTTGTAGCAATGCATCGGGAGATCGGATGCTGAAACCTCTCATGGTAAACCGATCTTTAAGACCACGCGCTTTAAAAGGTAAAGATAAAAAACAACTACAGGTACACTGGCTGGATAATACAAAGGCTTGGGTGACAACTGCAATATTTATTGACTGGTTTAATAATTGCTTTTTACCAGAAGTGGAAACGTATATGAAGCAAAAAGACCTTGATTTCAAAATTTTATTACTTGTTAACAACGCACCAGGTCATCCACATTTAGAACATCCAAATGTAAAGGTTATGTTTTATCCACCTAATACAACAAGCATTATTCAGCCATTAGATCAAGGCACAATTGCAACTTTTAAACAATATTACGTTAAACGCTCTTTTCAATTTATATTAGATAAACTAGAAAATGAATCAATAGCAGTAACTAATGCTTGAAAAAATTCACAATCTTTGACTGTATAAATCATGTTGCATTTGCTGTTACTCAAATAAAACCACACACTTTAAATGCCTGTCGGAAAAAGGTTTGGCCTACATGTCTTGAAAGCAGTGCAGTTATTCAAACATCGGCATTATCAGATGAAATAATTACTTTGGCACATGATATTGGTGAAGGTTTTGATTCCTTTAGCCAGAATAATATAAATGAATTGCTTGTGGATAATGTCTTAAATGACACTGATATTATTGCAATAAGTTTAGATAAACAGAGCAAAACTCTCCATACAGTATTGCCACCTGTGCTAAACAGAGTAATCAATGGATTCCAGAAGGCTTGTGCATAAAATCCCTATCCAATGCCTACTCATCCAATATCCCCAGACTAGTTTCTGGCTTGTGGCCTTCGTCAGTGAGGAGCTTTGGATCTGAGAGCACTGCATCTAGATCTTAGGATCTAATGCAACCCTCTAGCAACCACCTTTTATCTCTACTTAACTACAAAACTATGAGAATGAAATTGAAAACACAAAAAATATTTTCAATCTAAGCTCAATAGCTTATATAGTCATATGGGTCTGAACTCAGTTCAGCACCCATACATTTTGGTGTCTTTGGCTCTTTTACAACCATAGCCACCACTATCCTATTAGGCAGGATTGGTGTTAAACCATTAAGCATCACATGATCACATTTCCTATACTAGCACATCCAAAGCTCCTCACTGACGAAGGCCACAAGCCAGAAACTAGTCTGGGGATATTGGATGAGTAGGCATTGGATAGGGATTTTATGCACAAGCCTTCTGGAATCCATTGATTACTCTGTTTAGCCCAGGTGGCAATACTGTATGGAGAGTTTTGCTCTGTTTATCAACAATTAATGTGCTAGTATAGGAAATGTGATCATGTGATGCTTAATGGTTTAACACCAATCCTGCCTAATAGGATAGTGGTGGCTATGGTTGTAAAAGAGCCAAAGACACCAAAATGTATGGGTTCTGAACTGAGTTCAGACCCATATGACTATATAAGCTATTGAGCTTAGATTGAAAATATTTTTTGTGTTTTCAATTTCATTCTCATAGTTTTGTAGTTAAGTAGAGATAAAAGGTGGTTGCTAGAGGGTTGCATTAGATCCTAAGATCTAGATGCAGTGCTCTCAGATCCAAAGCTCCTCAGTGACGAAGGCCACAAGCCAGAAACTAGTCTGGGGATATTGGATGAGTAGGCATTGGATAGGGATTTTATGCACAAGCCTTCTGGAATCCAATGATTACTCTGTTTAGCACAGGTGGCAATACTGTATGGAGAGTTTTGCTCTGTTTATCAACAATTAATGTGCTAGTATAGGAAATGTGATCATGTGAAGTTTAGATACAGAAGAAAATGTAGAAAAAAATAATGAAACAGAAGTGGAACTTGTTCCTTTCACTTAAAAATGATTCAAGAAGGTCTTCAACTTTCTAATCAGTTGGCAAATTATTTTCTTACTAATGACACTAATCACGAATGTGCTCTTAAATTCCAACGAGTCTGGATATCGTGAGCTTCATAAACAATTAATAAAATCGTCTCAAAGATTAATTACTAATTACGTTGTCACTAGAAAACCATTAACACAACATGAGAGTGAAGTTGGTGCTAGTTGTAGTTCCTCCTGTGAAGAATCTTTACCAGTTTGCAAACGAACCTGTTTATCGGCAAAAAGCGTTAATAATTAAAATGTATATAAAAAAATGTAAATTACTGTATTGTAAATTATGCATAAAAATATATTATTTTGAATATTATAGTTAAAAAAAGTTTGTCTTGTATCACTTTTTTTCAAATTTGAAATTTTTTATTAGTCATATTTTATTTCCTTATTTTTTTTTTGCGCGAATTTTAAAGTAATTTTACGTTGGTGCTTTGCTTTTACGTGAATATTGAAAAATCACAGTCCGCATCCACCCTTTTTCAAGGTAAGTTGCGTCTATTTTTGTGCGATTTCGTTTGCACGTGTTTTCTGAGGAACCTATCTATCATGTAAAACAAGACCCAAGTGTAGTTTCTTTTATTTTTCTATCCCTTTAATTATTTGTAAATTATATCATCTTTATACAATCCTTTCTTAACTCATGCCCTGTTTTTAATGTATGTAAATATAGTGGCGAACTTTTATCATATTTATGTTGTAATAGCCTTTTATGTATTGAATTTTTTTGTTTCTCCTACATAATTTGCTTTTATATTATTAATTTGATACTTTTTACAATTAATTTCATATATTCCACTTATTTAATTATCTGAATTTTTATTATAATTACTCAATATAATTATTTTCTAAAATACCAATTATATTTTTTCTCTTTTTATTAACTATTCTAACATTTATTATAGTATTAAATTTTTTATTAATTTTATCTATAACTTTATTTAAATTTTCAACTACATAGTTATTTCCTGTCTTTATGCCTATATAATTAATTTTATGTATATTATTATTACTACTTTTTTCTTAATTATTATTTATATAATCTGTCATATTATCTATTAACATAATATTGTCATTTATAAACTTATTTGGATAATCATTATTTATAAATTCTTTTATTAAATATAATGTTCTTTTCCACTAAATCCAATCAAAAATTATACACTTTCCATTTCTTCTTTCCAAAAACTTTATTTTTTCCATCAACATATATATATATTTGTTTAAAAGTTTTTGAAAAAAAAAAAAGGGAGTATATATTTTTGATTGGATTTAGTGGAAAAGAACATTATACTTTATACATCATATATATTTGAAAGAAAAAAGATGTGTGCTGTTGTTAAAAAAGGATTTAATGGCAGTGATAATAAGTAAAATATATTCTTTTATTAAATCTGTTTAACATAATCTTCTTTACTTGAACAATAATTTCCTGCTCTATGAATTCTAGAATGCATTGTATTTATTTTATATTTGAGTGCCAATTATTTATATTATTATCTACATTACTTTTCTTATGGATTGATGTTTCAATTCTACATTTCTCTTCTTTATTTGACGTAATAAACTTTATATCTAAATATGTCAGAGTATATTATCTTCTTTTTCTACAGTAAATTTAATGTTTTTATCCATCTTATTAATATCCTCTTTAAATAAATCTGTCTTTATGTTTTATTAAATATCAATAAGCAATCATCTACATATTTTTTAATAAAGATTGAAGCATTATTATTCACTAATATTAACTTCTTCAATTCTTCCATAAAAATATTACTCAATGATACTCCATTTAATGCTTCTCCTATTAGTAGTTTTTTTTTGTTTATAAAACATATCATTAAATTGAAATGTTTTTTTCTTTTACAACATATTTCTGTAATCTCATTTAATTGTTTTATTGGTATATTTATTTCTTTATTATTATCCTTCTTATATCTATTAATTACTATATTTATTGCTTTCTTCACATTAATATTTGTATACACTGATACAATGTTCATTTTAATCATTTTTGTATTATAATTACTATATTTATTTATTATATTTTTGATCTTACTTATTAAAACATTATTTTTATATATGATTTACATATAGTATTAATATATTTCTTTAATATCTTATTTGCTAACCATTTAGATAATTTATTATAATATGAGCTATTACCATTAATAACTGATCTTAATGGTACACCTTCTTTAAAAATTTTAGGTATTTTAGCTGCTATACAATCTTTAATCCCTAAATTATCAAATGTATTATAATCAAATATAGCCTTTTTATAAACTCTTCTCTTACTATTGTATATACTCTTACATTCAATAATTTAGTATCATCTTTCTTAATTCTCTTAAATATATTATCTTTCAATATATTAATTTTTTCTATATAATCCTCTTTCTTTATTATTGCCAATTTTTCCTTTTATCTGATTGTAAAAACTATTTTATCTTTATATTTATTATTTATTTCTTTAATATCTTTTATTTTAACAATATCAACATCCTTATTTATTCATTTATTTCTATGTTTCTTCTTTATTCTATAAATTATACTGTCTTCTTGATTATTAAATTTTTGCACCCATACTTTATACTAATAATTTTATTACTATCTATATTCTGATAATAATAGATTTTGTAATTTTCTTCTACATACTTCTGTGCTATTTTCACTTTTAATGTTCTCAATTCCATTATATCATTATATCCATATGGCACATATTTATTTATAATTTCCTTTTTTTCTTCTGCTAATTCTATATATGTCATATTATAAATTTTATCCTTATAATTATTCCTTTTCTTCTCATCTTGTCTTATTTCTTTTTCTTTTTTTAACCTCCTTATTTTTTTATTATGTCTATTCTCTAGATTCTTATTTATTGAAACCCTTCTTAGCTTACATAATTCTCTAAAAAAAATTTCTTCTTCTCTAATTACTTTCCTTGTTATTATTAATTCAATATTTAAAATATCTCTATATAACTTTTGTTTTATACTATAACTATTATTAATACTTTTAATATCTTCTTTTCTAATTATTCTATGATCTTGATTTTGTTTCTTATCATTTTCCTATAACTATTAATCCTTATAGAATAAAGAAGAAACATAAAAATAAAGAAATAAATAAGGATGATACTGTTAAAATAAAGGATATTAAAGCAATAAATAATAAATACAAGGATAAAATAGTTTTAAAAAGTCAGATAAAGGGAATAAATTGGTAATGATAAATAAAAAAGATTATATAGAAAAAATGAATATGTTGAAAGATAATATATTGAGAAAATTTAAAAAGATGATACTAAATTATTTAATGTAAGAGTATATACAATAATAAGAGAAGAGACTTTTATAAAAAGTATATATTTGATTATAATACATTTGATTATTTAGAGGTTAAAGATTGTATAGCAGCTAAAATTTATGATGCAGCTAAAATTTTTAAAGAAAGCGTACCATTAAGACCAGTTATTAATGATAATGGTTCATATTATGATAAAGTAACTAAATGGTTAGCAAATAAGGTATTAAAGAAATATATTAATACTATCTGAAAATCACATATAAAAATAATGTTTTAATAAGTAAGATTAAAAATGTAATAAATAAATATAGTAATTATAATTTAACAATGATTAAAATGGACATTGTATTAATGTATACAAATATTAATGTGGAGAAAGCAATAGATATAGTAATTAATAGATATAAAAAGGATAATAAAAGAAAGAAATATACCTATAAAACAATTAAAGAAGATTATAGAAATATGTTGTAAAAAAATAATGTTTCAATTTAATGATAGGTTTTATAAACAAAAAGAAAGTTTACTAATAGGAGGAGCATTAAGTGGAGTATTCAATAATATTTATATGAAAGAATTGGAAAAATTAATGTTATTAAATAATAATGTTCCAATCTTTATTAAATAATACGTAGATGATTATTGATATTTAACAAAACATAAAGACAGATAGATTTATTTATAGACGATATTAATATGGATAAAAATATTAAATTTACTGTAGAAAAAGAACAGAATAATATACTGACATATTTAGATATAAAGTTGAATAAGTCAAATAAAGAAGACAAATGTAGGATTGAAACATCAATTCATAAGAAAAGTAATATAGATAATATAACTATTGGCACTCAAATACAAATATAAAATAAATACAATACATTCTAGAATTCATTGAGCAGTAAATTATTGTTCAAGTAAAGAAGATTATATTAAACAAATAGATTTAATAAAAGAAGAATTTATAAATAATGATTATTCAAATAAATTTGTAAGTGATAATATTACATTAATAAAAAATATGATAGATTATATAAATAATAATAAACAAGAAAAAGTAGTAATAATGATATATACTGATAAAATTAATTATATAGTTATAAAAACAGGAAATAACTATGTAGTTGAAATTTAAATAAAGTTATAGATAAAATTATAAAAAATTTAATAATATAATAAATGTTAGAATAATTAATAAAAAGAGAAAAAATATGATTAGTATTTTAGAAAATAAATATATTAATAATTATAATAAAAATTCAGATAATGAAATGAATGGAATATATGAAATTAATTGTAAAAAGTGTCAAATTAATAATATAAAAGTAAATTATGTAGGAGAAACAAAAAAATTCAATAACATAAATATGATAAAAATTAACAGATATATTTATATACATTAGACACAGGGCATGAGGTTGGAAAGGACTGTATAAAGATGATACAATTTACAAATAATAAAAGGGATAGAGAAATAAAAGAAGCTATTTATATTAATAATATTAAGCCAGTATTAAATAGAGATTTGGGGTCTCAAAAAAATTTTGACATAAAAAAAAAGATTTAATTATATAAAAAATAGAAAAAAGAAGCTAGTAAATATAACTATAAAATTTAAAAGTTAGAATTGATAGCAGTTAAAATTAGAAAATAGGTGCAAAAAATGTTAAATAATATTAGAGATTAAAGATAATTATACATATTGAATGTTAATATAATTAATAATGAAAATTATAAAAAATATGAATAAATAATGCTAGAGTTAAATATTAAAAAAATTAATAAGAATAAAATGAAATAAAAATAAAATATATGTATGATTATAGGACATATTGAATGATAAATATAGAATATAAAAAAGATTAAAATGTATAATATAAAAAGATAATTATATGGAAAGATATATAAAAATATATGTGGGGTATATAAATAATGACTATAAGATAGAGATATGTATATATATAAAATGTAAAATTATATGTTCATGTATATTTATATACATGTATTTGTTAATGTTGTTTGTTATAGTTCTGAAGATGATTGCTGAGACAATTAAAACTGTCAATAGTGGGTTGTAAAAAGCATTGTAAAAAGTAATAAAGAATATAAATGATATTAATATTATATGGATTTGGCAATGCAATACGGAAGATAAAGTTATAATACTTCATAAAGAAATCTAAAACATCTGATAAAAATATGGAAAGATAATGCAATAAAAACAGCATTTATTAATAATTTTAGTCTAATCATATCAAACATAATTTTAAATAAACAAAAAACAACTAATCATATGTATCCTACAAAGTGAAAATATTTATTTATGAGTCTTAGACAGCAAAGAGAAAGAAAAAAGAAATCTTCTATCACTTGAAATTTAATGAAACTCCTTAGTAATAAATGAAGAATAAAAATGTGCTGGAAAAAAAAAAGAGAGCATCATGATCATTCATTTTTAATATTAATCACTCAGAATGGAAAGCAAAATAAAAAGGGAGATTGAAAAAAAAGTTGTATGACATTAGAATAAAAAGATAATATTAGACAATCAAAAACATATATATTAAGAGTTCCATTAAAAACAGTCATGCTAACCAGTTATCTCTTTGAGTGAGAAAAGATAATGTAAATTAATAGTAACAAAACTTTAGATAAAAAATATATTCCAATGACTAAATTTTGTAAACATTTCATCTCACAGATTTTCCTCTCATATAAAGGTGAATGCTTTGAAAAATTGTTTGTTATTGACTGATTATGTGTGTGCATGTGAAAATATAAATTGAGAGAACTATACATATTTATACTGAATTTTTTTTTTATCTATTTACGCAAATTTTTCATACCTGAACATCACCATGATTGATAATACCAGTATTACCAAGAAAATCTTCATGTACAAATGCACCTTTCATCATATAAGTCACCTAAAAATAATAAAATTTAAACAATAATGAAAAAAAAAATTTTTTTCTTCAGAAAAATCTTTTTTTCACTATTAGCTTAAATTACATTGATGTAAGGAACTTCAATATTATATAGTAAAACTCAATTTTTCAAATGACAAAATAAATTATGTTAATGACATAACAAGTAAAGACAAACTACTATGAATGATGAGAAAATATTATTTGGTAGGATACCCTGTAGGCTGATTATTTTATTCCAAATTTGTGTAGCAAAATTCACATATACAATTTTAAATAGTTATAAATACGATTTCATTTTATTATTAAAAAAAATTTCCAATAACTATTTTAAAATATGAATTGTGGTCTTTGAAACTTGCAAGTTGTTCTTTTTTCATGCTACTATTTACCAGTAACCTTTTTAACATTTATAAACTCCAATAAAAACTGTACAATTTTATATTAAAGTCTTCACATTAAGGTTAAATCTGAATTTTCTTCTCAATAAATAAAAAATAAACAAATAAATACATATCTATTATTCTTATTATTATTTTTACTATTATTATTTCTATTTATATAAAAATAATCCATTACTTAAATTCATATTGATGAAATGATATTTATATAATTAAAAATAATTATTAAATTATTGCTCTGGGTTTATTAATTTCTCTAAATGTTAATTATAATAGCAAATCCAAAAATTCCAATGCTATTAGAGATCAAAATGTGTTCACTAAATATCACAATGTTAAAAAAAGTCTGATTCTACAATAAGTTTAAAACAAAATTACATAAGTTTGAAGCAAAGAAGTTGTATTTATAAAATTATAGAATTCAGAATAACAATGGTAGAAAACCAAATTTTTATTTTGCTAGCTTTAATTTTTTTTTTTGTAGGTAATGTAATATGATAAAAGAATGTTTTAAAAAAAACCCTATGAATTATGCCATTTTTAGCCAATTAAACAGATCATGAATCAGTATAAAAATTTATTTCTATAATTTTAACAATATTTTGAAAGTTATTATTTTACTAAAAGTGATACACAAACAAATTATTATAATAAAGAAGATGACTAAGAGAAAACATACATGAATAAAATAATATTTACTAAGGCAATAAACCTAAAGCATGTGCAGTTGAAAATATGAAGGTAGGGACCTCTACAGGTCTTAACTACAAGCTTACGCCTTGGAAGAAAAGAGGGGAATTTCGTATCTCAAGAATCATACAATTCTTTTATAACTTCTGAAACAATCTTTATACTATTTTAGAGTCATCTGCTGCAAACCCCAGTTTTCAATGAGTACCAAATGATTTAGTGGTATAATATTCCCATTACTACACCAGTTTCTGATTTTGCCTTTGGCAACAAGAAGTAGGATTCAAAGTCAGAACTAATGCAAGTATGCATTTAGTAGTCATGCTTTGCTTCTTATAAGTCAGGCTAATAGCCTAAAATTAAAAAAAAACCTGAAAGTTTTAAGCCAAGATTAATTTACTTGTATAGCTATATACATTAGTCACCAGATCAGTTTCTATATATTGAGATCTCAATTATATAATAAACTATTAGCCCCTTCTACTCTTTATATAAGAAGATTAATACCAACAACATCAAATGATCTCTCACATGCTTTCAAAAGAAATTTTCATCATCTTACTCTAAAGCTAATTATTATAAGTCTAAGTAATCAAGGCATTACTTCTATCTTTGAATAATAATCTTTACTGATGAAACAAAAGAAAAAACCAAAACTGAGATTGCAATATTATAGCACTATGCCATCTGGTGTCCAGTGATTACTCAAGCTCATAAAAGATAGCTTATAGAACAGAATAAAGATAATTGCTTTTAAATGGATTCACAATGTATAAATAAGCATATGAAAAACTCATATAATATTAATGTTGGTATTAACTTCAAAAGTAATCAAAATATCACAGCTACTGAAAAACTGTGCAATAATAATTTTCCATTTATTTTTTCATTTTAGATCAAAACCTAAACAAATAAATTAAGATTTATGTAATAAAAACAATATTCTTACTATAATTAAACAGGATCTGTGTCTCATTAAATTAATAAGATAAAATGATGATTATTGATAAATAAAAATATGTATTAAATTTCATTATTGTTAAGTTAGTGTGACAGATGCCAGAATTAAAATTAAGTTTGAAATAACAAGAAGTGATTTTTTTTTTAGTAAAATCAATATAAATATCAGTTATAAATAGCCAAACAAAATATTTTACAATGTCATCAATTATATAATCTTTTAATATTCATTTTTTAATAGAACTCATAAAAAATAGAAAGTAAACACTATGAAATTAAAAATTGAATTATTTTATCGGAGTGTACCTATTTTTTTAGATACCCCAATCCAATCGCTCTGAACTATTTCAATATTGATTACTCTCTCTCTACCTCACACAACTAAAAAAAATGTTTCAGAATTTTAATAAAAATAGCATTGGATGACTTGTGCCCGTGGATTAAGTACAGTAATAAAATAGCAAACTCTGGAAATTAAGAGTACAGTAATAGAATAGCAAACTCTGGAGATCAAGATCAAAGAATCATGGCTCCAGCATGAATCTTTAATGAACTCCCTAGAAATAAATCATCGAATTATTATATTTACAAATTATCATTAGAAATCACTCTGCAAAATTATGTCAATCCTTGTGCAAGTTGATGCTTTTTATAAAACACAATTTCATTTTTAATTAAAAAATTGGACTGATCCTTTTATAGTATGGTATTTGTGAATTATAAAATAAATAAAAAAAATACTTTATTAGAAAATCTAAATATATTAATTTTGATAAAAAAAATTGCTATATACTATTTTATTAAAATTCTCCATATTTAGAAACGCTTGTTTGATAACACTAAAAATTTTAACTTCAAAGACTGCAATTCCTCATATATTTTTTATTTTATCTGTTAAAATATTTCCAAGTAGAGCCCAGTATTATACAGTCTCTATACTTTTATTAAATAATAAAATGTAGTCATTATTATTTTTTGTAAACTTCATATGTGATCTGTACATGATGGCATGCAAAATTATGATATGAAAGGCGATAGATGCTAAATGTTTTTTATTTCTAATTATGAATTAAGCTTTATATTTTATGTGTAATGAAAATTTAAAATATCCCTTCAACAGCATTCATTTAAAAATAAATTTTAACTTACTTTAAAAATAAAGATATTATGCATGATGGTATATTAGATATAATAATATGTTGAACTAATTTCATCATCTATCATGATATGTTGAATGTCTAGAAAATTTTTAACTTTATTTAAACTTTTGAAATACAGTAACTTGTTAATAATAATGTACAAATAGATAAGACAGGTTAGTAGTAAGATGTGATATGTTGGACTATTTCCATCATTTATGAATGAATGTTGAATGTATAGAAAATTTTACTAACCTGTATTGTCTATTTGTGTGTTATTACTAACACGTTGTTTGTATTTGGAAAGTTTAAAATTTTCTATACATTCAACATTCACTCATAAATGATGGAAATAGTCCAACATATCACACCTTATAATATACCATCATTATAAACTGTCAGATAAATAGGTTAGTAGTATTTATATATTGGAATATTTCCATCATCTAATAAAAGTATTGAATGTCTTTAGAAAAATATAACTGTAAATATTCCAAATACATTCAACAGTTAATAATAGCACATAGGTTAGTATATTAACAGTTGAATGTATATGGAATATTTAAATGAAGTTAAATTTTTCTAATGACCTTCAATACTTATATTAGATGATGGAAATATTTTAATATATAAATACAATTAAAACACCATCATCACAAACCTTCAGGAAAATATAGACAGATTAATAATTATATAATGTTTTGAGTATTTATTATTCTCCATTCTTCTTCACGTTATTGACCTGACCAGTGACAATATTAGCATATGAGTCAAATGTACATCTTTAAATTATTGAATATAGAATTTTAATGCAACATTCTAATCAACTAAGCTAGCTGTCAAAGGCAACAGTCAGTAAAAATTTCATATACTTATCTACGAAGGTTGGTTTAAATCCTCCTGATTCCTTAAATTTTTTTGTTTTCATTATTTTTTTTCTAAAAGTAAGGTTAATTAGTGGCTTATAGACATCATGCATTGCCACACTGGATTGACTTATAGGATTATTTGCCATTGTCATATGAGCAGCTTCTTTGAATTTGTTTCTTTGTGCCTTTTCCTCTCTATCCAACATGTATTTTCCCAATTCAGCATATATTCATTAGTACAGACATGGTCTGCTTCTGTAGACACATCTGTTTTTTTCTCTTTTAACAATTAATTTGTATTCTTTCAATCACTGTTAAACAGGGCATCATGTCTTAATTAATATACTTCCTTCCATATTCACATCATATTTCATCGATGCAGTTTTTGCTTATCAGCAATTCCAGTTTAAGCTTTGTAGAATTTAGAATTCCTTGAAGTGTGATATGGGTTTGGAAAGCTGTTCTAATGTTATATTAACTGCAGATTGCCTTTAATTTGTCAGTGATTCCTGATATATATGGATACATTACACCAATAATAGTTTAACCATTTGTGTTTCTTTTTCTTAGTCTATTAAAGGTTTTTTTGATAATAGCTGATGGATAACCATTCATCATAAGAGTTATGTATAAAATTCTTTTCATCTTCCAAATCCCTGCTTTCTTAACAAACTTCCTTTTTTCTGCTCCATAATGATTAGTATAATTCCAAGTTTTGTGCTTCTGGTATGATTGGTTGCATATGCCAAGTACTTGCAAGTGTGTGTTGGTTTCTTATAAACTGTTGTTTTTACTTTGACCTGAGGAAAACTGATCACAAGAATATCTAAGAAAGTAATTTTTGTTCGTATTCTGATTCCATATATAAAACCTTAAGCTCATTTAAAAAGACAGAAGAGAATGGACAGAATATGTGTAATATTTAAATACAAGTATAGCCTTTATACTTTAAACTAGATGTAATTAGAGGGGATTTGAACCCAGATTCTCCATTTTATACAAGATGGAGCAAATGACTAATGGGAGTTTGAAAGTCTGGGTTCAAATCCCTTCTAGTTATATTAAAAGTATGTACTTGTTATGCAAAAGGTTAATAGTTCTATTATATTGCCAAAAGATAGAGTTGTTGTTCTGATTGTAGACTGTTATAAAACTTTTCCTTACACTAGACAATGCTTGATCACATGGTACATTTATAAATAAATTTTGCACATCAAAGCTTACCAATATGTCAATTCCTTTAATTTTTCATGTCCCTGATTAATTCTACAAAGTGTTTAGAATCCAAGATGAAACACTGTGTCCTGTATGCCAATGAACTAAGAATTTCAAGAAGAAATCTCAATAAGGTTTGATATGGTGAATTTCTAGAACTAACAATAGGCCTTAATGGAACATTGTCTTTATGAATTTTAAATTTTAGGTAGTCCATAAGGATGAGGAATTTTGCTGGAATATGAAGTTAATTTTTTTTTTTCAAAATCATTGAAATACCTGCGATATTTCTGGAATAATATTTGTAATTTTACTCTATACTTGGAATTGGATTTTTTTGCCACTTTTTTGTATTGGCATGCTGTGAGAACTTACTGTATTTTGTTATCATAATCAGTTTTATCCATTACAACTGTAGTACTAACTTTGTCAGTGATGTGTATGCGTCAAATAAATGAGACTTTAGACAGATTTGAGTAAATTAAATTATTAGTTTAATTTCCCGCAAATTACAATATATATATTAGTTTCCTACGTCGGCAGAAGCACTCCTTTAAAGTTGGATATCATAGGTCTGCCTGTTAGGGCCACTGTAGTCTAAACTTTTTCTACTAATGCTCACTATTCTCTCTCTACATCCCACTTATATACCTGACTTCTGGAGTCCTAACAAAACATTCCATAAATACTTCTTCTTATATGGTCTGATAGCTGAACCCTTCACTAGTCCTTATGGGTTTTGATTTATCCCCATTTTTACCTTATAAGGCGAGGCATTTTTGTAAGTACATTTTTCTTAACTTTAAACCCATATATGGTTATTTTTACATGACAATTTACATTTATAATTCCAATACTTTTATTATACATATTATTTATGAATCTTTAATTTTACACTATTATTTACATAAAGAATTTCACCAATCTTAAATCAACTTGTCCGTGACACTACACTCCTCCTCCCATTCCAGAAGTATCGGTTATTCCACAAAGTCTCTTTTGATTTGTTCACATTGTTTTCATCAGGGTGTCTTTCCTTCCAGCTTGGAACACTCTGGCGGCGAATGTGATTAAAATGTCTTTTGTACACCATCTCACCAACGATGAACTTCTCATGCTCCATCCGTAATCTTATAGCTTCTTCTCTCTGCCTTTTTTCAAATTCTTTCTGCTGGAGCCATTCTTGATGCCTTTGCCGAACTGCTTCACATAATTGTCTTTCATGTTGTCACTGCCATCTATGAATTCTTTCGACCTTACTTTTATCAAAAGTTCTGGAGTTCTTTTCCCCAAGTTTGCTTGTCGGATTTTTGGATTTGGAGGCATTTTCACTTCTGTCACTCTTAACTTTCACAATTGGTTTTTCTTTGTTTTTATCCAAATTGCGCGAACTCACTTTCACAATTGGTTTTCCTTTGTTTTTATCCAAATTGCGCGAACTCACATTTACTTCAGATGCTTCATCCATCTTGCTCCGCTGTGCATATGATACTTTCCGGTTTTTGCATATTATAGGCGTTGAGTGATCCCTTAACTGTAGTTGCACGGGTGTTGTTTGTTTTTGACCCAACCTTGTTCTAAATCGAAGTGGGAAATTATTTTGTATTTCCTTTCCGATATAAATTTTTTTTATTACTTTGATCGTAATTCCCAGTAGTCAGAACCAGTTCCTACCGACCAGTGGGTTTATTCGGTTATACACTACGAATAATGGTAGCACTCGGCTGTTCGTGTTTAATTTTACTCACCAAAACTCTTCCGACGATCTCAACCATGTTTCCATTGACATCTCTGGCGCAAACTTCAGTCCTCTTGATTTTTTTAGAAAAACTGCTTTCCTTAGTAATGTTATTCCAATCTCTTAAAGATATCAGAGATACTCCCGAGCCGCTATCTATTTCCATTTTTAAACGCCTTCCTTCTATGTATACTGTTTGCCTAATTTCAGACTATGCGCTCTTTAATGATTTTATCTCGTACATTTCTGGGGATTGCTTATATAATTTTGATTCATCGAAATCTCTCATTAGAGGTCCTCACACTTGTGGCTTGACGGGTTGCTTTGGAATTGACAACAATTTCGCTCGAGGTGTCCTGGTTTTCCGCAGCGGTAACATACACGATTGCATCTATAATCTTTCTGGCTTCTGCTTTTCCCTTCTCGCTCGACAGTTCTCTGAATCGACTGGTACTGAATATGCTGCAATGTGTTGATTACATATTCCTTTACTTGGTCAATTACTAATTCGTGTGCCATTCCCCTTTTTATTGCTTCCTTATACGTTATTGTCGAGTCTGCTAATAATGTTCGCGGAATTTTGTTTCATATATTCCCAATAATAATTGTTTGAGGAGTGCTTCTTCTAAAAACTGGCCGTCCGCACAATTTTTTGCTAATTCGTGTAGTGCCACATCGTATTCTTTAAAAGTTTCATTTTTTCCCTGTCGTCGTAGTCTGAAATGTAATCTCGCGATATGTTTTGATGGTAGAGGGCAGAATTCTGCAGTTAATTTCTTGACTACCTCATTATATGGTAACATTTCAGGCTCAACTGGCTCACACAAACGATTGGCTATTTCCAATACTTTTATTCCTGCAAAACCCAAAAGAGTAGCTATTTTTATATCATTTTCCTTGACGCTATTTACCAGGAAATGTTTTTCTACTAGTTTTACATATAATGGCCAGTTACCCGGATTTTCAACATCGAAGTCTACTATTCGCAATTGTATGTTGGCAGCCATTTTCGACACACGAATTTATCTCCAGTTGCGGTTCCCTTTTTTGGTTTAATACTGAAGTCCGACGTATGTTTGTTGTTCCCAAAATCTGTCTACGGTGATCCTGTCGAACTGCGCCAGCTTTGACGTGTATGTGTCAAATAAATGAGACTTTAGACAAATTTGAGTAAGTTAAATTATTAGTTTAATTTCCCGCAAATTACAATATATATGTTACTGTTTCATACGTCGGCAGAAGCACTCCTTTAAAGTTGGTTATCATAGGTCTGCTCGTTAGGGCCACTGTAGTCTAAACTTTTTCTACTAATGCTCACTATTCTCCCTCTACATCCCCACTTATATACCCGACTTCTGGAGTCCTAACAAAACATTCCATAAATACCTCTCCTTATATGGTCTGATAGCTGAACCCTTCGCTAGTCCTTATGGGTTTTGATTTATCCCCATTTTTACCTTATAAGGCGAGGCATTTTTGTAAGTACATTTTACTTAACTTTAAACCCATATATGGTTATTTTTACATGACAATTTACATTTATAATTCCAATACTTTTATTATACATATTATTTATGAATCTTTAATTTTACATTATTATTTACATAAAGAATTTCAACAATCTTAAATCAACTTGTCTGTGACACTACAGTCAGCATGGAGAATGATTACAGATGTATACTGTTTGAGAAATTTAAGAGCTTCTCTACACACAAAATATTTGATTTCTGCTTTTGATGTCTCTCCAGTGTGCTTTTAACTTTCCAGCAAAGTTTTGCTGCTTGTTCTAGAGACAATTTTTGAGTGACTTCCTCAATGGCTGACATTATATCCAACAATGGGTCAGTAGATGGTATAATGGCAAAGTTTAAAACTTTTCTAATTTTAAGTGCAGAAGTAAAGTTACAAGCATTACTTCACAAGCATCACATGTATTTCAGTGATTCAGGAAAGAGAAAATTAACTTTGTATTTCAGAAAAATTCCTTATCTTTATGGACTACCTAAAATCCACAAAGATAATGTTCCATTAAGACTTATTGTTAGTCTTAGAAAGTCACCTATGACAAAACTGGGCAAGATTTCTTCTCAAACTTCTTAGTCCATTGACATACAGGACACTATCTTTTTATCACAGGGATTTTAAGCACTTTGTAAAATTAATCAGGGACATAAAAATAAAAAGAACTGACATACTGCTAAGCCTTGATGTGGAAAGTTTATTTACAAATGTATCATGTGATGAAGCATTATCTATTGTAAGGAAAAAGTTATAACAATAACAATATTATAACAATAGTCTACAAACCACAACTACTCTACCTATTGACAGTAAATGGAATTATTAACTTTCTGCATAACAACATGCTTTTAATATAACTGAGAATTCTTAAAAAAAAATCAAGATATGGCCATGGGCTTACCACTGTCATTCTTGCTCAGCAACATTTACATGGAAGAATCTGAAACCACAGCCATAAATACTACTTAATTTCCATCTAAAGTGTGGCTTCACTATGTTAATGATACATTTGTGGTATGACTACACGGTGAAGCATGATTACAATCATTCTGAATGCACATCAACAACATATCTCCAACAATTAAATTCACAATGGAATCAGAATAAGAACACAAATTGGCATTCTTAGATGTTCTTGTGACAAGCCTCCCTCAGGGCAAAATAAAAAACATTTAGAGGAAACTAACACACACTGTCAAGCACTTGGCATATATATCCAATCATACCAGAAGCACAAAACATGAAATTATACTATCGCTAAGGAACAGAGCAAAGGGAAGTTTGTCAAGAAATTAGTGATTTGGAATAAGATTTTTATATAGAACACACTCTCATAAAGAATTGTTATTCATCAGCTGACATCAACAAAACCATTGATAGAGAAAAAAGGAGATACGAAAAGGAAAAACAATTATTGGTACCGTAGTGTGTCCATACATACCAGGAATGATAAACAAATTAAAGAAAATTTGCAATCAATATAACATTAGAACAGCTTTCCAAAGCCATACCACACTTCAAAGAATTCTAGCTTCTACAAAGCCTAAACTGGAAATGCTAAAAAACACAAACTGCATCTATGAAAGACCACATGAATGAGATAAGGAAAAATTTAACAAGACCTGTTATCCTATTCAACAGCAATGAAAGAACACAAACTAAAAGTTAAAAGAGAAAAAACAAATGTGCCTACTGTAGCAGACTATGTATGTATTAATAGATGTATGTTCAATTGGGAAAATACCAAAATATTGGCTAGAGAGAAAAAAGTGCATAGAAGAAAATTCAAAAAACTGCTCATATGACAATGGCAAATAATCCTATAAGTCAACCCAGTATGGCAATACATAATGCCTAGAAGCCTCTAATTAACCAGGCTCTTAGAAAAAAGTAATAATAAAAAAAGTTAAATGAATTAGAAAGATTTGTACCATTCCTCGTAGATAAGTATATGAAATACTGACTATTGACTTTGACAGAATCTAAAGGTGCAAGTTTGACTTCTATGCTAATATTGTCCCTGGTCAGGCCAGCATTCCTGATGAAGAGTGGAGAATACTACTACTTGAAATTTTGTGTAATTACTAATCTGTGTTATCTATTTGTGTGTTATTACTAACAAATTGTTTGTATTTGAAAAGTTTAAATAAAGTTTAAAAATTTTCTAGACATTCAACATTTAATGATAGACGATGGAAATAGTCCAACATAATTTCACATCTAAGATATTATGGATTTCAAAAAGCTTAAATTTAATAAATCAAAAAATTAAATGATAAAAAAAAAACAATTAGAAATGATGTTGATATAATATCTTTCATTATATGAAAATATGACAATTCACTATAGATAGACCACTAGTAGCAAAAAAAAAAAAAAAGAATAAAAAATGGAAAAATCAATCAAGAATGGCAATAAAAAATGATATCATTAAATGACAATGTGATAAAATAATAAAAAAAGACAATCATATTTAAAAAAAACAAGATTTATCAGTTATTCCATTAAAAAGGATCTGGTCAATTTACCTGAGAAATCAGAATATTATTTTTCTGAATACAGATCCTTCAATAAAAATGACAAAATTAAAGAAGATTGAAAAATAATTTTATCTATAAAATTTACAAAACTAAAAAAAAAAAAGCAATCAAACCCAAAAGAATAGAAATTGAATTAAACCTATATATATAAATAAAGATTAGTGTAATATAGATGCTGCAAAGATTAAATTCAAAACAGCAATGGAAAAATATTTCATATGAACTTTCTCTAGTAGCATCTAATGTTTGCTTGTAAGGAGTGGCAAGGATATTAAAGAAATTCCTATAAGACATATTTGGTATTTCCCATTCCATGTACAGTGTATAATGTTACAAACAAAGTATGTGCACATCATATTAAGATTATCAATAAGATGATATCTTTTATAAATGCAGCCAATAAATTAAGTCAAATATTGATATATTTTACTGAAAATAATTTATATTTTAAATGTATCATAACTGCAGGATTTGTCTATTTTTATTTAAATAATTTCAACTATAATGCATTAAAAATACATACATGTATTTCATGCTAAATAGTTCTTTTAGTTATTGATTCTTGCCTTAAAAAACATATAAATGTTTAGACATTTATAAAGAAAATTGTACATGTCTTATTTTAAAAATAGACTACATTCATGCTGAGCATGCTTTCAGTACAATGCATAATCATAGATGTACTACATTACTATTATTGGTGATATTTACGTACACTTGCTTTGTAAACTGGTTCATGAAGCATTAATGATTTATCTGAACTTTTATATAACTGAATACTCATTTAATCCTTCATTTATTAATGAAAAATTATCTAAAAGCATTTAAATGAAAAAATATGTCTAATTAAAGATGTACACTGTATACTTTTTTTTACAATTTACTTAGTGCCAAACATTATCATGCTCTTTAACAATCTAGTCTGAAAATAACTAACCAAGACCACATTGATCGATCGTTCACCCCACACGTGGTGTACTCTATTGCCTGCCCTCAGGCCGGATGCCACGCTATATATTATGGTGAAACGAAAACTACAATCAATACTAGACTGGCTCGATATATTTACACATTTAACAGAGCTCAGAAAAACAGCAACACATCCTCTGTATTTTTGGAGCATGCTAAACAATCTGGACACAACTTCACACCCGCCAATCCCATAATATTGTGCTCAGAATCAAATGATCACAAAAGAAAAATAAAGGAGGCATTTTACATCAATGGAAACATCCATGCCATTAATGGAAAAGACACTTGCTTCGAGATCTGAAGAAGTGGGCTACATAATACTAGCTTATTTGAATATTTGTATTTGCATATATTTTATTATACATTTTATGAAGGCTATGAATATGAGGCATGGATCCTCGAAAACGTTAAGCCGATAAACTTATACTAATTTATATATTCTCTAATTAACAATTATATGTTTTACATAATAGTGAGAAGTAAAACTATATTTATAAATACTTTATAAAATTTTACAAACCAAAAAAAAAGACGTTTTGTCTTTTTTAGGACAACCATTTCCTTTTATTACTCTTTTTGGAAACAGAGATATAAAAAAAAGTTTTAAATAAAATCTACATTTTCATTTTTGAGAACTAGTTCCTGAGTGAGTAAGATAGTAGTTGAAATAAAGATTCATAATAGAGGACAATATTCAGAGATACTACTGCAATTTTCTTTCCTTTGGCATTGAATAATATTTTGGAAAACAGTATTGTGCATGACGACATTTCAGAGAAGGCTTCACATTTTTTTACAGACAATAGCCATGATCAATCTTATTATTTTTTATCATTACATTTGGGATAGTTTATATTGTATTTCCTGCAATATCCATATATGCAAGTACTTTAGATTAATATGGTTGGACACCACCAGATTACAGAGACATCTGAAACTTATAATTTGTTTTGAAATTTAGCTGTGGCCTAAGTAATACATTGATTATTAACATGATTCAATATAACCTTTCGTAATATTACTAATTCCCTGCCTATTTCTTTAAGATGCTTTAATTTCCAACTTTCCTCATATAGCTCAAGAGCATTAATATATTCAGCATAAGATCTAATCAACAATCCAACAAACACCCTTAATGCTGATGATGTACCTATCTTAAACCTATAATAATCTATCAAAACCAAAATAACAGAAATGATGAGGTATAATTAAACAGCTTTTATAAATTACGTTGTGAGTATATTATTCTACTTTACATAACAACACTGATATTTGTAAATCTTTACTAAATCTAAATAAACTATGTTCCTCATCTTTTTATATTAATAATGCTAGCAAATAAAATTTTCAACTTTTTCTCTGCTTTACTCTAGTCTTCATGCTGGTATTTAAACATTCTTATAAGTAAATATAAAAATATTTTATAATGAAGTAAAAATACTTAATTTTGTTTAATTATTGCTTACAATATTTGAATGCAAGTATAAGAAATGGTGATCATGTGATGTTTAAATGGCTTAAAACCAATCCTGTCTGATAGGATAGTGGTGGCTATGGCTATTAAAAACCAAAGACACCAAAATGTATGGGTACTGAACTGAGTTCAGACCTATATGCTATATAAGCTATTGAGCTTGGATTGAAAATATTAAGGTGTTTTCAATTTAAGACTCATAGTTTTGTAGTTAAGTGGAGATAAAAGGTGGCTGCTGGAGGGTTGCATTAGATCCTAAGATCTAGTTGCAGTGTTCTCAGATCCAAGGCTCCTCACTGACGAAGGCCATAAGCCAAAAACTAGTCTGGGGATATTGGATGAGTAGGCACTAGATGGGGATTTTATGTGCAAGCCTTCTGGCATCCAATAATTACTCTAGTTTGCTGTGTGTACGTATAGTGAGTTTTGCCTGTTATAATTTATATACTTGGAGTTTAGATGTAATTATAGGGGATTTGAACACAGCCTTTCATGTTCCCTTCAGCTATATGCTCTATCTAATACAACTGATACGCATGACCACACACATGTGAAAAAGATAAATGATCTTCAATATATGTATTTTGTGCAAACCAGACTCATCAGTTAGTCCAGATCATCATCTTTCCACACTCATATATAATCAGTGCTCAATTTATATATTAAGATAGCAAATTTTCAAACTTTAATGGACAGACTTTAATCAACTCCACCCTCCAAATCTTCAGCCATTCATACCATTGACAAACTGATGATAGAATGCCCAAATTCCTTTTTGATGCCAATATTATTATCATACCCATGTTGATTTTAAGTCAATCTGACTCCTCATGTATAGGACTGTGTCCATCTAAATATACAGAAGAGGGTTGGCATGATACCGGCTGAATCTGTAATATTTGAATACAAGTATAGTTTATATACTTGAAGTTTAGATGTAATTATAGGGAATTTAAACACAGACTTTCAAGTTTCCTCAGCTATCCACTTTATCTCGTGCAACCAATACATGTGACCACACACATAAGAAAAAGATAAAATGATCTCCAATATACATATTTCATCCTGAACTAGCACTCATTAGTAGGTCCAAATCATCATCTCTCACACATATATATATATATAATGAGTGCTTAGTTCTTCAAACTTTAATGAACAAGCTTCAATCTACTCCACTTCTGTGTATTTAGATGAACAAGGTCCTATACATGAGGGGTTAGAGTGACAAAGTGAACATGGGTATGACAATATTAGCACCAACAAGAATTTTGGGCATTGCATCATCAGATATTCAATGGCATGGGTGGCTAAAGAGTTGGAGACTGGAATAGATTAAAGTCTGTACATTAAAGTTTGAAAATTTGCTATCTTAATCCAAACTGAGCACTGGTAACATATATGTGTGGGAAATGATCTAGACCAGCCAATGAGTGCTGATTCAGCATGCAATAATTATATTGGATCTCCAATATCTTTTGTCACATGCGTGTGGTCATGTGTGCCAGTTGTAGAAAATAGTGTGGATAGCTGAAGGGAGCCTGAAAGCCTATGTTCAAATCCCCTATAATTACATCTAAACTCCAAGTATATAAATTATACTTGTATTCAGATATTACAGATTCAGCCTGTATCCTGCCCATTCCTCTTCTATATATTTAGATGGGCAAGGTCCTATACATGAGGGGTCAGTGACTCAAAGTCAACAGGGGTATGATAATATTGGCATCAACAAGAAATTTGGGCATTCCATCATCTGATTTTCAATGGGATGCGGGACTGAAGAATTGAAGGTTGGAGTAGATTGAAGCCTGTCTATTAAAGTTTGAAAATTTCCTATCTTAATATAAACCGAAAACTGATGATATTTATATGTGTGGGAGATGATGATCTGGACCAACTGATAAGTGCTGGTTCAACACCAAATATGTATATTGGAGATCATTTATCTTTTCACATGTGTGGTCATGTGTATCAGTTGTATGAGATAGATTGATAGCTGAAGGAAGTTTGAAAGTCTGTGTTCAAAATCCCCTATACTTACTGCTTACAAATAACATTCTTTCTCTATTATAATAATAAATTACAGCAAAACATCTTTTGTTATTATTTTTCTTTTTACAAATAATTCTTTCAATGTTTATAATATTAAGTAAGTTCCTAATGCATATTTAAATCTATTTATACACAAACATATGCACACATGCTTTTTTCAAAAACTCTCAATAATATTAAAGAAGGAATATTAATAAATCTTTGGGGTTAGTATTAAAATAATGGCAAATAGTATATATAAATATGACATTTTACGTGTATGACAAAAATTAATAATTGATTTAAATAAAGCAAAATTTTGAATTAATTTTATTTTTATTTCTTCATAATTTTTTTTTTTTTTTACAGGATTTTATTTATTTTCTTATATTTAAATCTAACTTCTGATCAAGAGGTGTGTTATAATATAAAATTAATAATTTATCAAATAACTTAAAACTAAACATTCCTTATAAGCTTTCTAAATTTTTTTAAATATGTTGCAAAATGTTCTGAATCAAAATTCTATTTTTAACTACTTTCAAAACGTTTTAGTCAATTTTTGATCATTTTCAAGTGAATTTTAATCAGATAATCTTTTAAGGGCTCTTTAAAAAAGAAAAACTTTAAATTCTGTTATCAAAAATATTCATTTACACAAATATTAAGCTATATAAAAAAAAAATCTACATATATAAATTTATAAAACATAGATTCTTATACTTTTGGATGAGAATGTATTATTAAAGGATACTATGGATGAAATTATTTATAATTTTATCAGTGATCAATGCAAAGATATCTGTACTTAGAGTTGTATATGAAATACTTAACTTATTTTATTTTAGATAATCAGTAGGTGTAATAAGTAAGCGGATATATTTATATATAAACAGAAATAACTGGTACATTTCTGTAAGCCCATTTCTCACATTGGATCGCCTCAAAATTTATATATTTGTCTTAGCTGACCAATAAGAATCAACTAGATGTTTACAAAATATGTTTTGTTTCTCTAAAACATTAAAAGATGTTTTTGCTTTCTATATCTAAATAAAATTCCACATTATTTCTGAAACATATATAATTTTGTCTGCAATCAGAATTAAATATGTTTGATATTACAATTTACTAGAAAAAAGATTTCAAATATCAAAATCTTGTCAAGCATTGGTGGTCGAGAGGTCAGCGACGGCTGCTTTACAAGCAATTGTCCCGGGTTAGCGGGTTCGCTTCCCGGCTGATGCTATGACACATCAGAAAAAAAAAAATCAAAATCTTCAACTTCAAATTATACATAACCAAGGAAACTACTGAAATTAATTTATCATTTAAATGAATACGATTGAAGTTTAAACAAAGTCATATTATGTATGCCCTAATCCTGTCTAAAATAAAAGATCTGATATTGCAATGAAATCTACCATTTAATTTATTATGAAATGCCAAGTAATAAAATCATTTAATTATTATTACAAATTGCAGTTAACTTAATTTATTTGTAGAAGGAAGCCTTGCTTTAAAAATAAGCATGAATGCCTGCTTCAAGCCAAAGCCTTTAGTTGTACAAAAAGAGAAAGAATCTTTCACAATTTGATCCATAATAGTTATTTCAGTAAGTTCAACATATCATTAGATGCCGGAAAAAAAATGCAATACTAAAGCACAATTATTGTATACATTACAAAGTTATTAAATAACATCTCTGTTCTCAAGGATTACTTTCTTAAAATGGACTTAATCCTTTTGCAGAAATGTCTCTAATTTTTAATAACCAAACCAATGTTAGTAAAATCATAATTGCTATTTCACTAAAAAATTTTAGATTTCTTCTTTTCTATTATTTTTATTTTCAAGAATATATCATTTAATATTAAAAAACAATAATACATTTGGAACTGATCTTCAAAATAATTGTTTTTTTTATCAAGTTTATTAATTAAAAAGAATGGGATTATATATAAAAATTAGTTTGATTTTATGATTAATCATTTTATATTCAATAGAAAATTACTTTATCTTTATGCTTATCACAATGCTTTATGTTCTGTTCAATTATCTGACAGTTTTGAATGTTTAGCAGACTTCTTCAGAACTGTAAAATATGATTTAAATATGGCATTATTTAAAAATAAATTTATAATCAATTATTTATATAATATAATACATTGATTAACTAATAGATTTTTTTATTTTTAAAAGATGCTAAATTGTCTTTTTTTTTTTTTTTGGAATAAAAAAAATATGGCAAAAAATTTAACTGTGTACTTATTAATACCAATGAACTGATGATTTAATTTTTCATATATGTTACTTTTTATAAATCTCCACATATACACTCTAATGCAATTTTTTTTATATAATTCCTTTAATTTTCTAACAGTTTTGAATGTCCTCAAAAAAAAAAAAAAAATTTGCATTAGTGTATATGTGGAGATTTATAAAAAGGAAGGAATGCAAAAAAAATAAAAAAGAAGATATAAGAATAATTTGATTTTTAATAATTATACAACTTTTTGTTCTATAAATTATTCATAGTTATTTTATGCTTAAGAAATATCATGCTAAATAAATCTCTAACACATTCCATGAAGATTTTATTCAATTATCTGAAAGTTTTCATTATCTAAAAGTCTATTTCGTAACAGTAAAATACAATTGAAACTGGCAAATAATTGAATAAAAGGCATTGTTAAAAGTGCAAATAAGTGAATTATTTAAAGATTTATTTAATATAAACATTACCAAAAAAATGAATAAAATATTATACTATTATTCTTTTAATAAATATATAAAAACTTGAAATATACCGTTTCAAATCCTCTATGTGGATGATCAGGAAATCCTCCAGGTAGAGAAACATTAAATTCATCTAACAATAAAAAGGGATCATGATTTCTCACCTAAAATATAACAAGTTATTTATAGTTTTAAATTTACAAGAATATATCTATTGTAATAATCATAATAAATAGACAAAACATAATAAAATTATATTTCTAATATTAAAAAACAAACAAACAAAAAAATTATCCTCAAAAACATTCTTAGATATTTCAAACAAGAAACTTGTTTTGCTATTTATATAGTGGGCAGAAATTATGGCAAGCATTTATAATAATTATGAAAATGGCTAACTATTCACAAATGAGTAGGAAATAAAAAATAAAATTAAATATATCCATTAACAAATTAGTAAATGTTAGATTAGAAAAGTATAAACATTTAAATATGTCTCTCCTTTATTTACATATTATAAATATACTTTTAAATTAAATATTTTGATGTATACATACATGGACAAATATTTTATACATGTATTTTATGTTAAAAAAATAAATTTATTTACATATAAAATCATACAATTAATGCAAATGGTAAAAAAACATATAGTCAGAATAAAACCAACTATACTTTCATGCTAAAGTAATACATTTAAAATGAAAATAACTTCAAATTCAGACATTAAATTAGTTCTGATTTGGATTTTAAAATATATATCCTTAAGAACAATTTAATAATTTGATTTTAATACCATATCATTGCACATTGACTGCATAAACCAAGAGATATTAATAGAAAAGTTTTGTATTTTATTCTAAATATGTCAGATATTTAGATTAGGATCATCATCACTTTCAACATTATCAATCTACTGCAGGATAAAGTCTCCAAGTTAAATCCCATTTCTTCAATTCCTAGTCTCATTTTTCCGCACACAACAAAAATGTAGGCTCTTTGTAGATCTTTTATAATTTCTTGGAATCCATATTAAAATTTCGATTGTCCATCTATTATCATTTCTTCTAGCAATATATCTAAACTAGTTCCATTTCAGACTCATAATTTTTTCAATGATGTCACTGATATTTGTTTGTTCTTTTTCTCATGTATTTCATTCTTTATCTCTTCGTGTTATTCTTAATATAAACCTCTACCATACTTTGTTAAGTGATTTAAAGTCTTTGTATTGTTCTACTGCAGAGTGTCCAAGTCTCAAATCCGTAAATATGGAGTAATAAAACACATACATTAAAAACTTTCTTTTTCAAACACATATTTTCTTTTAATATTAAATTATTTCTATCAAAAATACTTCATCAAAGTTTAATTCTATAATTAATTTATTTGATTATGTTTCCATCTGTATTAATAATCTGAATAAGGTATTTATAGTTGTTAACTTCTTTTAATCTTTATTGTTTCTTCTGAGAAAATCCATTAAACATTAACTTTTTAGCATTTATCTTTGGTACTACTTTTTACTTTCATTTGATAACTTTTGCTATATTTCCTAAAGCTCTGAAGCATTATTTTTAAAATCACACATATCATCTGCAAAATTTAGATGATTTAAATAATTTATATTTAATCCATAAAATACTTTTTGTAAAACTGCTATAAAATTTTTTTGGAGATATGAAATCACCTGTCATAAATCCTACTCAATATTGATCTTAATATTACCATATAATCTAATCATTGCTGTTGCATTTTAGTAAATAATCTTCAGAAAAAAATAACATATAGGTTCTATATGTTGATAATCCAATGCTACTGCAGAAATGCTTATAGAATTAAGCAACTTTATATACAATCTATAAATCCAAAGCATACTAACAATTCATATACTTTGATCCTTTCTATAATTGCCCTCAATACTCATTGTGTGAAAACTACTTTTAAATCAAAATTGATCTTTTAGTTAGTTAGAATCCAAAGTTTACTGTAAACAAGTAGTATTTATCTTAGTAAAGATTTTGTATAGAATTGATATAAAATTAATAGATGTGCAATTTCTAATATCTTCTTTATCATCTTTCTTAAAGATCAAGATTACTACTATATATACTTCCAATCATCTGATACATTTTATCATTTAGCTACTTGGTATATAATTTCCAATTAGATCTTTGGCTATCTTTAAAGCTAGTACTGGATAATAATGGAATATGATGTGTGCAGATTCTATATAATTTTCTTTTGAATTACATGGATCACACTTAGAGATTAAAAATTATATTATAAACAATGATTCTGTAGTATTTCCTAAAAGTACTTCTACGTATGTAAAATCAGATAAAATCATATATAATAAACAAAAAATTCTTGAGTAAACTCTAAAATATTCCTCATAGGAATATATAAAAATAAATAATGACTGCCACCCTAAATAACATTTTACAATTCTTAGAAAGAGAAAGGTTTTAACTCACATACCCTTTAGTCAAACAATGTAGTTTTTGACTATAGAGGGACTTCCCAAACCTCAACACAAGATAGAGACTTTATAAAGATAAGAGCAGCCATCTTATCTTTAACCTAAATTCTTAATTATATAGGCCAATCTGAAGCATCTTGACTTGAGAACATGAAGATATTACTCTCTTCACATTTAAATCCACTATTTTCTTTCCCAAATTAACTTATGCAAAATCTTGCAATTTATGAGTTAATATTAAGAGTGTTTCAATGGAAAAATAGAAACTAATGTAACATTCTGATTATTTATCAAGCACACAGGAAATCTGTAATTAGAAAGAGAAAGGTTTTAACCTTTTTCACAGGTGCCTTAAACATTTGTATAGTAACCACTGCTGTCTATAAGTCTCTATCTTGTGTTGAGGTTTGAGAGGTCCCTCTATAGTTAAAAACTACATTGCTTGGCTATTATACAAACTTTTAAGGTGCAGGTGAAAATGGTTAAAGCTTTTCTCTTTCTAATTAGACTTCCTGTGCACTTGATAAATAATCAGAATGTTACATTAGTTTCTATATTTCCATTAAAAAGATCTTAATATTAACTCATTGTAAATCACAAGATTTTATGTAATCTGTGAAATCTCAAATCAAGTTGCTTCAGATTGGCCTATATAATTAAGAATTTAAGTTAAAGATAAGATGGCCACTCTTATCTTTAATGTCTCTATCTTGTGTTGAGTTTGAGAGGTCCCTCTCTAGTCAAAAACTACATCATTTGGCTATTTTACAAATGTTTAAGGTGCATGTGAAAAAGTTAAAGCCTTTCTCATTCTTTCTGTATGTTTGATAAATAATAAGAACGTTATATTAGTTTCTATTAAAAAGATCTTAATATTAACACATTGTAAATCACAAAATTTCACGTAAGTTAATTTGTGAAAAAAAAATAGTGGATTTAAATATGAAGAGAGAGTAATATCTTTATACTTTCAAATCAAGTTGCTTCAGATTGACCTATATAATTAAGAATTTAGGTTAAAGATAACACAGCAGCTCTTATTTTTATAAAGTCTCTATTTTATGTTGAGGTTTGAGAGGTCCCTCTAGTCATAAATGATATCATTTGGCTATTATAAAAATGTTTAAGGTGCATGTGAAAAAGGTTAAAGCCTTTCTCTTTCTTATTACAGATTTCCTGTGTGCTTGATAAACAATCAGAATGTTATTTTACAGTTCTGTAAAATTTTAATTGTAAAAAACTAGTTAGATAGCAGTCATGCTATATAAGGTGGTTATAGATATAATCGATTTTTATATATTGGTATTTTGAATATTGTAGAGTTTATTCAGAAGTTTTTTGTTTTTTATTAATGTTATAAATGATGACCATATTATTTAAAGCCAATACCCAAGGTCCTAACATGGTCTTAGCTGCTGAAATGTTCATCTTTCTGAGAAAAACATACATTATGTAAATTGAAGATGAATCAGTAGTTTATATTCATTTCTATTTAATATATGTATGTATATATGATTTCTTTACATTTAATTCCATTACAACATGCACACAGAAGTTTCAAGTTTAAACCATAAATGTAAGTCTACAATTTCTTCACATTTCATCCCATTACAACATACATAAACAAACAAGTTTCAAATTAAACAATACAATAAATAAGAAAGTTAGTCAGCAATTTGAATAAGTAAAATGGCAAAATATTTTACTTACTTTATGGGAATAGAAAAGTAAATGAATAAAACAAAAATTCAGCTCTGAAATCAAAATATGCAGAATCAAATTTGGCCATGTTTTTTTATGTGTTTGTGAGCATTAAAAGCAAAAAAAAAAAAAGGAAAAAAAAAAGAATATAGCAAAGTTTTAAGAAATAGTGATTAATGTATTAACTCATATCCATGTCTTGGAATATAAAAATAAAGTGAAATTAAAAGTTTTTCTATATACCCATTCAATTATATTGTTGAAATAATAATTATAGCATTTAATTATTCTTATTCAGAAGCTATACACTGTCTGATTTCAGATCAATAGGATTAAGAAAAGAATATGTATGATAAACTTTTTTCATATTAGTAGTCTACATGAAGAAAAAAAATGTTGATAAATAAAAACTTCTGAGGAATGATATAATGAGATTTTAAATATAAATTAGAAGAGATATATAATGCTTTAAATGCTTTGATTTATTACATATCTTTTGTCTTTGCCAAAAAGTGTAATAGTGCCTTTAAGTTAATAACAAAGATTTCTGATTTAATTGGATAAACAATCTTAAGATGTTTGAAACTTTCAAGACATTACCTTAAATAGTATAATAGAAGTAATGGTATCTACTGAATAATCTCTCATTATTGAAAGTCAACAGCCAAAAACTGCTCTGTAGATCTATATAGAAGCACCTCCAGTGATTATTGAATGCTTGGGCTTATTTAGAAGGCTCTCTTTTTAAAGTGATGTAAAGTTTGAGTTCATCTTTTGAACTATCTGTAAAAATATTAGAGATGATAAAAAATTGTAGGCTATATAAGTATTAAACTTCAAGTTTTCCTCAATTTAAAACTTTACTTATATTAAAATTTTATTAACATTGACATTATATCTCATAAAAATACATTAATAATAAACAAATTTTGATTACTATTTTTTTTTAATAACATCAAATTTTGTTTTCAATAAAAATTTGATATTCATAAATTGTTAAATTTATAAATATATGAATTGTTTTTGACTATATTTAAATAAGACTATCTTTAATTATGCTCAGTAAATATTTTTTTTTTAAAAAAATGTCATTTTCTCATTATTTAACTCTTTATAAAAACTGTTTGCTATTTTCTTATTTTCATTCTTTTCCTCTTTTATTTACTATAGGCTTTTCAAATATAACCTTTCTAAAATCTGATTCACCAACCATATTTAAATAAGACATTATCTTTAATTTTATACACTAAATGTTTTTTTCTTTAAAAATGTCATTTTCTTATTATTTAACTTCTTATTTTCAATCATTTTCTCTTTTATTTGCTATAAGTTTTTCAAATATATCCTTTCTAAAATCTGATTCACCCTTACCTTTAAAAATATGTTCATCTAATTTCCTTTTTTTTTATGCCATCAAACAAACATATTTTTTTTTGTTTTCAGTTTATCCATCATTCTAAATTTTTCTGCCACAAACTATTTGTTTCTATATTTATTAGACTTTATCTTTTCTACAATTTTAACAATCAATATAAAATCTTTTGATAAATAATAATACACTAAAACATATATATATATATATAAAAGTAATTTGAAAACTTGTTTATCAATTCTACCTCTGGCCTTCCCAAACTTCGTCGTACTTTTGCCCCTCTACCTTCACTCTGCTCTTTAGCAAAAACATTTTTAATAATTATTCGTGAAACATGACCTAAAAATATATACATATATATTATTCAAAATAGATCATTTAATAAATTACAAGTAAACATTAAATTATTTTCATAAATATTTGATTAATTTCATACTAAAAGAATTTAGAAAACATGTTTTTTGTTTTTTTTTTGATTTAAAATTTTTATTCTTAACCATTACTTATAAAACAATGTAAAAATATATGCAATATAAAATTTTTGAGTCAAAAAGATATTCATCTGCAAGAGTCAGATTAATAATCCCTTAAATGCTAATACTAAAAAATACTTCATGAGTAATCCAATTCATTATTTTTCACATAATATGAACAGCAATCTGAATCTATAATTATCATAAAATACAAGAATTAATCAGATATTTGAATAATTAGCATTTGCAAGAAATATTATTAAACAAGATCACAAATTATATTGCATTCCGAGATCCTCTGATAGTTTTTAATACCAGTGTTTAATAGAGAAATAAATTCTGTAGTTTCCTAATAAATATCTTTTTTATGACCAATTCCTTATTATCAATTATTAATTTAACTTGGTATTCTTCATTGAGCTTTATGATTCATAAAATCATAATTCCTGTACGCACTATCATTCTGTAAAAAAAAAAAAAAAAATGTAAAAACTGACACTTGGGTCATAATTGATAAGTTTAGGGCCATTTATTTATTCTGTTTATTTATAAGTTTAAACAAGATTATGGTTAAAATCATAGGACACAATTCCATTTGTTAATATAATTTTTAAAAAAAAAATCACAATAATTTTGAAGCTATCATATTACTAAATATTTGTCAGTATCTGCAGCTTTTCATTCCTATCACATAAGATGTTAAAGTGTCATATCTTATTTAATACATCATTTTCCTGATTCACATGTTACTTTGCAATGTATCAAAAAAAAAAAAAACAAACCAGGATCTAAAGTAACTACGATAGGTAGATGAATTTAAAGTTTTAACCCAATATAATTTTTAAATCTTATCAGTTTTTGAATTTCTACCATTAAATCCTTTTATTTCTCATAAAGCTCCATATTCATTTTTTTATACTTCCAAACAATGAATGTCACAACTTTCTTCTGCTTAAGTCACTTTTTATAGAATCATTATCAGAAAATATAATACTTGAGCAAATTCCACAATTCAGTTGAAAATCAAAAATGTTATTTCTAATGTTTAATAATTATTGAAATTTAGCATAAATAGCAGTTGTTTCTAACAAACAAATGTTTTCTGTAAATAGATTTGGAATAAGGATTTATTTTTTAATGCAATCTCATGAGCCATTACTAATCTATGATTTCTCCATAAATCTGTATTTGTGCTTGAGAATGAGCACTCATGTAATATTTACTTCTGTTATGTTCTGAACTCAAATTATAACATAATCCATAAGCAGATATATCTTTAGTATTTGTTAAGGACAAAAATTAAATAGAAAGTCCTCTCCATCCATCTACAGGATATATCAAGAAACAAAAATTCCAAAAAATATTTAAAATAAAAGCTGTTAAGATCATTGGCAGTAGATAATAAAATAAAATATATAATTAATAAAATGTTATTTAAACTATAAATTTTTTATTTCTTTTGCCTTTGTTTCTGTAAAATCAAAAATCATGTTTTATATCCAATCACCCTTCCTCTAGAAATAATGCAATAATTAAACAGTGAATATTAATTTATAATTCTTCCTGCATAAGTTATATATATAATTAAAAATTTATTATATATTTAAACTTAATTATACACATATACAGTTATAAATTATTTGTTACTTGTATGTTCTCAGACATACTAAAAATAATAATAAAGACTGTGCCATCTATACAAATCCTTATATTCATTATTGGCAAAGTTTACTGGGATAATATATCCTCATCTAACTATGTTTTTCTTAGCTTGTCATCATCAATCCATAACACTATATTTGCATTCTTCAACAGTGACAATCCAATTCTCCTGAGACTAAAACTGTCTTTTTATAATTTTTTTTTTTTTAGATTCCCATAAAGCCTTACTTTTTGTATCATTATTATTTTGCTTTAGGAGGTTAACTTGTTTATTCTTTAGTTGTCATTCTTAATTAATTCTAATTCATTTTTTAAAATAATAATCTGTTTTCAGATCTCTTTTCTAGTACAGATTAACTACATGCTTATACTTGACAAAATTAACTTATTTGCAAATAAATTAAATTTTTGCATAAATAAATTAAATTTTTACATGTATGTTAAGCTAAGTTAGACTATTTTTCTTTAGACATAATTTTTGGTACTTTAAAATAAATTTTAATTTAGATAGTGTGCTGAATTCTGAAAATACAACTATGTAGACTCACCTAGGGTGCAGTAATCATAGAATCACTGCAATATTTAAATCTCTGTTGCTGGAGCCCAAACTACTGGATTATCTGATCAAGAAGATTAAGTGGGACTCCATGACAACTAATACATTTTTACACTTCAAGCGGTTCCTAAAAAAAATAGACCCAATCTGTCATGTCTGCTCTAGAGGAGAGGAGACATTTAATCATCTGATAAATATATATCCAGGCTATAACAGTTTAGACACGTCATCTCTCAACACTGCATTATAGCAGTTGATAAAATCCTGGTCATCAGGGGTTGTCTCTCCTCTGGTGACTTTACGGTTATCTACCTTCCTGACATACGTCCTTTGGTACACAAGATGCAGGACAAAGTTAACATAATCTGCACAGGACCCTAATGCCATATTTTTCGATAAAATTAAAGTTCTTCAGAACAGGACAAGATATTATTCTCTAGATGCTTATTTACAAATACAAGGAACCTGCTAGTATGGCCCACGGACTCACATTACATGAATATTGGACCTGATATATCAACATTATAGTGTCTATCATAAATGAAGAAATCTATAATGCAATATGCTGGATCCTGCTATAGAAGCAATGATTCCATACTACATGGATACCAGTGCTGATACATCAGCAGTATAGAGCCAACCTCAAAAGGGGTAGATAATACCAACAAATTGGAATGCTACTTACTCATACATTAACCTGTTAGTGCGGTTAATGGCTCTGCTATGTATCTACCAGACCTAGGACACCCACATTACCAAGCCAACTTTGCTGGAAGAAGCCAATACCATCAATGGAATTGAGCCAACATTAACAAAGTGTATTATAATATTCAACTGTACAAATTTTATTATGTCAAATATATTTTTAAAATAAAATAGAAAGACTTTTTTTTTTTATCTGAAGCAGAAAAAAAAAAAACAGGACTTGTCAATGATTTTTTTTTAAAGCTTTACACACATTTGGAAAAGAACCACAACTTATGTCTATTTTAAAATTGGATACAAAAGATAACATAATGAAATTAATATATACTGAGATGGAATGGTCTCATGGCTCAACAACTTTTAGTGTGTGTAACATATATATTTAAAGCATAAAAAGTAAAAGTAAAAATGAACACAGACAAAATTAGATATATATTTAAAATAGTCCGAGTCGTTAAAATATTGGTTAATATTTTTTGATATTTTTACAATAACTTTATTTAAAATCATATATAAAAGATAAAATAAAACTGATTAGTTTTCCAACATAAATGAACATTTTCTTTATTGCTTAGAAGAAAAAAAACAAACAAAAATGTAAAATTTCAGTTGTTTTTAGATTTGTGGGTTAGTAAATGATTATGAATTTAATAGCTTGTAATTAACTTTTGAAAAATAGTCAAGGGCAGCAAAATTGTTTTTTAAAAAATAAATACAGTTCTTGTTTTAATATTATTAGATCATATTCAGAAAAGTATTTAAACTATAATTTTATAAAAAACAAATCAGACAGACTTTTGGAGGGAAGCATTTGCCAGTTAAATCCATGACAAATATTCAGCAAAGCAAATAAAGTAAAGGAAAAAAATAAGTAGTACTGCTACACAAAGAAATTGTTGACTACCAAATCATATCATTATTAATAAAAAATTGTCTTATTAAAATGTAAGAATTCAGTTCGTCACTTAGACAAATGTGCCAACTATGACAATCGATCAGAATATAAGCTTACCTAATGTTTGAATACTTTTCTCATTGATAAAAGTAATTGATCAATAGCAGGTAGTTAATTCCAATATCATAATGAAAATTATATAAAAATAAAAAGGGAAACTTATAAAAAAAAACTGCAAGAATTAAACTTATATATTGAGCAACTATGATGACAATATATGAAGAGTGCCTGTATTTCAAATAGTGAGCAACTATAAATTAAATAATTATCAAAGCAGCAATTAGCTTTGCATTTCTAAGAAATATCCCAAAAAGAAGGAATCTATCACTTCCAGTAATATGAAAAGACTTTCATCACTGTAAACACCAAATTGACAAAACCACACAAAGTAATCCAAAAATAATTTCCTGTGTATGTGTGCTGATAAGGTAATTTTTATTTAACTGTTTAAAAGACTGTGGTAGGATTGTATCCATGTTTGTTTTTTTCTTTCTATTTGAGCTTACAGATAAAGGTACCTAGGTGAGAACTTTGTTTAATTCATCAAGTAATTTTCTTTAATTAATATCAGATTTATAAAGCATACTATTATTATTTGTTATAACTAGAGAGTTAGTAAGAAATTGTAAATATTTTTATTATTAGCATATATATTTTCTTATTGGTATTTTATATTTGTATATATTATTTTTGTATTGCAAAAATGCTTATATGTGCTACAATTCAAGCCCTTTAGCATTTGCTATTATTTCCCTTTTTTCAAAATAATTTTTATTTTGTTAAAATTAAAAGTGTCTGATCATCTTTTTTTTATTTTGTGCATTATTAATATAAGTATACCAAATTACATTTCATTATTTACTACTTAATATATATATATGTGCTCTGCGCACAGGTAATGAAGCTATTAATAAATTGTCAAAATTTTTACTGCCAAGCGCTTTCGGGACAGTCTACAGTACTGTAGACTGTCCCGAAAGCGCTTGGCAGTAAAAATTTTGACAATTTATTAATAGCTTCATTACCTGTGCGCAGAGCACATATATATATATATTAATTTATTTAAGCGTTAATGAAGTAAAATCTTAACTATTTACTACTGTGTGTGTGATAAGTAGATATCTATTAATTACATGGCATATCTAACTACCATATAGTAGTGCCATCTTGTGCTAACAAGAGCAATCAATGGATGCCAGAAGGCTTGTGCATAAAATCCCTATCTAGTGCCTACTCATCCAATATCCCCAGACTAGTTTCTGGCTTGTGGCCTTCATCAGTGAGGAGCCTTGGATCTGAGAGCACTGCACCTAGATCTTAGGATCTAATGCAACCCTCCAGCACCCACCTTTTAACTCTATTTAGCTACAAAACTATGAGCATGAAATTGAAAACACAAAAAATATTTTCAATCCAAGCTCAATAGCTTATATAGTCATATGGGTCTGAACTCAATTCAGCACCCATACATTTTGGTGTCTTTGGCTCTTTAACAACCAAAGCCACCACTATCCTATTAGGCAGGATTGGTGTTAAACCACTAAACATCACACGATCACTATCTCATACTAGCACATAATTGTTATTAAACAATTCAAAACAAAGCAAAACTCCACATAGTAGTGCCATCTTGTGCTAACAAGAGCATGGAGTTTTGCTTTGTTTTGAATTGTTTAATAACAATTGTGCTAGTATGAGATAGTGATCATGTGATGTTTAGTGGTTTAATATCTAACTACCATGTAAAGACCAGCTAGCATTATTGGAAATATGAGTCCATGGTAAGGATAGAGGAATTAGTTCTATAATGACAAGTGATTCTATACTGATAAAGCTATAGCTGGTGTCTAATAAATTCAAATCACCATTATCACATTACTCATGATTGCTCCAATGTTAACCAATTCCTATTTGCTTGTAAACTGTTTTTACTTCAGGGAAATTGAAGTTTGAAAATATATTTTTTTGTTTAAATGTTCATGTACCATTAAAAATGGTGTAATCAAGATATGGTTTAAAATATTCCCTCTTTATCCACTAGTTCTAGTATTAAGTTATATATTTTTTTTATCAATTTATTGTCTTATTTTATTTTTAAGACACAAAAGAAAAAATACTTCTGTCCTTTTTAGAATGATCTATTCTCTAATAATATAATTTTTATCTAGTAGAATCCGTGCCTAATTCCTACATAAACGTTATTTTCTGCCAGTATTATGCTTAATTTTAGCAAAATGTCAATGATTTCAATTGTAAAATTTAGTTTAATATACTATTGTTACATTTTCATTTACCATTATCAAACTTCCTCCACTCACAACTTTGACGCCATCCATTTCAGATAAATACACTAATGATTATTACTAATCATTTTCGAAACTAGAGATTATCTCTAGCACAGATATAAACTTTAAACCTCAGTTAAAGATTAATATATCTGATTTAATATACTAATAACTTTAACTTCAGGCTTTAATAATTTGTCAAACTATCAATAATTTAAATACAAGTTCATGTCATTGATTAGACAATAAAATTTATTTTCCTTCAATGTATGGAAACTAAATTTATACAAATGTTACTTTGTTAAATTAAAACTAATACAGATACCAGAAGATAATGCTTAATAAATCCCTATCCTGTGCCATCTTATCCAATATCCCTAAACTAATTTCAAGCTTATGTCTTTCATCAGTGAAGAATTTTGGATATTGAGAATAGTATAACGGGATCTTTAGGATCTAATAAACTTTTCTTCCAGCTTCTACTATTTATCTCTCTTTTATACTATGAAACCATCAGCCAAAATGAAAAACATATGTTTTCTATCTAAATCAATGAATCTATATAATCATATAGATCTGAAACCAGTTCAGGTTCTATATATTATGGTGTCCTTAGTTTTTTAATGACTATGGGTACTTTATCCTATGAACAGACTTTAGTATAAACCAATAAAATATTGTGACTCTAGTTTATATATTGATGTTTTAACAGCATACTTTTTCACCATCTCTGTTACTTACTGTAAACTATATCAAGTAATAATATGTAGGGACTTATTAAGCACTATCATCTGGCATCTAGATTGCGAAAAAATATACTGATAAAACAATAATATGTAAGCTGGACTCACATGATACTTTATTGGTATATACCAAATCCTGGTCACAGAATAAAGGTGCCTATAATTACTAAATACTAAGAATACCATAATATATAGAAACTGAACTGATTTCAGATCTTCAAGACTACATAAGTCGAATGGACTTAGATTGAAAACATTGGGAGGGGGGAGTAGCTGGAAGAAAAGTGCATTAGATTCTAAAGGTTCACATGCCCTGTTCCAAGATTTAAAACTTTTCACTGATAAAAGCCATAAGCTTGAAATTGGTATGGTAATATTGGATAGATCAGCACAGGATAGATTTATTGAGTACTATCACCCGACATCTATTATTACTCACTAAAGCTTACAGAAAATGGCATAGAGATGGTTAAAAAAATATGCTCCAAAACAACATTGTGTAAACTGAAATTGTGAAATATTTTATTGGTTTAAAACTATTTAATTATGAAGTTATTTAGTTACAAATAATTTTTACAATATTAAAAATACATAAATTAATCAACTATTCTTAAACAGTAACACTACTATCTAATTGGTTTAGACTTGACAATTATGTCTGGATGATTCTAGCATAATTTGGCTGAGATTTGTTTCTGTCTTTTTATCTTATTGATTAGTCTGAAAAATTTTCCTTATCCTTTATATATGTTGGTTTAGTATTGTAATGTAAACCTCTTGTCAGATTTCAGAGTTTTTCAATGCATCATCAATAATGGTTTAATTTTCCATAATTACTTGTGATTGGCATCTGGATGTTGTTTAAAATAACCTCCTGAATGTAACTTATTAAATAAATATTATTGTTCATTTATGTTGATTACTAAATAAAAAAAAAATTATTATTCCAATGGAACATTGATTATTATTATACATTATTTGTTCAATTTTTCACTGCACTTTCAAATATCCTTCTATATAATAAATTAAAATGAACAGACATAGCAATGTTCTTCATATGGATTCTCAATATATAGCATTTTCTAACTGTTAACTTATTATTTTAAAAAAAATATATATTTCCATGGCTGAAGACTGAAATAATTAAAGTTTTTACATTATTGCATCATATGGTAACTTTTCTGGATTAGGATCACAAGCAGTTTGCTAAATCAAACATCCTTAGCATAGCACATCAAAGTGGTTATTTTAATTGTGTTATCAGTTGTACTATTCATTAAGAAAAAACTATCTATTTTTTTCTTATAAATAGGTCAATCTGAAGAGTTATTCAATGATACTTGTACCATAAACATTCTTATTTATCACATTCATATGGTCTCTCTTTTAAAGTGTTTGGCTGAGCCAAATTATTTGCTGTGTCCATCTATTTTTATCTAGAAATCAACCATTAACTAGCAGCAAATATTAATTTACAATTCTTCCTGTATAATAAATAGATAATTCATAATTTATTATTAACAATAATAAATTATATATATTATATCATTAATTACTTATATGCCCTCAAGCTTATTAAAAATAATGACTGTATAGTGCACACCTATACAAATCCTTACATTCACTAGTGATGAAAGTTCTCTGGAATAAATAACCTCTGAGTAACAATACTCTACTTGGTTATCATCAGCCCATGACATTAAGCGTTATTCTTGAGCGGTGGCAGTCTATTTCCCTACTAAAATTAAAATTGCCCCTTTATCGTTTCTTTTCAGTAGCTATAAAACATTGTTTCTTTTGTCTGTAATTAATGAATCCTAATTAGTTTCTTTAATTACTATGTAATAGGTTTTCGGATTTCTTTTCGGTTACAGATTAATTGCGTTTTTTTTTTAATACATTATGAGTACCAAGAATTCATTTTGATTATATGGCCAATATAGATTCCAATTTAAATGTTATTACATGAATTACCAAAACCGGAAAGCAAACAAACACAGTGCAACTGTTAAAAACAAAAGAATTCAAATGTTGAAATGGATTATCATTTCCAACTACTTATTGGAATTTAATTCAAATTCTCTGTTCTATACCTTTCTTTTTAATCATCTCTCGATTAAACTTTATTTTTTTCATCTTTATATTATTTATTTTTTTTATTATAAAAATATAGAATATTTTATTCTAAAATTTGGTTACAGCTTATGATAAAATTAGACATAGGATACATTAAATGGTATTCAGATAAGTGGAAGTTCAATATTGACACACCTTGCATGGCACAGCCTATGAGGACTAGTATGATGCATAGAGGCAAAGGAATGAGCCTGGGATTTAGTGTCTTGGTAGTAGGTGACTAAGTTGCATGTCTCGAAATGTACAAAGATAGTTCTAAACTTTTGTCCATGCAAAGCCACAGCTTACATTTTATAATTTACTAAATAACTACATATATATTAAAAAATAAAAATAATTACCAATTTTAAAACAGACTTAGTTTTTTTATTAAAAACCATTTTCACAATACAAACATACTATATTAGATTGGTTAGCATTGAAAACAACAATAAAATGATGCAATAAATAAATAAATTCGTTTCCACGATTTTCGTCTTACACAATTATTCCAGTATCTCATGAGAATGAAAGGAATACTTATAATTGTTTTAAAAATTAAAAACTGTAGAAATAGCTTACCCGACATTATTAAAATCTTAAATAAAAGCAAGGTCTCAATTAAACAATGATAAAAACTTCGGGTAACGATGACTTTGCACTTTTTATTGAGAGAAAGAAAAATTAAGTGAAGTAGAACCAAATCACGTTAGAAGAATATCAATAAGTAGCACGTGATATCGACCTAGTAACGTTGAAGAGTTAGACGATAACATTTATTTGTAATTTTTTTAATAAGACAATTGCTTATGTTTTTTAATTTATAGTTTATTAGTAAATTTATTTTAAAAAAATATATATACGTAAAATCTATAACTATTGTGCAAGAGTATATTTAAAAAAGTTTGATAAATGAGAGCTAGCCACTTTAAAATGTCGTATTTTTTTATTCCGTCTGCCACGATTTTTTTTATTTTGAAATTACAAAATTAATGACTTGTTTATTTTTTAAATCTAGATATAGGTAAAACTGACTTTTAGCAGTCACAACTTTTCGCCCTCTATTTTTAAAAAATTGAACTATATTTTAGTCATACTATGTAATTGTAAAGTTTATCTAACTATAAATGTACTTTTTTACATGAAGGTTAATAAAAATTTTTTAAAAAAAGACTTACATTTTTATGCGTAGTTTTGAGCTATGCACATGAGGAAATTTCCGAAAACGGTAGCATCTTCATGCATACCCCTAAATGCAAATTCCTGCAAGTAGGATGAAAACAACGCTCTGTTGGTGCCAAATTGTAATTTTAGCTTACGCTTTGCTCCCACCCACATATTTTCAACATTATTAGTGTGGATAAGTTCGTTGTTCGGGTTAACAAAGTTGTCTTGATGGCTGACGACAGAGTGAATGTATATACCATTATCTAGACTGCCTATATTGTTATATGCACGCCAGTCATCAGTGATTATATACGTACCAGGTAAAATGTGTTGTATGAGCAGTTCCAGAGTGGCAGCTGATTTATCTTCATTTTCTGTTTAAAAAACACTTTCTTGACCCTCTCTCTATCCTACCAAACACCGAATGGCTTTCTCTCATTGCCCCCCCCCCCCATGGTGTTTTGGTGAAAGAAATACGACTCATCGATCTCCACTATCCGTGGTTCGCCGTTGTCATCAAATCCGCCGCCAAGTGTTGGATTTCTGTCAAAATATGTAGCACATTCTTCCCAGCAAAAATAACACTAGTCTATGGCCACTCGTTCGTTAACATCAGTCTCGCGAACAATAAAGTGCATTGGCAAATTATTTTAAGTTTTGCCACACGTGAACGTTAATATTTAATAGTTTATAATCTAGCTCAAAATTGCACATAAAAATATAATTTTTTTTATTAACCTTCATGTAAAAAATGCAGTTATAGTTAGATATACTTTATAATTACGTAGTACGAATAAAATATAGTTCAATTTTTTAAAAATAAATGCAAATTCCTGCAGGTAGGATGAAAACAAAATTTAGTTCAGAGGTCCGTCCCTAATCTTACTACTAATAATAAAAAGTTATTGCATTTATAATAATCATTAACAAAGTTTCTTACTTTTTATATCCATCTCACATGTGGTATCTTTCTAGGTCTTTTACAATTTCTTGGAATCCGGATTAAGATTTCAACTATCTATTATCGTTTCTTTTAACAATATGTGCAAACCAGCTTCATTTCAATCTCTTAATTCTTTTAATGTATATCAATCATAGTTGTGTGTTTTTTTATATGTCAAAGCATTGATCGGGAAGCGAACCCGGGCCAGCTGCTTGGAAGACAGCTATACTAACCACTAGGCCACCAACACTTGACATTAGTTGTATGTTCTTTCAATTAAGTATTTCACTTTCAATTTTTTTTTTGTTACTCCCAATATATATCTTTCCATACTTGTTAAATGGTTTGACGTCTCTATTATTTTTTTGATAAGTGTTCAGATCTCGAATCCATAAGTAAGAATTCTTAAAACACATATTTAAAATCTTCCTTCTCAAATACACAGACATATTTGTTTTTAAAATTATATTATTTCTATCAAAAGCACTCCATCCAAGTTTAATTCTATGTTTAATTGTATCCATTATGTTTCGATCTGTATTAGTAATCTGACTAAAGCATTTTTAGTTATTAATTTCTTCCAGTTTATGGTCATCAATGTTTATTTTTTCTTTTTAGAAAATCCACTGAACATGAGTATTATTTAATATTTATCTTTAATCCTACTTTCTTACTTCTATCTGATAACTCATCCAACATTTACTGAAGCATTATTTGCAAAAATAACCACATTATGTGCAAAATCTAGATAACTTAAATAATTTCTATGTATTTTTATTTCTTTAGCTTCCTATTTTAATCTGCAAAATACTTCTTGTAGGACTGCTATAAGGTTTGGAGATATGAAATCAACTTTGTCACACATCCTCATCAATGCTAAATTTTTTAGTATCACGTCGTAATTTAATCATAGCTACTGTATTTTGATAGATATTTTTTTAAAAATATGACAATATTCTGAGTCTCTATTTTGATGATCCAAAGATTTATTCACTGTGAAAATGCTTATTGAATCAAACATTTTTTTTTTTATAATTTACAAATCCAAAGTTTACTTGCATTTCATATTCATTACTCATTTCAATAAGAATTTTCATGCTTGGCTGAGATTCACAGTCTTTTTTTTTTTTTTTTTTTGGTTGGGTTAAAATTCAAAGTTTATAATAGAAGAGTTGTGATTATTTTGGTAAAGAACTTGTATAGAACTGATAAAGACTGGTAGATCTTAATTTTTAATATTTTCTTTATCACTTTTATTAATCCTGATATTATTACTGTATTTTTCCAGACATCTAGTACATCTTTATCACTTAGACATGTGATATTCATTTTTTTTTTTTTGCAATTTCCACAATCCTGCGTCCTCTCTCATCTCTGATACCATATCTAAATTTATCCATAGCACTTTCATTTTTCAATTGTTTTCCAATTCTAGCATTAAGGTAACCCCATAACAATTGTAAAATGTTGTTTGGTGTAACTAAAAGCATTTTGCACATCTATATAAAAATCACCTATATCTTCATAAATATGAGAATTTGCTGAAACATGCAGCTGATATTTTTTAATAAGTTGAATAACTAATCTTGCCACTCTGGTTGACATATCATCAGTGTCTACAATGTTGAACTTCTAGTTTTTATTTGTGATGAATCCTACTCCATTTGTGCTTCCAATACTTGTTGTGCCTTTATAGTAAACTATAAGCTCATTTTTCAAATAATTTGTCTCTTTATCTTTCTTTCTTAATTTATATATTTTTTTAATATTAACCATTTCTTCCTGCACTTCATGTAATCTTCCTTTATTTAAAAGTGATATGTAATTGTAGGTAGCTAATAAAAGGTCATCTCTGAATGACAGGTTGGATTGTAATCAGATTGCTCTGATTGGTAATTTTACAGCTTCTGGTAATAAGAAACATAATTTAGCTTTATATTTCACATTAATATCTAAAAAAGATAATACAGATATTCATCTTATTTTCAGAAAATCTCAATTGATGTTACAGTTAATGAGATTATCTGCTCCAGACATCAACAAATCTATCACAATTACAAAGTAAACTGCAATGAGCAGTGAAACTGTCTATTATTGCCCTAGACAATAATATATGATTAAGCTAACTATTTGCTTAGCAATTTAATGAAAATCAAATCCAATCAATAACTAAAGCAGATCCCAACATACTTTATTAACCTATTATTATTGTAGTAATTCAAATCTACTTTAATATTTAATGATGCTGTATTTTATCTAAACAGATGAGCTTCTAAATAGCTATAATTGCATTTTTTTTACAAAACGTTTTTAAATATAGACATTATTTAAAATGTTGAAACAAAATAATATTTGACTCAAACGTATATCTAATTTAATAAACGTTAAATAGAAAGTATAAACATTCATTCGTATCTTTCAATAAAGCGATACATAATTATTGCTTCATTCATATGTTAAAACAGAAAACACCACGAGAATCTATTATCAACAATCTATTAGCTAATTTCTAACTGTATAATTTCCAATCACATTATATAAAAGATATATTAAGTTTCCATTGGATGTTTATTAACCTATAATTATTGATATTATCTATTTAAACCCTCAAATAAATGAATGTGAAATTGGTTGGTAATAATTAAAACATGATTACAATTGAAATTTATTCCAATTCAAAGATAACATTCAATTAAGCTATTCACTGCAATTTCTACTCTTCATTTTAGAGAAATTTTAAAAATATTTAAGATAAGTTATTCTAAACCAATGATAAAATACGATCTATTTAGATTTTCATGACGGGATCAGACAAGCATAGAAATGACCGACCCTAAACTAATGATATTACTTGTAATATTAACTAAAATAAAACATAATATATAATATTTGAATGCAGAGATAAATATAAAATTTATATGGGGATAAAATGAATTATGCCAATATGCAAAACATACCATATCTTATATTCTAGTTCACTTACCAAGCTGAGTTTGAATCTTGCACCGAATTTACATAGCAAATTACCTTATGCAATCCAAATAAAATAATTAAGCGGAGTCTTGGCATTTAAATCAACTCAATTTATTGGATTATATAAAAAAAAATTGGTAAGATTAACAACAAAATACAATAGGAAATTAATCTATTTCTGATCGATTGAATTAATAAAAAAAAATGATAAAATTTCTGTGGGTAACTCTAAAATATGTTGCAAAAACAATAATGACACGTATATAAAAAAAAAATGAATGAATGGAGAAATTTTTGGATACCTTACTGAAAATTTTTATATAACAGATACCAAATATACGTAATTGAATGAGATTGAAGCCTATTTGTTCATTAAAATAATAATCGATAAATGAATATGAAAAAATACGATATATTTAAACCTCTTGTCTGTTCGATGTTTTAAACGAAATTTTATACATGCAAAAATCAAATTGGACATTTAAAAAAAAACAAAACATCGGGTTGTGTTAATATATACTCAGACAAGTGTTCAAATAATTAGTAAAGAAATCTCTCCGATCATTTCATTGCCTAAAGTCTATTACACCTAAAGATGATTTAAATAAAGTACAAATCATCCTTTTTAAATATATAAAAAAAAATTAATATGCACACATATTTATAAAAAAAAAATCATACCCTAGATAAAAGTCTGTCCATTTTCATTATTCATTGATTAATCGTAATTTATTTATCCTCAGTCCTATGATGTAGAGAGAAGTCTATTTCAAAGAAAAGATAAGTCAAACTTTAAATGTTTCCTTTCATTGGCAATAATTTTCAGATAGAATAATCTCGTGAATTTTAATAACAGTCCTTTTCCTTCCCTTTTCCATTTTAAAGAGGAGAGTGCAATTTAACTAATCTTTTTATGGTACAAATTAATCCAGTTGATCCCGATTGTTTTCCTAGCTTGTATCATGGTATTCATCAATGCAAGGATAATTATACTCTGAATTTTAAACCTGGAATCTCTTCATTTTCAAAATAGCTGATTTTACACAACACAATTTTTTTAAAAATAGGTTTCTCTTCTCACATTTTGTTGCTGACTTCTTTGGAACCTGTTCACAAACTACCATTCAAATGAATGAATGGGCAGATAATTTAAGTTTATTCTTCCATATTTTTATAGTTTAACAGTAGAAAAAAATTATTGAAGAAATTTTATTTAAAAGAACATAGAAGTACATCTATTCTTGGCAATGACAAAACGGTGATAGCCTTCTTTTACAGTCTTTTCTGGCTATTTATATTATCTCTTTCTGACGTTATGGATGTCATAACAACTATTGGAAATTACTCAAATAAAGCTCAATGCAAATGATATTTCAGAACAGTTTTTTTCCCGCTTGTATTCAAGTACGATGTAAGTTTGGAGAAAATCGATACATGGAAATGAAATCTAAATTCGATATGATTTTTCCTATTATTTTTAAATCAAAATACAGAATTGATATTACAACCTTTATTCACTTTATAAATATAAATAATTTACATATATATATATTTAATAATAATATTTTTTTAAATTAATTTATAAACAAATATACCTGACATAAAAACATTGAATTATATGTAATAATGTTACCATGGTGATTGCAATAACAGAAATAAAATATGTAAAAATAATAATACTGATCCTATTTAAGTAAACTTTTATATCATACTAAATTATTTCCAAAATTTATTTATTTGCCTATATGTTTTTTTTTTCTTGGGTTTGATTATAATGAATTTAGTAATTTAAAGCTGGAATTAGCAATAAACAATGGTATTTAAAAAGCTTTAGGTTGCCATGGTTATCAATTTAAACTTATATTTCCAAGATCTCCCATTATCCATTTATCAAGCAAAAGAAAAATCAAACAAGATCAACAATCTTCTTTATTATTTTTTTTTGGTAAAAGCCTGAAATCCGGGCACGGCCGCTTGGGGCATTGTTTGCATGTCAAAACACATAAAAATGCCGTTTCGGTGGCCGAGGCCTTACAGGCTAATACAACATTTATGTATTGTATTAACCCACTGATCTAGGCCACTTTACATGACATTGCACAAAAATATTACAGCCTGTTTTGTGCTTTGAAGCTATTTACACGTATTCATTATATTTATAGCTGATTACCGTATCGCTTGAGGGTATTTAAATTTCAAGGTGGTATGACTTTTTCAAATCTCTGTAATAGAGTAATGTCATTTCGATTTAAAAAATGTTAATTATTAATAATTATCATATGGTCCCCATCCTTCCCGAAAAAAGATTAATATGTAAAAAATTGGCAAAGTGTATGCTTGAACAGGCTTTGACAAAGCTCACGCACTAAGTCATGTTTCAGTGTGAGGGGGGATTATTCGAGACCACTAAAAGGTCTGAGATGAATGTGCAATTTTGAAACTTTTCTTCAGAATTGCCGAGTACAGAAAGTGTGTGAGATTGTGTTTTTTTTTTTTTTTGTCAGGCACACGTAATGTCCACTTTTTATTACAGCAATAAAATCGAATAAATAATTGTAAAAAGTCCAAAGTTTGTGTCCTTTTTTGTTGTTTTTTATTTCATTAGAAATTGACAAGTATTTGGATTCAATTTTTGGCAGCGGAGTTAAAATAAATGACGACTTTGGTTGACTTTGTGTTAAGAATAACAAATTATGAAATACCTCCCCCCCCCAAGCCGTTTATTGTAGAAGGCTAAAAAAAAAAAAATAATTCGAACGAAATAGAAATCAAAGTAAAAAGTGAGAAAAAGTTGTTTAAAAAAAAGAAAAAAAGTTAAATTCTTGATTTTTTGGTTACAATTCTTTTTCAAGTGTGTGTGAGTGGGTGATTGAAAACAATTTTTTAATCGGCAAAAACACAAAAGTAAATTTTGATTTAATATTAAGAAAAACAATTACATCAAACAAAAAGAAATCAAAATTCGAAACAAGTCCCAAAGTTGATTCTCTTTTTTCAGCACTGTTAAAATAATTGACTATTTTTGTTGCCTTTTTGTTAATAATAACAGTACGAATCCCCCCCCCGCCCCATCCCCCACTCAAAAAGCTGTTTCTTGTAGTAGCTCCCCCAAAAAAAGAAAAGGCTAATTCAAACATAATCTAAATCAAAGTGAAAACAAGTTGTACTTTTAAAAAAAAAGTAAAATTAATAATAATAAGAAAAACCATTTAGTCAAGCCAAAAAAAGAAAGGTAGAATTAAATTCTAAACAAGTTGCAAATAATTGTATTCTATTTTTTCGGCAGTGGGATTCATACAAATTTTTTGACGTCATGAAATGGTCCGAATTTTTCAAATGATAAAAAGAAAAAATACAATTAGCAAAATTTGTTGAAAAAATGTCAGTCAGGTTCCAAAAAACTTACAAAAAGTAATGAAAATAAATATCAAAATTTGTTTAATAACAAAGAAATCATGTTCTAAATGAAATAATTGTTTGTTTAATCAATATTAGAAAAAAAAAAAACCTTGTCTAAAAAAAGAAAAAGTTGCGGCGGCCCGGTAACATTATATTTCATTGATTTTGTCTAGCATCAACGCTCCAAGCGGCTTTGCCCGGATTTCAGGCTTTTACCTTTTTTTTTAAATACTTTGATCATTAATCTGAATATTCACAATATATATATAATATTTGCCAAGGAATTGCTTGATGTTGGTTATAAAATGGAACAAATAAACAATACTTTATGTCAATTTAAAAAAAGTTATAATAATTTAAAGGAAATGAAGATTAATAGTAAACAATGGATATCTATTCCATTTATTTCAAATCCACAAGTGAAATTTTTTAAGGATTTATATAAGAATGTGTTTAATGTTTCATTCTACATTCCAAACAATATTAATAAATTTGTCAATAATTCTAAGGATGTCATACCTGTCAATCAGAAAAGTAATATCATATATCAAATTTTTTGTGATTGTATGCTATCATATATAGGTGAATCTAGGTGCATTATTGAGAAAAGATTGAAGGAGCATGAATTGTTATATAAGCGTGTAAAGAATAAAAATAATGGTGATTTAATATCTCCTTCAGTTTTCTTTGATCACGAAAAAACATGTAAATATAAATTTAAATTTGATTTTGAAAATGTGAAAATACTTCATAAAGAGAGAAACTATTGTAAAAGAAAAATTAAAGAGGCAATTTTTATAAACAGGAATAAAATGCATTTAATAAATCGACAAGATGCTAACATTAAAATACGAGATTCATGGAATTTGAATTGATGACATTTGCTTCCGCTTTTGATTTTGAATTTAATGGCAGTTGAGGCAGGTTTAAGAAATTAACCAAAAGTACTTCTGTGGATTTAAGGATTGTTTGTAATAATTTGTAAACCGTTAAATATATTATTTCATTTATAATTACAATTTTGTTTTTTAATTAATGGACATTTTATCTATTTTACACACACACACACATATATATAAAAGAAACAAAAACAAACTCACTTCACTTCTGGTGAGTGTTACAAAGTTCTGCATGACAATGAATATGTAGGTGCTAAAGATCATAAATATGCATGAGGTATACAATGTACATAATAAATGTAAATATATCAAATTTATTAAGCGCAAACAGATAACATTGTAATAACGTGAAAGCTAAAAACTTCAACAGATACAATGTACATAATAATAAAATTGAATGTTAAACTTGCTATAATAGGTTTTATCTAGAGAGCTAGATTTTTGGGTTTAGAAAGCTGAGATAGATTTCACTGACAGAATTTAATAAATTACATTTTCTGTTGAGGTATGATTATGGGGCATGATTAATAATTGGAAACTTGAACTTTTGAAACTATTCTGATCATTTAAATCATTTACAATATAGTAAATGTACAAAACTAAATGAGCTTTATCTCTTAAGTACTTAGTGGAAAATATACATCTCCTGCAATAATTTTGACTGGAGAAAATAATAAGGACTAGGGTTGCAATATGCTCTTTGAATTTTGTACTTAATTTGGCAGTTTAGTATAAGCCAACATTGAAAAATAAAATAAATTGTCACATCAAAATAATATGGAGTTTTAATAAGATTGAAATTGTTAAGTTTTACAGAAAATAAGGTTAAAGTCATATTTAAAGAAAGTTGTATAAACATTACATATATAGAGATTTTACTCCAGGAGTAAATAAATGATTTTAAACTAATCAAAGATTAATACTAATTTAGAATAAAGGTTGTTAAAAGAGCAGAGGCTTGTGGCAAATGGGAGGTTACCTCGGCATAGCTGGAGACAGGCTTCATTAAAGCAAGCTTTCTTGACACAGTTCAGGCTCATGGGCTAGATGTTGACAGCATCAGAGTGGTACCGTGATATTCTGGTAGAGATAGAGTTCAAAGAAGTGAATCAACTGTTCTTTACCCCAACATTATCTATATGTTACTTAAATCTTAATACCAATACTTTTCTCACTTTATTGAGTACCATGTTTGTTTTCTTCTTCTTTTTCTTTATTTTCTTTGATCAAAATTTGGGGCTATTTATATGATCCAGCCCTGCTTTATCCTGATTCAAAACCCATGACATTCACTCATGATTCCCTTCTGTAGTCTGCATTTTCCTAGTGGCCTCTTCTATTGGTCATTCTGTCTGAGAATAGGAATTCTGCTGCCAACATTGAACATGCCCCAAGGGTTCATTTGCTAATTAAAGAAAGCATTAAAACAAATATTATTTTTATCTTGATTAAATTTTACAAGTTATCATATTAAACAAGGCCTATTGAATTGGGATTGAGATTTGTAATAAAAAAGAATAATAAAAAAAGAACTTGATTCATAAAAATTTGAGGAATTTATTAGATTCTAGAAATAAAAAAAATTAAAAATATGATGGCTTTCAACACTTACACTTAATAAGGTTTTAATAATAAATTTACAAAACAAATATGATTTTCATATTGATTAAATTTCATAAGTCATCATATTAAATAAAGCCTATTGAATTGGGACTGAGATTTGTAATGAAAAAAAAAAGAACTTTATTCACAAAAATTTGAAGAATTTATTATATTCTAGAAATAAGAAATTTTAAAAATATGATGGCTTTCAACCCTTACATTTAATAAGGTTTTAATAATAAATTTACAAAACCATTATAATTGATAATAAACTATACATCTAGTGAGACAGGTGTCAGTTAACTTATATAAGATTAGGCTAAAAGCCATACTAATGCCATTAATATTAGTATTAGGTGAAGTGTAAATAGATAAGATATTTACAGCTTCAATACAAATTATTAATTTTCTAACATATTTCTTAAATTTTTTTAATTTTTTATTAAAAAATCTTTTAATTCATGTTATATATTTTATACATATTTTAATATTTCCTAAATTTTTATTTTTACTCTTTTTATCCCTTTTTATATACCCTCTTTTTATTTTATTACATATAAGCCTTTTCATTTTAACACACATAATACTTTAATATATATATATATAATCTATATATTTATTATATACCAATTTTATTTTTTTACTACCCCAAATTTATTTATATCACTTTTAATATAATTCTTCTTTGTTCTTCTTATCTTACAATGTTTTATTTTTATTTTAATACATATTTCTATTCACTTCTCTATACTAGATATAAATATAAATTTTTACCTTATTCTCTTTCGCTAATTCTCTCTATTCTCAATTTTTATTAATTTATCTTCCTTTTAACCTCCCTTTCATATTCCCTTTCCCATACATCCCTCTATTACATATTCTTATAACTATTTTATACATTATCTCTTAATTATTCTTATCCTATCCATAAATTACTCCCCTTTCTTATACTATCATTGTTTTTACCCCCATCTCTATTAAGATTTGATTTAATTTTTTTTATTAATATTGCTTCTTTTATTTTCCTACCGCTTTTTTATCTGTATATCTAATCATTTTTATACTGTCTTTCCCAATATTATGACCTGTTTCCATAATATGCATATATATTAGTGACCTTTTATCATATTTATGCTGTTCCTATCTAGTATATATAGAATTTTTCATTTCACCCACATACTTATTTCTTTACATATTGAAGTGTTTTTGCCCATCTGACTAGGTCTGTTACACATAAAATACGTGAGTTGATCAAGTTACGGAAAAAGAAGAAATTTTCATTCCTATTTCTAAAAACATAACTATATTTCCTGATCAACTCTACCTAGTAATTGTTACAATTTATGCTATTGACAGAATCAGGTTTTATTTATTTTATAAGGGCACCAGGATTCATATAAGAATCTTGGAAATCCATCACATTGCATCTTGAAAATTAAAAAGAAAAATGTTTTTAAAAGAATCAGTATCATATTTTACCATAACTAGAGTTATTTTCTAGATATTATTATTTCTGTAGCTTAGTCAACACATATTGGCAAAGGTAAATTATATTTTCAAATTTTACTAAACTAATATTAATAAATTTAATAATAATCATCAATAACGTGCAAGGAAAAGTTGGTATAAGAAATAAATATTTTATTCTAACAAATTAAAATGTTTAAAGAGAAATTACTAATTTAATAAAACTGGAGAGAACACACACAAATCCAGATAATGAATCAATTAATAAAAAAAAAACAGTTAAAGTTCTTAGGTAAACAACAGTCTCTTGAACAATAAAATTAAAGTCTCTATCGGGATTATTTTAAGCTTATTTTTTTAAAGAGTTGTTTGCAAAATTTAAGTTATAACTGGGAAAAGTTAATCTTAGCTTACCAGTAAGTTTAATGAGAAGATTGTAGATTACTATGAATAGTTTTTTTGTGTGGGAAAATGAGTTTGGCCATCAGTTATAAGTTGATCTTGGTCTATCCTACTGGTTGGTCACAAAAACTTTTCTGGGATCCATCTTCAGGAACGATGTCAGCAAAAGCCCCAGCTCACTCCAACATGCAGAATTATTTCACCGTAGAGTGGTCCTGGATATATTTTTGTTATCCAGGACCAACCATAGGAAAAACAGACAAAATAAGACATTGATCAAACTGGTCTTTTCCTTTCAAACCTGAGGTCCAGTTTTCAGACTTCTGCATATGTTATTACTATCATGGCATTTAGGTTTATAATCTTGTACATTCTTTATCATCTTTCAGTTATAAAGTTCTCCTTTTTTAATAAAGTCTTTCGGCCATCTTTAATTAGCTAAATATTACATTCTATTTCATACACTCCGTTAATATTTTTTCTATTCTCATTCATATATTTATTATCTATCATCTCCATTATATTTTTTCTTTTTCCATTCATTATTCCATATTCTATAATATCCTTAAATGTTTTATTAATTGCTGTAATAATTGTATCCATCCCTTTAACTATTTTATTATCATTAACCTTAATACCTATATATTTTTCTTTATTATCCTTTTTCTTTTAACTTTTTCCCCTTCCTTTTCTTTTTTTATATATTTCACTTCTATTTTTTTATATATATTATTTCTTATTGCTTCTTTCAGATAATCATTATTTTTAAAATCTTCAATTATTATCCCTATCTCCTTATCATATTCCTCCTTATTATTACAATAAATAATAGCCCTGTACACCTTTGAATGTATAGAGTTAATTTTATACCTATTATCTATAATAGGTCCCCAATTTATAAAATTTCTGCTTATTTTTCTATATATTTCTATCTCTACTTCACATCATCCCTTAATATAATCCTTCTTTATTAATATATCTAAATACATAAATTTATTTTCCATTTTCCATTCTACAGTAAATTTTATCCTTTCATCCACTTTATTAATTCTCTCTCTATATTTTTTAATTTGCATTTCATTTTTATTAAATATTAATAAGTAATCATCAACATATCTTTTAATCATCACTGGTGCATTCTCATCTTTTATCATTACTTGCTCCATATCCTGCATATACATTTTACTTAAAGCCCCACTCAAAGCACCTCCTATCAATACCCCCCCCCCCATTGCTTATAAAATTCTCCATTAAACTCAACAGTTATATTCCTACAGCACATCTCCATTTAATTCTTTAATTAATCTATAGGTATGTCTATCTCCTTCTTTTTATCATTAATATACTTATTTATTGCTATTTTAATAGCTTTTTATATTTGGATACATTAATACTACATCTATTTTTATCAATGTTAATTTATAATTACTATACTCCTTCACTTTTCTTTTAATTTCTTTAACTAATTCTTTATTATTTGTAATATATGTCTCACTATTTCTATTCACATATTTCTTAAAAATACTTCCTACCCACTTTGATGCTTTATCATAATATAACCTTGGTCCATTAATCACTGGTCTTAAAGGTATTCCTACTTTATGAAACTTTGATACCCCATAAATCTTTGCTATCTCACATTATTTAGTTACTATTTTCTCCAACATCTGTCTATTTATTATTTCTTTATTATAAAACCCTTTAACCACCTCATATATTTTTTTATTATTAACCTTAGTATCATCTTTTTTTATTTTTATTAAAAAATTCCTTTTTTAACATTCCCATCTTCTTTATATACTATTCCTTATTCATCATTACTAACATATTACCTTTATCCGACTTTATAAATATTATATCCCTTTCATACTTCTTTTTTAAGTTTTTAATTTTTTTTATTTTAATCTTTTCACTCATATTAAATCTACTACCCTTTTCATTTTTTATTTTATATATCATAATATTCACTTTTTTTAATTTCTCAATCCACCTTTTATCATCTCTATCTATGATATTATATATATATATCATTATTTTCATAATAATATATTCTATATTTTTTTCTTAAATATTTTTGTACTATTTTCTCCATAGCCACCTGTACTTCTATTATATTTTACTTATCATTATTATCTTAATACAGCATGTGAAAGGGATAAGACAAAAAATTATAAGCAAGGAAAAGACAAGATGGGAAAGTAACCTATATAAAAGAACTAGTTAAAAGAAATAAAGAGCTGCCCAACAGAGAGCAGATTTAGGGGTATAGGAAGAACTTTTTAAAAAATGAAAAAGATTTGTTTACATGATTCTGAGAATGGAGAAATTTTAGTTGCTAAAATAACATATTCTTTTAGACAGAGCACAGGGCAAACGTTCAGCTGGGTTTCTGGGGAGGGGGGTTAAATACTTAAAGATTTAAAAAAATAGCCATCAATTCTATTTTTTATTTTTCATTTAATAATAAAATTTAGATGCAGACTCTCAACTTGCTTGCCAATTGATTAATTAGTCTACTGACTTGAAAGGTTATACTTTATTCTTATCCAATATTAAGCACTCACACTTTGGCAGTTACAATATTTTTTAAGATCAATGTTTGTGTTCAATTAACTTAATTATGAATTATTTATTATTCAGAATGTATGACTAAACTCTTGAATGATTGGCTGTTCTATCATAGATTTGTATGACATAGAACCTTCAACAAATTATAAAATATAGACAGATTGGAAATTAATGAGCAACTGATTTAGAAATTTTAGTTAGCAGAATTAATTGTTAAAATGTAGGTCTCATTTTTATATGGTATTCGATGTAAAGTTGAAATTATTAAATTAGAATGGTGAATGACCATTTTTCATAGGGATCAAATGTATGGATTAGGAAATAGTTAATGAACACAAATGAAGGATGATAATGCCTACACAATTACGAAATTAATAAAAACATGTTAACTTTGTTATAAAACATTCATGAATGGAAAACATCATCAAAATTAATTTGAGAATTAATCAGTACACTAAGCAAGCCACTTACATTGTTTTTCTGCTAAAAACACACAATTATATTGATCTGGGCCTGACTATTTTTACATTTTCTACGACTTTTAAAATATTTTTTCCCAATTTTTCTGAATTTTATTAAAATATTTTTACTTTTTTAAAAATATTTGGACATTTGATATGACTTTTTTACTCATCTGTTGAATCGTTTGACATTATTTATGACCTTTTTTATCAATATTTTGACATTCTTGTAAACAATTTATGATATAAGATTTGATTCAAATATTTGTACATTTTCATTTTCAAAAATGGCAAAATTAAAAACATTGCATAATACAAATAAAGCCAAAAGAAAACTCACTGTATAGTCACTGTATTTTAAAAACAAAAAAAAAAACCAAAGTTGAAAAAGTCAAAAGTTTGGGATCTTAGTTTACCTTCTTGGGGGGGGGGGAGATGGGGAGAAATAATGGTAGTAATTGGTACGCTAGGCCAGCCACTTGGTGGCATTGTTTCTCTGCTAAAAACACACAATTATATTGATCCGGGTCTCACTATTTTTAATTAAATTATTTTTACATTTTCTCCAGCTTTTATTAAAAAAATTTTTTTTTCCCAATTTGTTTGACTTTTATTTTAAAATATTTTTACATTTTCTCCATTTTTTAAAAAAATATTTTGACATTTTCTCTACCTTTTTTAAAAAGATTTGGACATTTGATACAACTTTTTTACTCATCTTTTGACATATTTTGACATTTGATACAAGGTTTTTTTAAACCAATATTTTGACATTCTTGTAAATAATTTACAATACAAGATTTGATTCAAATATTTGTACATTTTTGTTTTCAAAAATGGCAAAATTAAAAACATCATGTAATACAAATCAAGCCAAAACAAAAAATAGAGACAAAAGTTTTTTTTTTATATTTTTAATTGACATTCTTGTAAATAATTTATGATGCAAGATTTGATTCAAATATTTGTATATTTTTGTTTTCAAAAATGGCAAAATTAAAAACATCATGTAATACAAATCAAGTCAAAACATAAAATAGAGACAAAAGATAGAGACAAAAGTTTTTTTTTTTTATATTTTTAAAAAAAGGATTAATAAAAATTGGTTTTAAAAAGTTTTAGTATATCAGTGATATACAAATAAAGCTGAAACAAAAATTTCCATATAGCCAAACAAAAAAAAAAAAGTCGTCATATTTTTTTAAATAAACAAAAAAAAAACAACTTCGAAAAAGTCAAGTTTTGATTTTATTTTAATGTTTGTTTTTTGGAGTGGGGGTGTGGGTGATTGACAAATAATTTGTCATCACTGATCAAACAAAGTTAATGATTTCCAAAACTATGTGCAACCTCAGACATTTTGTCTTGTAATTTGCATGGCTATTCGCATGAGTTCTAGGAAAAGGTGCTTGTCCATGAGCTTTTGCAAATATTCACACCTTCCAAAATTTGTAGGGAAGCACCATGACAGTCTTATAATTATTAGTATCAAATAGTACATCGGGTAGGGGGTAAGATCTTTAATTCAAATGCATACTACAACAGTTATGGCCATTTGAATTCTCTCCACCTTCACATCATATGATAGCAATCTGTTAAGTGTGCATACTTGCATAGTGTTGCAAAGCACATTAGCAGGCCATAATACTGGTGTGCAATGCCATATATGCCTGCTGCAGCTAATATGAACAGTACTGATCTATAGGCTGTAAGTTTCTCTGCAAAAGCACAGAAATATTGGACCTTGGAAATAGCATATTTCTGTGTTTTTAGCAGAGAAACAATGCCACCACATGTCTGGCTTAGTGTACCAATTAGTACTGAAATAATTTGTCATCACTGAGACAAAATTATTTTTGGTTTGTTTTTATTTTTAAAAAATGTTAATAAAAATTGGTTTTAAAAATAAAAGTTTTAGTATTGTACAAATAAAGCTGAAACAAAAATTGCTGTATAGCCAAAAAAAAAAAAAAAAAGGCACTGCATTTTTTTTAGAACAAACAAAAAAAAAAACAAAGTTGAAAAAGGTTTTCATTTTATTTTAATGTTTTTTTTTTTGGGTGGGGGGCGGATGGTTGACAAATAAATGGTCATCACTGATCAAACCAAATTTATGATTTCCAAAACTACATGCCACCTCAAACATTTTATTTGTCTCGTAATTTATATGGCTATTCATGTGAGTTCTGGGAAAAAGTGCTTGGCCATAAACTTTTGCAATTTTTTCCACCTTTCAAAATTTATAGGGAAGTATGGTGATGGTCTTACAATTATTAGTATCAAATATTACATCAGGTAAGGGGTAAGATCTTTAATTCGAATGCATATTACAAGTTATGACCACTTCAATTCCCTCCACCCTCACATCATATGATAGTGATCTGTTAAGTGTACATATTTGCATAGTGTCACAAATCACATTAGCAGGCCATAATATTGGTGTGCAACCCCATATATGCCTGCAGCAGCTAATATAAACAGTATTGTTCTATCAGGCCGTAAGTTTCTCTGCAAAAGCACAGAACTATTGGGCTGTGTAAATGACATATTTCTGTGTTTTTAGCAGAAAAACAATGCCATCAGATGGCTGACGTGGTGGACTGATTAGTATCTTAATTTGTTAAATATTAAATATTAAATTAATTGTCTGTTATTTGGTTTTTCTATTTTCCAATAAATCACATTATTCACATATTTAATACACATCAGATATGGAATAAATATACCTTAAAATAGGGTATGTGCACATTCTTTCTGAGTTTGAACTCTGTGGCATAACAAGGATTGAGAAGAGGTGAAGTAAGGGAAGTTATGAAAGTGTGAGTTCCACCCCACTCATGGTTTTTCTATTTTCCAATAAATCACATTATTCACATATTTAATACACATCAGATATGGAATAAATATACCTTAAAATAGGGTATGTGCACATTCTTTCTGAGTTTGAACTCTGTGGTATAACAAGGATTGAGAAGAGGTGAAGTAAGGGAAGTTATGAAAGTGTGAGTTCCATCCCACTCAATTAGTAATTATCATAGAACCACTTCATGAGACCCAGGTAAATCATCAGATAACTGACTTGCCCTATCAGAATAATGTCATACCTTGAAAGACAAAATGGGCAACCTCAATTAGATACACCTCTTCTAGAGGAAAAGATCATCCCATTACATATGCTGCTCAAATCTGTGGGGCTTTTAAATAAGAGCATGACAGCATTTATTCAGTCCCATTACAATATATGTATATACAATGTACATACATAGAGAATACAAACTAATGTATAAATGCATCTAATTTTATAAAAATATCCAGTAATATTTATTATATTATCTTTTTTTCCCCACAATATCATAAGTAAAGAATTGTTTGTAATAAAAACTTTTTTAATATTTTACTTATCATAAATTTTATCTTTTATGAAATGATCCTAATATCTATTTAATTATTAAGTTTTTCTCTTTTATTTTACTTATTATTAAATTAATTTTCAAAAATCAATTCATCTTCACAAGTTTATTTGCAATATCCTAACAATAACTATTTGCTTTATTTAAAGATTCTATGTAAATAATATTTATTTTATAAAGTACAGACAGTTTGAAATTAAATTAAAAGGCTGAAAACCTCTTACACTTATTATAATTAAAATACTTATCTGACTGCCAATCAGATGTTGTGATGGCTGTCTGAATAGCAATCAAACCATAAACACAAGACAAAAAATTTTACAAAAAAAAGCGCCCCCCCCTCTTCTCTACTTGTCTTTCTATATATATAAGCCAGTCTGAAGCATTTAGGTTTGAAAGCATGAAGCTTTATATATAATCACATTTAACTCACTGAGTCTAAATTACAAACATACAGTGTGAAATCCTATGATTAAATATTATTTACATATATTATTGCAATTTATAATATCTAAAAACTAGTGGGTAGTAAATCATAGGATTTCATGCTGTATGTTTATAATTTAGACTCAGTAAGTTAAATGTGAAGATATTTAAAGCTTCATGCTTTCAAACCTAAATGCTTCAGACTGGCTTAGATATATAGAAAGACAAGTAGAGAAGAGGGTGGACTGCCTTTTTCTTGTAAAATTCTTTGTCTTGTGTTTACAGTTTGATCGCTATTCAGACAGCATCACAATATCTGATTGGATGCCAGATAAGTATAATAATTATAATAAGCATGAGAAGTTTGCACCCTTTCAATTTAAGTTTAAAACTTCTATATAGTTTTAATAAATATTTTCAGGAATATAGATCACTAACAATAAATATTTATTTTTTCACAAAAACATCAATCAGTAATTAAGATCACATGCAAAAGAAAAATATCTTTTCAATGGAGTTAATAAAATATTTCATAATATTAAATTCTAAAAACAGAAGAATAAAAGATTCTAGGAATTTCCATTCACTTTAATTTTTCCATTCTTTAAAGAAAGCAAAATATATTGACAACTAACATTATTGTCCTCTTGTTGAGTTTCTTGCACCCAAAACGATTTTTACCTTCCAACTATATAGTGCTCAATTATATCAATTTAATGTTGACATTGTCTCATAAATGAGTGATAAAATTTTTAGTTTTAGCTTTCAGCAATATTCTAGAAACTTCATTTATTGTATTATATATAAATTTGGAATACTGAGATTATCTTGAGAAATATTTTTTTTTTACAGCTAAAATAAAAATATGAACTCCTCAAGCTCTTGTTTATATTTGTTAAAACATATCTGACAGAAAAATTTAAAAGCAAATTAACATCTGTTTACAAAATTAATGGATTTTTATTAAAAAATATTGATTTTTATTATAAGCATTCTCAAACCTTTTATATTATTTTGGTATTTTTTTACTACTAATTTAATAAAAAAAATTTTTTTAACTATTATATCTCATTTTTGTGCCTATTTAATTTTATGTAGTTAAAAGACCAACCTTTTCAACTATGTACTAACTATAGATACTTTTGATATGTGAACAAATAGTATATCAAAATGTAACATCATTTGACTTACTTTCCTTACATTTTATATCTACATAAATAGCAGCAATTTATTTTAAATTATTTTCCATTAGTGACATTCATGCAGCTTAAATAAATGGATTTAAAAAATTGAATCCAGGTTAGTCTACTTCCATATATTTATTTTAATGAATTATCATTGTTTAAGCATTATAAAATAATGAAACCATAAAATAATACCTGCTATTAATATTATCATATAATAATTTGAATAATATATATAATAATATTTAGATTGCACAATTCATTACAAATATATTATCATTATCTGCCAAAAAAGAAGACTCAGCAACCCTTGTGAATTTTTTACCCTCATAATTACTTTCTTTCTATTATTACACCATCATTTTTTACAACATAGCTTTCTAACACACCTTTAATATATCTGCATCTAAACAATTGGGCTACAATGTATTGATTATGTAAGTGAAAATGTAAAACCACAACAATTTTACAAACTTATTAAAAAGGTATCTAATCAAACCAAATTAAATTGAAGTATGACAATATAATAATTCTGCATAACTGATAATTCTTTAAAATAACATTTGAAAATTTATTATGAACATTTTGTATTTTTGAAGGGAATATAGGATTAAATATATTTAATGCCAAAATGAAAACTAAAATGAGAATAGATGTTGTATTGCCTACATCTTAAAATATGGCAGGAAAAAAAAAGCTAACACATAAACTAAAAGTTGTGCAGTTAGTATTAATGTCAAATTATATTATCTAAAGTTAGACACATAAACTGCAAATAATCAAAGCACCTGCATAAAAATGGGAAAAACATTCCAAATCTACTTTAATTTTTTTAAAAGCATTTTAAATTTATATGTAATAGATGATGAATAACAGTATTCTGATTTAAACAACATTTATTTTAATAATTATTTATAAATAAGCATTTATTTTTATAGCATCTGTATACAATTTGTAATTACATTCATATCGGCCATTCAAGCCAATTATGCAAATGCTTTGCGAGTGTTAAATAATAAATGAATACCCTCTGACAAATACAAGATATAGAATTTATGCAGGAATAAAAAGAATCCCTCTTATTTCTATGACTCAAATATTTATTCTGTGCCAGTGCTTCAGATTTGCTCATATATAAATATTTGAGTCATAGGAATAAGAGGGATTCTTTTTATTCCTGCATAAATTCTATATCTTGTATTGGTCAGAGGGTATTCATTTATTATTTAACACTCGCAAAGCGTTTGCACAATTGGCTTGAATGGCCGATATGAATGTAATTTAATAATTATTGTAATAGTAATAATCAGCCATTAATCTAATGCACATGTGCTTTGTGAATTTTTTTAAAACTTTAAATGAATACTATCACTTCCAGTTTATAAAAAAACATAGCACTATATAAAATAAATATCTCATTTAATAATTATTAAAAAAGTAAAAAAAAAAAAAATAGAAAATAAGTTTTTTCAGATTAGCTTATAATTAAATCAAGACTATTGCATTATTATTGAAAAAAAATATAATCCTAATTTATTACAAGCAAAGAATGTAGAATGAAGGACGAGGTAAAGTGAAACAATTCTGAATAAGACATTTTAACTCTTGTAAAAAAATCAGAATAGGCCACCCCAATAGCAATTTTCATAAATTTAATAGTAATATAGTACTATGCTATCAATGTAAGAAAATTCTATATTTGCAGACTGAATTCTATTAGATTTCAAGAAGTAAGGTACGCCACATAACATGTATATAGATAATTATTTCTTGTATTTATCTATCATTTGATGTTATAACAGCTTTCAATATAAAAGACTGACTTTCATTTTATGGATATTTGATATGCTAATGAAATCTATTTTTTTTATATCTTTAATAGCAAAGTTGTTGTAGAAATATGGGCACTTTAATCCTATTTATGAATAACTCACACATTGAAGGTCATTATTTTCCTTTGTTAACATATATATATATATATATATATATATATATATATATATATATATATATATATATATATATACTATTTTTATAAGCATTGAATACAGATTTAATGGCTTAGTTATTTAACATTCTCACTGACTAATAGTTTGTTGGGTTATAATAGAATCATGATATATTTTAATATTAATTTGAATAAGATTTCAAACATTGGAAATTATCACAAATCACATTACAAATGAAAGGGGAACAGATTCAATAATATATTTTTTAAAGTTATATAAGTAAAACAAAAATGAAAAGAGAATATAGTTATAAATGGTTTAATTGATACAAAAAATATAAACTGATAAATATGAAGAATATTAAAAAATACTGTAATCATAAAATTTTAATTGTTGAAAAATTCAGAACAAGAAAAGATTGAAGAAACAATAGAAAATAATAAGAAAAGAAATCGTGACAATTTATTTAGAATTAAAAATATTGTTGCAAGATGGAAAAGTATTAAATATAATATGATTATTAAGTAAAAAAAATGTTAATGTTTTTAAATTATTTTTCAAACATCAAGAGTCTTGGGATCAAAATTTACATGTCCAATACAATTTTGAATGACATATGTAAATTGTTATATAGGTCTTGCAGATCAAATATGCTGATCTTCATCCTTGATATATTATGAGCAAATTTTGTTTGGAAATTTTAATAATTATATGTTCAGGCTAAGCACTCCCCCCTCCTCCACACTATTTTAAGAATTTGTTTAACTGAATAGTTTTTAATTAATTTATTTAATTATCATGTTTTTCACATAGAGGGATTGTCAATTAGTTAATTTAATAAAACTTTATCTTATCACAATGTTCATGGATAAAATGGCAAAAATAACATCAACCAGGCTAAGACATGTTTTTGCTAGTATATTTTATATTAAATTACTACTAAATGAGGTTATTATCAAATTTCTCTTATTAAAAAAAATAAGAAAGTGTTCTTATAAAGAAATCTTTATAATATATGTGTTGGTGCTAAATTTAACCAACTAATAGAATAACAGTTTGTGGACTGTAAAATTAATTTTAATTATGGGGGCTAATTATGAGTAATCAATAAGGACTTTGAGACCAAGAATATATTCAGCTGCTTTGTAAAGATGTTTGCTTATCAAAATCTGGGTACTGCTTCAAACAGAGGTAGTCTATTGTGAATCCTTTCTGTGCTCTTCCTTAATGTCTTCAGTCACTTAGGTTAATGTAATGTTCAGAGATCATGAAATTATCATGTGAACAATTATTTGTCCACATTAACTTAATTGTGCATCTACATTTTTGCATTCTTTATTTACATACAGCAATACTGTAATCATTTTTTAATGCAAATAGATATGAATAGATATTAGAGTATGCAAATCCCTTGCAATGAGGAATTTGAGAACACATCACAATAGTAGCTTTTAATTGTTAACTTTACTAGAGAAAATATAATCAATAAATAAAACTATATCATAGTGTGTCAAAAATATATTCTGTAAAACTGAAAGTAAAAAGAATAATGGAAAACGTGAAATGAGTTCATTCATCATTGATTAAGAGATAGTGAGGAGTCAGAAGATTCAAAATGAATTACATATTGATCTGAATAAATGCTAATTGTATAGTTATCATGGGTAGTTATCAGAAATTGCAAGAAAGAAAATAATTAATTAGGATGATATTTTAGAATAAAATACTTATCTTCACTTGTTCCAGATTCCAGATTAATGACACATTTTGATAAAAGAAAATATCTTGTATCATAAAAATATCTAAAAAAATTTAAATTCATCTGATTGTTCCTTTAATCAAGAAGGTAATTACAATATTTACATATACATATGTAAAAAATATAGTTGAATAAACTAACTAAATAAGTTGTATTAAACAATAGTAGTAATAATAACAGTTTAGTCATCCAAAAATAATGAGAGAAAGGCTATTTGGAAAATAGTTATATATTTAAATTATAATGAGCATCACTAAATAAAATTTGTATAGGACAAATAAACTATTCTAAATTAATAAGGCATTAGATTTTTGCTGTAAATATAGTTATCAAAGATATAGATTATAGATTAAAATTTAAATACTGCCCAACACTGGCAATTAAAAACAAAATAGAAGTAGTCTATTGTGAATCCTTTCTGTACTTTTCCTCTCAATCCCTCTAATTAATTTAATCTATTAACAAATCTTCTCAAGTGAAATTCAACTAAACATACAATATATATATATATATATGTTAAAACGAAGATTTGCATGGGTTAAATATATAAAATACATATTTTGCGGGTTCATCCATGTTAAAAACTTTTAATATTAATATACTGATGTTTCGACTTGGTCACACAAGCCATCCACAGAGTTATAAAAGGTAGAAAGATGGTTGTAGAGGCACTACAATATATGTATTTTATATATATATACACACACAAAACAAAGCAGTCTTCCCATCATTCATTTCAACAAACAACTTCCTTTAACATCAAAGAATGTTTTCATGAAATTGATGACCTTAGATTCAAATAATTTTATCAACAAAGTTTTTTTTACTCTTCTTTTCAATTCACTTTTTTCATAAAAGATAACCTCTGCATTGTCAAATGATATTTTATGATGTATATTCAGTTTATGAATATACAAAGCTGAGTTTTGCTATCCTCTTATGAACATTAACTATTTTATTAAGACTTAATTTACTCTGATCTATATAAATTTTATGATAACTACAAGATATCTTATAAACCACCCCAGGAATAGATTTGCAATCAATTGACTGTTTTGAACTATTTAGTAATAAATTAAAATTCAGGTCTTTCTTACAGGCCACTTTCATTCCAATCAATAAAAAGCTATTCTTATAAATCAATTTACTAATTGATGTCTGATAGGGTAAAGAAATAAAATTTTTATTCACACTATCCAATTAAATTTTTATTATTAACCAGTTTATAAATATTTTTATTAAATATAATATTCTTAATAAATTCATGAATGATATCCTAACTCAATATAGTCAGAAGTAAATTGATTCTATAACTATTATTAAGAATTTTAGTAAAATTTTGTTGTTTTAGCTAATATTGTAGAGTTATATGGATTTTTATTTTATTTTAGATCATAAACTGCACATTGCAACGATATTGTGAAAATAAAAAAGTGCATTAGAATAAAAAAATATCAAAATAAATTCAGATTTTATGAGAAGTATTTATTTAATACAAGTAACATTTGTTAGTAGAATTCATTTTTATAAGTATCAGTGGCAGCTAGTGGTAAACTTTATGGGCAGATCATTTTGTAGAAAATATATAGTAAAGTAAACTCATCAATTTCCTGAAAACTGTGTCCAACACATTCAATGTAATCCTCTGTAATTCGATATTTATTTAGATAAAAAAATTAAAGCTATCATTCAAAATAATTCTTAGAATAGAAAAATTCATACAATATACATGAGCTGTATAAATTCTTCAAAGATAAGTTAGTATAATTAAACTCTAAATAATTCGATATTGACTTAGGTCAAAAAATTTAAAGTTTTCATTGAAAATAATTCTTAGACTAAAAAAATCCATTCAATCTCCTTTGATTTGAATCGTAAACATTTTAAATTAAAAGAATTAATGAATTGTATAATTCTTCAAAAATAAGTTAGTATAATTTGAGCTTTAAATGAAAATAATATATTCATGTTTTCTTTAAAAACATAAATATTATCAAAATCAATTTTATTTTTAGTGGGTCATTGACCAAATAACCTAAAAGGAAAGTCGACCCTGATGAGTACCACACCTAATATTTTAAAATAAAATGAATATCAATATTAAGATGCAATAAATATTAAAGTGTTATATGACTAGTTCACCAATGTAGATTGATTATAACAGGGTTCAAATATCAATAGACTCAAAATAATTTTTCAGACACTTAGGACTTTTTAGCTGGTAGCAGATATTTTTATTGATCAGTATTTAGATAGAGTACAAAACAAACAGAACTGTTAAAATACTCACTTTGAACTGCAGTGATTATTTTTTGTAAGTATTATCTTCTTCCTTAATTTGCTTTGGAGAAATGTTAGAAAAATCTTTGGTTAACAGGGAATTATTTAAATCTGTTTTGTATTAATCTGATTAGGTGTAATATGTTCTATTGAAATCATGAAGAATTTGATTGTGAAAGAAAATTCATGATCCATATTTCTAAAAATGGGTTTAGAGAATCTTCAGTATGAAATTAATTAAGAAATAATATATCAAATGAAACTAATTACATAACATAAATGACTTCAAATTTTAAAGACAAATAATGCATACAATAATAAAAATTGGTGATTCCTAGTTTATAACAAAACACACACTTAATATTATATATATATATATAATAAAATTTAGTTATGCAAACTGATTTAAAAGAGTAAATAAACTTTTCATTTCATATGTATTTTAATATAAGAATTATTTATTAAAAGATGCTTTGATTTATTAAGTCAAGTATTAACATATCTTTGCAGGCTTGTTTACTATTAATTGGTCAATATTGATCTTTATCATTATTTACAAACAATTATATTAAAAATAATATAATACTATTAAAATCATATAATGTTTACTAATAATTAATAAAAAAATTTCATTAGTTTTCTTCTTTTCAAAATGATTGATCCACTGATGAATATCATATATTTTGAAAATTTATACTTATTTTATATGAATCATGTAATATTTTAAAGATTTTATCCTACATTTTGACCACATATTATGTTATTATCAAAGATTATATAATGTTAATTATTTGGAAAAATAAATTATAAATTAGCATGAAAAAGGAAGCAAATAAAAATTGAAAATTGCAATTTAAATACATTTATTAATAAATAGTATATAACACTATAAAAATAATATACATGCTAACTTTTCTTTTATTATGTATCTTTCAGTATCATTCTTGATAATTATTATAAAATATGTTTGAAAGATTGGATAAAATTTGTAAAAAAATTATATAATTTTCTATAAAATAAGTATAGGTTTTAAAAGAAAAAGTGAAAAAAGTATTTTTTATATATGATATTTAATATCAAATTAATACAAATGATGATTAATATATTGCTTAAAGTTTTTTTTCAATTTGAAAAATAATAAATGCTGTCATATTCAGTTTATTTTTGTATTATATTTCAGTTATAATTAAAATAAAAACTTTTTACTTTTAGACCCAGTTTTTTTCATTGTATTTTTAGTGCAGTATCAGTTGATCAATAATCTTTTTTTTTTTAACGTCTATTATTTTTAGTATATTTATATCTTTCACTATATGTACTTAGTTATATCAGCTTTTTTTGGTATAATCTCATTCATTAATATTTATTCTGTACTTCATTATTTTTTTTTATATATTTAAATTTTTTATTTTTTCCTCATCTTGTTGTTTTTCTGCTAATTTCCATTTCAAATGCAAGCAATGCATCATTAGGTTTATTAATTTTTCATATTTTTCCTATAAGAGTAGAACATTCTGTAAAATTGATCCATAAGTTATAAATTTTATTATATTAAACATGTTATTAACCATAATATAGAATCAGTATTCCTATAGTCTTTTAATCATCTCCAAGTTCAATATCTCACTCCCTTACAAAATGCCCAAAATTAAACCTATTAATCATCATATATTTATTGTAAAGTTTGATTTTAAAAATTTTGTCTATGTCTAACTGCACCTATAATTTATATTATTTTATCTCACATAATCTAATTACTAGCAATAAATAGATGATGTCAGTATTTCTATTATCTTTTTATGCATTTTTCCACATTTGGTAGGCTATGCATATTTAATTAGTCAAATGCATTGGCATCTTTGTGAGAATGTTTTTCTGATATAGCATTTGTACAAGTTTCCTTTTTGGAATATTATAATATGTCTTTTTATATTTATCAATGCCAGTGAAATCTGTTTTGTCTTTAATGTTTCTAGAATTTGCTTAGAGTGAATATATGGTTCATTCATGATATTCACACGAATAATTTGGCATTATTCTTTTATATCTCTAAAAAATAATTCAGTTTTTTCTTTATAATTTTTTATGAGTGAATTTATGATGCATATTCCATGATATCTAGCTAATAATTTCATGTCCCTCATTTTAAAAAATTGTGAAAATATATAGTTTATCAATAATTTCATAATTATTGTAATGTAACTATAAAATTTAATATAATATAATAATAATATAATATTATAATGTAATGAAAACTATAAAATTATAAGTTTTAACTCAGACTAAAATATAATAATGAATATATGAAGAATATATAGAGAAAAGCTTTCATAAAATACATTTTTAAACAGGGTAATTTTCTCATCCCTGGTGTCCGCCACAGGATGGCATTGATGCTAATCAAAAACATATACATATAACGATTCCAGGGCCGGACCTGTGTGATTAATTTGATATCAAAAGATCTGATTTATTAGATTTGTAATAAAATATTCTAGTAACTAATACTATTATATGATGTTAGTCTTTCATTTTTGTAAATGTTTATTAATCTTATATTGTTTTTTTAGTTTGTGTGGGTGTCTTTAAAGTTACGGTGTTTTTCCAATTTTTTTTTTTTTACTTTATCTGTGTCTTTCTAAAATTACAGTATTTTTTTCAAGAGTAAATCAATCATTTTATTAAAAAGCAATACATAATAAGTAAATGTTGATTAATCTTATATTGTTTTTGAGTTTGTGTGTGTGTGTCTTTAAAGTTACGGTGTTTTTCTAATTTTTTTTTTGACTTTAGGTGTGTCTTTTTAAAGTTACGGTATTTTTTGTCAAGAGTCAATCAATAATTTTATTAAAAAGCAATACGTAATTATAAATCTATAAAATGTAATGTAATTTAGACAACATTTACTATTATGATTTTGTGTGTGTTTTAATGATACACATACATCACTACAAATGGAAAATAATTCACGTCAACAACTCAAAAAGAAAATAAACCCTCCCAAGTATTTAATTAAAGGATTATATGTTAAGTTTGAAGACTAACAAATAATCTTCGAACTTGGGGGAAGTATTGTTATGTAGGTGTATAATTAAAATACACACAAAATAATAATAGTAAATGTTGTAAATGGGGATTTAATATTGAATCGTATGTACGTGTATCAATTGTTGCATATACATACGCAAGTTATATATATATCTATGTGAAGATAAAAAAAAAAAAACTTCGTTAATTTAAAATCATCGTAGACTTTAATAGCTGTGTTATTTTGTAAAACAGCAAAAAAACAAACAAACAAACAAATCCTTTGAGATAGGAAGGTTAATTAACCAAGGAACTTTGCAGATCAACAAGATGAATAATTAATTAAAAAAGTAATCAGGCTGCAAAAGGGGTAATCAATCAAAGTAAAGGGTAAGTCTAAATTTGCTTCTGCAAGTAAACTGGGAGGGATTGATCCGACCAGGACAGACAAGATATGACCAATCAAATCCAGAAATATTCAGAACTGATGAAATGAGTGCAAGTGTAAAGCATCGGAAAACTGGGAGTTCTACCCGATGGAGATGAACTGTGAAAGGCACTGAACGCCGCTTATTTAGCACAGTAGCAACTGCTGGCCTCCAAATGTCCAAGGGTCAGAATAATAGAGACTATAAAGTAGGTCGCATAAATCTTTATTCTTCTTATTTTGGCATACCTTTGGATTTTGTTGATCTAAATGTATAATGATTGTTTTAATGTAATCGTGTAAATATGTAGATATTAGTGTATTGTAATTAAATCTGCTTTTCTTATTCTACCAGTGTTAGTCTCACGGATTATGATTCTTGTATGCATATATAGGTTGGGCAAGGTTGGATTACTGCATAGATTGTTTGCCAGCAAGTATTATATAGAACTGGCGGACATAACAGATCTTTATTAGCATGAATTCACATTTCTTCACCACAAACACACTTTTTCTGTTTCAACAGGATATTTTTATTTTTGCAAATATGCCACAGCACTGGCTTCAGTTGATGGCAATTGCCACAGCTTCAAATACTCCCAAGTTAGAGACAGCAGCGGCCATCTTACTTGTTCTTGAACGAATTCTCGCGAGAACCTTATTTGTTGCATGATTGTCAAATAAATGCTGGCGTGTACCCTTTCAAATAACTTTTTGAGCGTTACACATTCCTCATGGAAGCTTCACATCATTATTAATAAACTTACAACACTAAAGTAAGTTACAGCACAATAAAAAAAATGTCTAATGAAATTTTAAAAAACTACGACTGGCTCAAATACACACACTCTCACACAAAACTACAGAGATAATAGATATTCAAATATTACGATAAAATGAATAACAAAATCAACTTTGGCATCCAATAAAAGCATTTCTCTTTACTTTTAGCATAGAAAAAAGCCATAACCGGCAGCCATTGTCAGAAACTCTTTCTGTATTTTATCATAGAAAGAAGTCTCTTTGTGTTGGCTTCTGTTACCATCCAACATAACATGAGGACTCTTTTTCTGAATTTATAGCATAGAAAATTTCCTCTTTTGTTGGGTGAATGCCAGTGAAACAGTATATTTCTAGGAATTGACCTAGAAATAGTGACATCTCGAGGCAAACATCAGGGATGAGAAAACAACCTTAAACAGTATGTGCTTAATCAGCTTTCAGCTATTACAAGTTATGTTCTTTTCCCCTTAAACTTTACTGTTTTCAGTTTGATTGATTTTAGTTCAAATTGGTTTATCATTTTTTTCTTTTCTCAATCCTTATTCAAGTTATGTCTATGTGAATATTACTAAATTTTATAATTTTTCTGTTACAATTAATTTATATCTGTTTTCAATCAATAATTTCTGGAAATATCAATATTCCCTTACTTTTTCTTATTAAATACATGTTTGCATTATGTCATGTTTTTCAATAATGATGACTATCACATATAATTTATAAATGAATTCTTCCAAGTTCACAAAAAGAATAAACTAGAGAAAGACAAAGATGAAAACAGTTTTTAGTGATGAATAAAAAAGTCCATTTTATGAACTACAAATACATTCACAAAGATATTGATATTTCTGACTGCTTATTTGATATATTATGATTCTGACTGTTAAATCTGCTTGTAAGTTTTTTAGTAAGGACTCTTTAATATGGTACCTTGGTTTTTATCTCCCAAAATATAATTTATTGTTTACATAAGTACATAATTATTTCTATGTTTCATTTTATTAATATTTTTTGTGACTCTTTTTTTGTATATTCTATTACTATTATCTTTATCTATATTAAAGTTAAATTATTTTGTAATAAACTGCCTTTTCCTTCTCAATTGCTTAATTTTATGTTTTCTTAGCATGAACTTTATTTTTGTACTTATACTTTGTATATCTAAAACATATTTTTTGTAACTGTTTTATATATCTTTTTCACATGTATATCAAATTATTACTCTAATTGCTACCCATTCTTTAAGCAAATAGATCTTGTCTGCTACATAAAAACTTACTGTTAAACCTTTCTTCAGTCTCTCTATTACCAGAAGCATTTCACTTTCAATAAAATATGTTTGAATTCAGTGTATTTTTCTGTGGTTAGCATAGCGGTCTTTTAAGCAGTTGGCCTGGGTTCAACCTATATAAAAAAGTGATTCCTTGTTTAATAATAGTGTAATTTACATCTGGTTGACAACCTCTATAGTAATTTGTTTTATTCTCTTTATATATATATTGTAACGGGCACATACGACGTTACATTGTTTTTTTTTTATTATTAAACATGAAAAAATTAAAAGTTCACAAATAAAACTTCTTTTTTTAAGAATTAAAAATTGAAAATTAAAAAATCATCTTAAACTCGTATATATATATATATAATTGTACAGATGAAAAAAATTATTAAAATAAAACTTTATTAAAAATAGAAAAAGAATTTTAAAAGCAAAAACTTAAAAAGATTTAGAGATAAAAATATATCTTTAAGTTTGGAAAACAAATTAATTAATGTTATTGAAAAATGGAAATGATTATTTTAATTAGTCAAAGTGAACTAGCCCTTGGGCATTTAAATGTATAAGAAATGGTCAGATAGAAAAACAATAGAAACTAATAGCAAATAAAAAGAAATCTCTTAGGAATCAGACCTCAATGAAAGGATCTTCATCATCATGAAGTAATATTGAGTTAATCTGCAAAATTAATATAAAAGGAAAGGTTTAGAAATAAAAAAATTAATTAGAGACAGAGATGTGTAATAGCAGTGGTGATATGTGTTAGTGCAGAGTTGAAGAAGAAGGGATTGAAAAGATGCACTCTTCAATCCCTTCAGTTCTGCTAAAAAAAAAGAGAAATGACATCATTTTCTACATCGAGGACAAGCTAAAGTAAAAGACCTCCAGATGAATCAATAAAATGCCAACAGCATACCAGTCTTGCCAGGATGTCAGGACAATTAATACTGGAACCCAAATAGCAATGATTTAAAGATGAACTTTTCTAAATGTAAGAAATATATATAATTAATGAACATTTCTAAACAATAAGAACTTTAATTCTAAAACTTGTTCCGGATTTAAATAATTGCAATAGAATCCTATATGACCAACTTTATTTATTAATAAGTAATTTTAATTCGATGTATTTCTTTTGTAAAATCATTTCCATTTATTTTTTTTTGTTCTTTTAAGTTTTTATTTTTTGTTAAATTAAATTATATAAATGTTAAACTTAAGTCGGGCGTGAATGGCTATATAGATTTGTAAAGTTATATTAGGGAAGGGTAATCTTAGGTTATTTGTTTTGTAGTTAAATTATGTCAATGGATTGGATATATTGGTGTAATTAGTAGATGTAGTATGAGATTCGCTATGGGCAGAATCGCTTTATACACCGCACACTTCCTTTTTGCCTATGGAATGTGATTGTAAGTCAGCAAAATGACTGCTGTCCTTTCCTATGGAGTTTTTTTTTATTGCTCTTCTCATCATATAGATATAGTATTCCTATCGGATGAGAGACAATTTCTTCTCTTAACGTATTTTGCGCTGCCGTATTCATGTTACATTGAATGCATCGATATATCAGATGGATTGACGTTAGTTTAACTGCGAACTTTTGGCCTAAGGTTAAATAAGGATAGAATATTTTCTTCTCAAATGCAAATCTATGTAGTCTATTCACACTCGACACTCTAAATAAAAATGCATTAAATTTAAGTTGGGTATGGATGTTGCATGGATTCGTTATCGGTTACTTATGTTTGTGGTTTTCATATTTGATTAGAATATATAAGTCATCGATGTCAATGCGGCATCTTATGATGAATGCCATTGGGTTTCTTGTATTCCATCTGCAATTGACGTTATCAATGATTTTGTATTTTGATCGGTTATGTTTGTTTTGAAATGTTTTTAACCGTGTAATCTATGTAACCGATCTATACTCAACATTATAAAACAAACTTTCAAACCAAATTGTGCAAATGCTTTTTGCGAGTGTTAAATAACAAATGAATACCCTCTGACCCATACAAGATATAGAATTTATGCAGCAATAAAAGGAATCCTCTTATTACTACGACTCAAATATTTATATATGAGCAAATCTGAAGTACTGGCAAATGCTGATTTATATATATGATTAATTTCAGTTGGAATGACATTCAGTAAATTCTAGTAAATTTCATCGGCGTCATTCATTCATAAGTTATATATAGTAATTCAAAGTGACTGTTCTATAGTCACACCTTCTGTGCCAGTACTTCAGATTTGCTCATATATAAATATTTGAGTCATAGTAATAAGAGGATTCCTTTTATTGCTGCATAAATTCTATATCTTGTATGGGTCAGAGGGTATTCATTTGTTATTTAACACTCGCAAAAAGCGTTTGCACAATTTGGTTTGAAAAAAAAAAAAAGCCGATATGAATGTGATTACAATTGTATACAGACGCTATAAAAATTAAATGCTGATTTATATATATGATTAATTTCAGTTGGAATGACGTTCAGTAAATTCTAGTAAATTTCATCGGCGTCATTCATTTATAAGTTATATATAGTAATTCAAAGTGACTGTTCTATAGTCACACCTTCTGTGCCAGTACTTCAGATTTGCTCATATATAAATATTTGAGTCATAGTAATAAGAGGATTCCTTTTATTGCTGCATAAATTCTATATCTTGTATGGGTCAGAGGGTATTCATTTGTTATTTAACACTCACAAAAAGCATTTGCACAATTTGGTTTTAAAAAAAAAAAAAAAAATCCGATATGAATGTGATTACAATTGTATACAGACGCTATAAAAAATAAATGCTGATTTATATAAAACAAACTTTCATAAATCTATCAGTGCGAACTTATAAAAATTAAAAATGTAAATTTATAAAAATTAAAATGTAAATTAAGATCAAAAATCAAAGTTAAAAATGTAAGTTAAATTTAAAAATGTAAAACTGATACTAAAATAATTTTAAATATTATATATGTGCGTAAATAAATGTTTGTGTGTATAATTACTGGCAGTGTCTTATTTTATTCTTTTTTTATATATATTCTTAGATAAGAATTTATTATAAAATATAAATCTCTGCTATTCCACTGAGCTAGTGACAATGGGGTAATGACTGGAATCAAAATATAAAATAAAAAAAAATTTTTTTTAACTTACGTATCTGCCTACTATATAAATTTTCTAGGTTCAAATGCCTAGTGGCGCCCTGTAGTGTAGATATGTTAAGTCTCCTCTTCTTTGGATCATTATAATTGGTCTCCCAACATGAGCCAATATTAATAAACCATGTATACCCTGAGTAAATTTCTTTTTCCAAAATGAAATATTTTTATCTGGTTACATAAAGTCGTATACTTTAAATCTTATAAAAGCACTGCCAGAAAGAAATAGCACATATATTAAACATGAGAAAGTATTAATAATATTAAATTGTATTTTGTTAAAAAGAAAGTCAAAAGGTTGCAATTAATATGTTTTTTTTTTTTGTTAATATATATTATGCTTTAACATGTATAGGCGCACAGCCACGTAAGTTTATGATCATAAATGTGGTACCTTACGATGAGTACTGTTTGGGAATTTACTTCAGTGTAATCCTATGTAAGTATTTCAGTCAGTCATAAATAAGTTGGTGGTATTTATAATTGTGCTGCAAATATACATGTATAAACTCATTATTTTTTAAAACTTATTTACCTCAATGCAACCTTCTAAAATAAAAAATTTATAAAAGTTGCTTGTCATGCTGTGTGTAAAAATAAAATGTATAAAAAAATAGAACTCTTGGGGGGAGGAGGCGTAATCATGATGGTCCTTAGGAAAACGATAGTAAACATTTTTTTTTTGTATATAGTCTTTATACTAACCGAATGTTTTGTAAATTTTCGTTAATCATGTACCGTAATTACTAACCTTAAGTAAAATATTTTTTTTTGTTTATTTTTTTTTAAAGCAAGTTTACTGATATGTAATGGGCACATATGACGTTACATTGTTTTTATATTATTAAACATGAAGAAATTAAAAGTTTGCAAATAAAACTTCTTTTTTTAAGAATTAAAAATTGAAAATTAAAAAATCATCTTAAACTCGTATATATATATATATATATAATTGCACAGATGAAAAAAATTATTAAAATAAAACTTTATTAAAAATAGAAAAAGTATTTTAAAAGCAAAAACTTAAAAAGATTTAGAGATAAAAATATATCTTTAAGTTTGGAAAACAAATTAATTAATATTATTGAAAAATGGAAATGATTATTTTAATTAGTCAAAGTGAACTAGCCTTTGGGCATTTAAATTACAAGCAATGGTCAGATAGGAAAACAATAGAAACTAATAGCAAATAAAAAGAAATTCCTTAGAAATCAGATCTCAATGAAAGGGTCTTCATCATCATGATGTAATGTTGAATTAATCTGCAAAATTAATATAAAAGGAAAGGTTTGGAAATAAAAAAATTAATTAGAGACAGAGATGTGTGATAGTGGTGGTGATACATGTTAGTGTAGAGTTGAAGTAGAAGGGAGCACTCTTCAATCCCTTCAGTTCTGCTAAAAAAAAAAGAAAAAGAAATGACATCATTTTCTACATTGAGGACCAGCTAAAGTAAAAGACCTCCAGATGAATCAATAAAATGCCAACAGCATACCGCTCTCGCCAGGACATCAGGACAATTAATACTGGAACCCAAATAGCAATGGTTTAAAGATGAACTTTTCTAAACATAAGAATTATATATAATTAATGAACATTTCTAAACAATAAGAACTGCAATTCTAAAACTTGTTCCGTATTTAAATAATTGCAATAGAATCCTATCTGACCAACTTTATTTATTAATAAGTAATTTTAATTCGATGTATTTTTTTTGTAAAATCATTTCCATTTATTTTTTTTGTTCTTTTAAGTTTTTATTATGATTTTTGTTTTTCGTTAAATTAAATTATATAAATGTTAAACTTATGTTGGGCGTGAATGGCTATATAGATTTGTAAAGTTATATTAGGGGAGGGTAATCTTAGGTTATTTGTTTCATAGTTAAATTAGGTCAATGGATTGGATATATTGGTGTAATTAGTAGATGTAGTACGAGATTCGCTACAGGCAGAATTGCTTTATACGCCGCACACTTCCTTTTTGCCTATGGAATGCGATCATAGGTCGGCAAAATGACCACTATCCTTTCCTATGGAGTTTTTTTTATTGCTCTTCTCATCAGATAGATGTAGCATTCTTATTGGATGAGAGGCAATTTCTTCTCTTAACCTATTTTGTGCTGCCTTATTCATGTTACATTGAATGCATCGATATATCAGATGGATTGACATTGGTTTAACTGCGAACTTTTGGCCTAAGGTTAAATAAGGATAGAATATTTTCTTATCAAATGCAAATCTATGTAGTCTATTCATACTCGATACTCTAAATAAAAATGCATTAAATTTAAGTTGGGTATGGACATTGCATGGATTAGTTATTGGTTACTTATGTTTGTGGTTTTCATATTCGATTAGAATATATAAGTCATTGGTGTCAATGCGGCATCTCATGATGAATGCCATTGGGTTTCTTGTATTCCCTCTGCAATTGACGTTATCAATGACTTTGTATTTTGATTGGTTATGTTTATGTTGAAATGTTTTTAACCGTGTAATCTATGTAACCGATCTATACTCAACATTATAAAACAAACTTTCATAAATCCATCGGTGCAAACTTATAAAAATTAAAAATGTAAATTTATAAAAATTAAAATGTAAATTAAAATCAAAAATCAAAGTTAAAAATGTAACTTAAATTTAAAAATGTAAAACTGATACTAAAATAATTTTAAATATTAAATATGTGCATAAATAAATGTTTGTGTGTATAATTACTGGCAGTGGCTTATTTTATTTTATTTTTATATATTCTTAGATAAGAATTTATTATAAAATATAAATCTCTGCTATTCCACTGAGCTAGTGACAATGGGCTAACGACCGGAATCAAAATATAAAATAAATAAAAAAAATTTTTTTTTAACTTATGTATCTGCCTACTATATAAATTTTCTAGGTTCAAATACCTAGTGGTGCCCTGTAGTGTAGATACGTTAAGTCTCCTATTCTCCGGATCATTATAATATATATGTTTGTGTATTATAATGGTCTGATGGAATGATGGAACAAAGAGTTTTACCGTATCTGCACTACAGGGTGGTACTAGGCATTTGAACCTAGAAAAATTATATAGTAGGCAGATATGTAAGTTAAAAAAATTTTTTTTATTTTATATATTTTGACCGCCCGTTAGCCCAATGCCACTAGCTCAGTGGAACAGCAGAGATTTATATTTTATAAATTCTTATCTAAGAATATTTAAAAAAAAAAGAATAAAATAAGCCACTGCCAGTAATTATCACACAAACATTTATTTATGCACATATAAATAAATAATTATTATTTTAGTCTAACTTTTATTTTTTTTACAAAACATTATAACTTATTTTACTTTAGATTTTAATTTACAATGTAACTGTTTTTATTTTATTTTAAAAGTTCACACAGATGAGTTTAATATTTATTACAGTGTCGAGTGTGAATTGACTACATAGATCGCATTTGAAAATATTCTATCCCTGATTTAACCTTAGGCCAAAAGTTCGCAGTTAAATTAATGTCAATCCATCTGATACATCAATGTATTCAATGTAGCATGAATATGACAGCACAAAATACCATACTGTCAGGAATGTACATCTGAACAGCATGATTCAAGAAGACATTGACTCTCATCGAGACAGGAATATTACATCTGTCTGACAGGAAGGGCAATAAAAAAAACTCCATAGGAAGGGACTGCGTTTTCCATCTTACTATCCCATTCCATAGGCAGAAAGGTGGTGTGCAGCATATAATGTGATCCTGCCCATAGCGGACCTCATACTACATTTACTAATTACACCAATATATCCAATCCATTGACCCAATTTAACTACAAAACAAATAACCCAAGATTACCCTCCCTTAAACTAACATAACTTTATGAATCTATGCAATCATTCATGCCTGACTTAAATTTAACATTTATAAAAAGTTGTTTATACAAAAAAAAATCATAATAAAATTTTAAAAGAACAAAAAAAAATTAATGGAAATGATTTACAAAAAATAATAATACATTCAATAAAACAATTATTACTAACTGATTAAGCTTGGGCAGATAGGAATTTTGATTGCAATAATTTAAATACTGGGAAAGTTTATATTTTAGAGTTCTTAGTGTTTTCAAATTAATTAATGTTCATTAGATTTCATAAAGTTCTTATGGTTTTAACAAGTTCGTAGTTTCTAATTTTTTGCAGTTGCTTGCCATTTGGAGCCAGTGTTAATTCCCCTGATGTCCTGTGGTTCTCAATATAAGAAAAATGATGTCATTTCTCTTTCCTTTTAACAAAACTGAAGGGATTGAAGAGTGTGTCTTTTCAATCCCTTCTCCTTCAACTCTCTTTGCACTAACACATATAGTCACATCTCTATCTTCTCTCCCTGCTCTTTCTTCACTAAAATTTATTTCCAAACTTTTTCTTTTTATATTAATTTTGCAGATTAACTCAACATTATGTCATGATGATGACCCTTTCATTGAGGTCCGATTCCTGAGGGACTTCTTTTATTGGCTATTAGTTCTATTGTTTTTTCTCCTATCTGACCATTGCTTACATTTTGAAATTCCCAAGGGCTAGCTTACTTTTAACTAATTAAAATAATCATTTCCATTTTACAATAACATTAATTATTTTATTGTACAAACTTAGATATATTTTTATCTATTAATCTTTACTGAAAATTTAGTTTTAAAATACTTTTTTTCTTCTTAATAAAGTTTTTGTTTAATAATTTTTCATCTATGCGATTTTATATATTAGAGTTTAGATGGTTTTTAATTTTCAATTTTTAATTCTTAAAAAAAAAATTTTTTTTATTTGTGAACTTTTATTTTTCATGTTTAATAAAAAACATAATGTAATGGCATATGTGCCCATTACAATATATATATATATATATATATATATATATTGAAACAGAAACTCTGTTTTATATGTATTAAGATTAGTTTTATCCTCCCCCCCCCAAGAAAGGCAGATGTATATGAAAGAAGTTGATCCTATTTTTTTTTGTAAAAAATAAAGCAAAAAGTTAAAAGTTAAAAGAAAATCATTATTTTCTATAATTGAAAAAAAAAGATAAACCTTCATTATTGATTTTATAATTTTAAATTATGATATAAATACGTCTCTAAGTATTTACTTAAAGTTGGCATTTATTAAAAATAGTACATTTTAATTTTTGAAATGATGTTGTTGTACAAAATATAATATTTGCTTGAGGCAAAGTTATCAAATTGAAAAACATGGCTTAATCCTCATGATTCCTTATCTGTCCTGCTAAAAGTAATGGCCCAATGCTTAAGAAGAGAAAAGCACTCGGCCTTAAATGAAAGCTGTATAACAAATCAGATATAGTGGGAGTGATGCAGAATTAATCCAGAGATCAGAGTATAAATAGTTGAGTTTAAAGTCCAGAGAGGATTTTAAAAAGATTTTAAAAGGAGTTAGAAAGTAAGAAGAGTGAAAGAGTTAAAAAGTTAATTTTTTTTATCTAAGTATTACTTAACTGTTTAGTTGACAAGTGATTTTAGTCACCTTGGAATATAATATTTACAGCCACACTGCTAATGATGAAAAAAGAAAGTATTAATAAGGAAATCATAAGAATGAAAGGCTAATCATAATAGCTTCCTCTGTCCATTGCCATGAACCTCCAAGACTCGCCTGAGTGAACATCATGGAAAGTAAATAATACCATTCAACTCAAATAAACCAACCTCTTTTTGAAATGCAGTAGTAACCTGAAGTGAAGGAACAAACTGAATAAAATGAAGGTATCAATTTCATGAAATATTCAATACTTATATGTGTTTATAAAAACAAAAAAAAGTCTTTCTTAAAATAAATTATGAATAATTATAGCTATGTGAAAATATGTTTTATTGGTGATAGATTATAACTATGAAATGTCTTAAATATCTATAATCAAAAGGCATTTTTAATAAGGTAAATCATAAATGATTAACTTCTTATATGAAGATGCATCTGAATTACAATAAAATAAAAACGAATACTTATCACTATTTATATTGCTGATATACAATTAAGTATACCTAGAAGAATTAGAAATGCTGAGCTATTACATATAACTATAACTAACTAAATTATAATAATGTGTTTTTAACCCAGATAAAATGAGAAAATATACAAAATGAATGTATTTATACAAAATGAATGTATTTAATAAATTTATACTATATTATGAATAAATTCAAACATTTAAATATGAATTAGTATGTCAATAAAAGTTAATGGTTATATTTATATAATGAACCACATACTTAAATAAGTTGAAAGATTAAGAAAATCATTTTTTTAAAAAAAATATTTATTATTTGAAAACTCTAATAAAAGGAATATAAACATGGAATTAAAACATGTTATATATATGAGTTGAGATGTAAGAATACCAAAACAATGTGTCACGGTTAAATGTACAATGAAATACCTAGAGTTATTGATGCATATAGGTTATATATGTCTTATAAAATCAGAAATACCAAATAAATGCATTTTCAAGATGAATTGATATCTGGACAGATGGAAATACATACACTTATATTTTACCTGAATAACCAATGGATATAAATGTGCTTATATCAACCGATTCAAACCCTGAGTTGGATAACCAATGAACCTAGGATGAATGTGCTTATATTATGGATTCAACCTGGATTTGGATAACAAAAAATAGAAATATATTTATTATGCTTTGACTCACCTAAAATTAACTGGAATAATAGAAATGCTCTAGTCTGTAAAGAATATCTTCATACATGAGGTAATTTAAACCATGTTACATGTGACAACTACCTAAAAGACTACAGATCAGAATTAAGTGAAACTCTGAATAGAATGTTATCAGTTATCTTCATTATTATCTCTGTTGTCTTCATATATTGCACTCCTCTCTGTGAATTAACTAAATAACTAAAGATGTAAATTGTTAAAGAACTTGCATTCTTCAATTCATATTGTACTATTATTGGACGTATACCAAGAGACACAATGGACTGTAAATGAATATAATAATTAAACTTATGTGCATAAATGCACATTTATACTTGACTGGATTATGAATAGTCCATAAACCCAGAATTGCTCACATTACCTATTTACTTATTTGTGATACATTTAAAGTTAATGAAGTACTATATGAATTATAAATGCTTACATACATATTGATGTGTATAAATAAAATAATGAGACTTATGTGTATACATACACATCCATACTTGACTGAATTATAGAAGCTTCACAAATCTGGAATTGCTCATCTTACCTATTTACCTACCTAAAAAGGATATACAGATATGGAACAAATAGTTTAAAATATTCATGCAGTAATGGTAGATGTCTACTTGATAAAAGACCCTTTGAATTCTTCACCCAAGATAAATTAAAATGAGCCTTCATTTAAAATGAAGGATGAACTTTATATCAATATCATTGTTAATAAAACTGTTGTTACTTAAAATTAATTTCAGTTGTTTAGTTCCATGTTTTTTTGCATCACTTGTTCATAAGAATTTCATGCCTCCTAAGATATGTCTGGCATAACTAGACCTAGGTAAGTCAGGTAATTGTGAGATGGAACCCTAGTGGCACCATTTGGGAATCCAAACACAGAAATTTCTAGGTGTTTCCAGTCTCTATGTTGCTACATCCTCTGATGAGCAGGAAATATTGTTGTAAAGGGGGTGATGTCTGTATTGGGGAAAGCCACTCGATGGTTCCTTCTTATAATATGCTCATCAGGAAATTGTTACAAACGAGTTAATAAAGGAGTTGTACGGGGGTCCGGTTACAATATATATATAAATGGATTTGTATTGAATAAAATGTAATTTCAGTTTCACATCAAACTATTCACATAATTCTATCATTTACTTTTTTCATTCAACTTTTTTCTATCAATTTTGCTGAAGATTGCATTTGCCTCTATTATTTCTACCTTTTTATTTATATTGATATCAATGATTATGTGCTTATAACGCTCGTTAAAGAAGTTATATATATTATTAAATTTATTTAAAGCTTAGCACTTTCAAAGCTCTATGGCTTCATAATCATAGCTGTGTGCAGTTGATAGTGATGAGGGGAGTATTCAAATTTATGTTCATTAGATGTTTCAGTATTTTATTTAAAATATTGTTTGAGTTAGTTTGTCCATCTTTTTGAAATGGCAAAACCGGTGTCTTTTCTATTGATTGGTTGGGTGTCATTATTTATGAAATATGCCTCCTTTATTTTGTGCCTATGGTCTTTACTCTCTTTGCACACTATTCTGGGGTTGGTGGGTTCAAATCTGTGTCCAGTAGCTTTTTCATGTTCCATGAATGCTGATGTAGACTCTTTGTTGTTCAGTGCCCTTTTATTTATATTGATATAATTGACAAAAAAAAAAAAGAATGTAATTTCTTTCTAAAGTAGTCATTTTTCAATGATCTTCCATAAATATCTTTCATTTAAACATTATTTTATCTGCAGTAACATACATTTCAATAGTTATCACTACTATAGAAATGATTGCAATTTTCACAATGGTCTGTTCATTTATAAATTTATAACTGATTAATTTATTCTTTACTGAATTTTTTAAAGCAAAATAGATATTTCCTACTTATAACAATTTTTGAAATTATTTTAGATTTGTATATAGGCGCCAACATCTTTTTTCTTCCTTTATGTTTCTGTCAGTATCATTATATTTATGTTATATTTAATAAGCTCTCTTGATAAAAAAATATTCTTTAGTTAAAATCTCATATATGTTTCAACATTCAAAAGATATTTTTTGGATTTCCATTTTATATCATTGGCCATTTGCATCAATTCTCAACCTACAGGCTCTGAATATTTTTATTTGAGATGAATCTTAGCATTCAATGGGCCAAGAAAATATTTTATTTTCATTCTGTCATTCAAGAATTGAAAGATATTAATTTATATAACTTTTGGGGATGTTATCTTTGTGAACTATAATCTCTTCAAGGGACTAATTTATACATATATAACAAAAAAATTATTCTTAAATTGGGATGAGTTATTTATATTGCAAATCAATTTGTTAAATTCTCTGCTTGAAATAATTGAATGAAATAGTAATAGACTACATGAAAAAATGACAACAGTAAATATCAAAAGTAATTTGAAATTATTTTCCACCATATTAAAAGACTATTTTACAGGTTTCATAATTAACATGAATGTGCTATCTCCATTTATATATTATTTAGATTTATATAGGGGTTAAAATAATCTAATTAGATTAGTATTATGAGAAAAAAAAAGAAGCCTTTATTAGATCCAAATTATATTATAATATGAAATAATAATATATATATATTTAGAAAAACCAAGCAATACATATATCTTTATAGTAAAAAAGGATATTCACTCTAAATAATATTTTGATTCGCCTTTTTTTTTCGTAATAAAAAAATTGTTTACCAAATTTGATATTTAACTCTTTTATTAAAAGAGAAATAATAAAAGAACAATCAGCAAAAAAAAAAAAAAATCATTTTGGAACGTAGCCACTAAAAAAGAAGTCATAGAAGATAAATAAAAACAATAAACTAACAGCTGTAGTTAAATTTAATACATAACATTTTGACTTTTATTTTTAAAATTTAGTAACACTTACCCTTTTCTTACGTAAAAGAAAATACATCCATCTACAATCATGTATCTGCAATATGTTGTTTATATATATATTATTATAAAAAAATTATACAATGTTCTGACAAAACTCTAAATTTAGTAAAATTCAGTCATCTTTATCATATTTAATAATCCGCCAAAAGTAGATTTCCATACTAAGCCAAACCATCACCTTCAAAATTTCTGTCTCTTAATCTATTTTTCAAAAACTTGTAGTTATTTCTAGCCTTTGTTTTCCTACCTCCTTCAAAACTTTATATTTTTTCTAGTTCTGTTTTAAAATATATTTCACAATTTCTTTACCTCTAAGTACACATCCAAACAATTCATCACCATAATTTTTTCAAAATTGCCCTTTTCACATATTTTTTTCGACAGTATTGTATTACTAATTTTATTTTTCAAATTTATTTTTTTTCTTCAACCACAAAATCCATATTCATTTTTCCTTTTTTATTTTTTTAAAAATTATCTACATTTGCTTCATATAAAATATTTAACAAATTATTTTTTAGATTCAATTTCAATGGATGACAAATAACTTTTATTTCTTAATAAAAAACATATTTCGCTATTGCAAAGTTTGCTATAATTTTTTTACTGATATTTGCAACATCAGAAAACCAACTTCCTATATAATTAAAAACAATATCCTGCCTTATAATTTCTTGGTAAATATTTATTCATAATATTTTATTCTCAGTGAATATTTTGTTACACTAATTTTATTTCAATTTAAACTTTCTACAAGCTTTGTCATTCAACATTTTATTTTATTAGGCTTACCTCACTATTAAAACAAATCCGATACAAATAATTCTTATCAAATAATGATTATTTAATAACTTACTTAAACACATACAAAAAAAAAAGATAGCCATTTTTTTCACTTAATACATTTACCCGTATTTGTCACTTTTGTAAGAAGATCATTTAATCTTTATAAAAATATTATATATATATAATTTATGGTTCTTTCTAATCTATATCTTTATATTCTCAATATATTATTCGAAATAATATAATTTATTCTATCAAATGCCTTTTCAAGATAAAAAACAAACAAATATTATCTTCCCATCTCTATCTATAATGTAAAAGTCCCGCTTGTGTGTGTGTATGAAATTTTAAAGAAAAAAAATATTCAAAATAATTCTATAAGAAAGAATATAAAGGAATGTAAAATTATATTTATTTAAATAACATAGGTAAACAATTTTTATTTGAAAAAAGGAAGCAAATTGTTGTTTATGTATTTTTAAAATATATTTTTTAGGCAAACTCTTTTAATTTAAAAAAAAAAAAACCTCTTAATTTTATTAATTAAAAAGGGAAAAATATATCAACAGCTTTGAATATATACATATATGGCAATAATAGATAAAGAAACTAATTAAAGAATTTAAACAGTATTAAAAAAATCTACTGAAAAATATTTATATAAAAAAACAAAACAAATTTGTTTATGAGGGGAACTTATATCAAATGTAGAAAAAAAATTAGTTGAATAGCATTTAATAATTCACAGTTATAAAGTTACTGAGTTAATCACATATCTTTCAATTGCTAAACTGTCTTATATTTTGAGTAGATTACTATATGAAAGTCATGGTTGGTTAAAGATTTAAAAAAGACTTTGCATCAGTTTCTCATGCAATTTTATAAAAATAGCTATCATCATTATCATTATTTGTTTCTGTCAATAGTTAATGTCATACATTATGAAAAATATCTTGAACGTTTATTAAAGCCCTTGTTCACACTGGAAAATTATTAATGTCTTGCTAGCTTCTAATTAAAAATAGACATTTGAAGCTTTTTTTTACAAAGTTGGATAAATCTTGTTAATAGGATATTTAATTGATGCAGGTAAATTTGTTTTAATAATATTTATAATTTTAAATTAATCTAAACATCACATGATCACCATCTCATACTAGCACATAATTGTTGTAAAAAAAAGCAAAACTCTCCATACAGTAGTGCCACCTTGTGCTAACCAGAGTAATCAATAGATTAAAATCCCTATCTAGTGCCTACTCATCCAATATCCCCAGACTAGTTTCTGTATGGAGAGTTTTGCTTTTGTTTACAATTATGTGCTAGTATGAGATAGTGATCATGTGATGTTTAGTGGTTTAACACCAATCCTGCCTAATAGGATAGTGGTGGCTATGGTTGGTTAAAAGCCAAAGACATCAAAATCTATGGGTGCTGAATTGAGTTCAGACCCATATGACTATATAAGCTATTGAGCTTAAATTGAAAATATTTTTGTGTTTTCAATTTCATTCTCATAGTTTTGTAGTAAAGTAAAGTTAAAAGGTGGCTGCTCGAGGGTTGCATTAGATCCTAAGATCTAGGTGCAGTGCTCTCAGATCCAAGGCTCCTCACTGATGATGGCCACAAGCCAGAAACTAGTCTGGGAATATTGGATGAGTAGGCACTAGATAGGGATTTTATGCACAAGCCTTCTGGCACCTATTGATTACTCTGGTTAGCACAGGGTGGCACTACTGTATGGAGAGTTTTGATTTTGTTTAAATTAATCTAAATATTTCATTTTCAATATTGACATGAAAGATTTAATGTTTCATAATTAGTTACTATTTTAATGTTATATGTCAAATACATTCATGAAAGCAATATATATATATACAGACTAATTGAAACAGAAATAACAGTATATTTCATGGAGTTAGGTAAGAAGTTAACAACTATGAAAAAATAGAATGATACCAATCTACCTTTTAGTTCTATTATTATATAAGTTTACATTTTTGACATAGTTTTAAATTTTAGGATGAATAGACAAAACTCACCCTATATTTTAAAACTACTTAAAAAACTAAGCTTATATAACAACAGAACTAAAAGGTACTTTGGCATCATTCTATCTCTTTGTAGTTGATGACATTTTACATAACTCAAAAGATTAGATTTATTTCCATTTCACTTATTTATATTTAAAATTATGATTGTTTATTATTATGTATAGACAATTGTAACTTTTTTTTTAAAAAAAGTATAGTTTATTAATTATTTTTTAAAACAATTATTTTAGAAGATTTTAAAACAATTTTGCTTATCCTTCTTGAAACAAAAAAAAAAAAATATTATAAATTTTTTGATGTTGTCTTTTACAAATTCAAAATTGGTTAATTAATATGAAATATGATTAATAGCATCATAATTCAAATATAACAAACAAATTTTTATGAATTATTAAATATATCCATTTCTAATAATTGTGTGTTTATTAAGTAATTAAATTTGAAAATTTTTCATTTAAGTATCTGAGTCTACATTTCATTCAATATAATTTGAGAAGATATGTTTTGAACAAAATAAATTATATAAAGAGGTTTAATTCTAATCTTTTTAAATCTTTTTTGAAAAAATGACTACCAATTAGTTGAAAGCATGTTCAGCATACTATGTTATTAAAGTATTAAACAAGCTTTTTTTTAGTATACATGTTATGTCTTTTCTGAATAAAGAGGTTTATTAAGTGGTATCTTACTTAACTTAATTAAGAAGTGATGGACATTATATTATATTGCTGATGATCCTCTGATTGTATGACTAAGTCTCTCACAGGTATACAGTGAAAAATAATTACATATCAGAGATATAGTAATATTTATCATTTATTTATAATAATCTGGTTAGAAAGCTAACACAACCTCTTCTTTGATTTAATTACAATTATTGAAGTCAATATTCTTGCTGTTCATTTTGGATGATCATCCATTATCATCAAAATTGCACTATCACCACTAATTAAACACTATCTATTTTTGTTTTCCTTTCATTAACAAATACGTTCAAGTAAATCTAAAATGTGGTCATTGATATATTTAATTTTTAGAGATGATCTATTAGTTTTGATCTTAGTTTCCAAGTATTTCACCAAAGGCATTAACATCTTGAGCCATTATATAATGACTGCTTAACATGAGGAAAGAAAATATCATTATTTCATTTGTTATTTTTGGCTACCCAAATGGTAGATTCATATGCAATCATATATTATAAAAGCAAAATAGATTAAGATATTTTCATATGCTAAAAAATTCTGATAATTTTAAGTAATCCAAATCTAAGATAATTTATCATAATTTCATATACTTGGAGATAATTATGTCACTTGTATTCTGAGGACAATAGCTAGGCAACAGATAAAAAAAATAATAGCAAAAAAGCACAGAGAATTTAAGAAAGTAATGGTACTCATATGTTAGAAATCAAGGAAGTATTATATAGCATGCAGAAAGGAATAATGAGAGCTTACTTCTCAAAGTTTTTATATCATATTAAAAAATAATAAATTTAATGTTTTGAAATATTAGAAAAGTCATTTACAAAGATTACGGAAATACAAAAATGTGAAACAAAAAACTTGTGAAACATAAGAAAAATATTAATAAAATCTTTTAGAAAGATATGAAAACTATGAAAACCACAAAACTGTTAGAAGCATTATGAAAAAACATTGAAATAATAAACAGATTGCAATAAATACTAAATATTTTTTCAGAAAGCAATGCAAAATACAATTATAATGCCCCAGTGTGAATTATAGTGCTGTGATTAATGAGGCTAGACTTAATGTAAATTTATGGTGAAGTTTAAAGGAATTGCATTAAAAAAATAAGTCTACAATGCAACAAAAAAAAATCTCAAATTCATCTATCCATAAAATATAGTGAAGGAAAAATCATTAATAAATGAGCTAATAAATATATTTATGAGACAGTATTGAATTCCTTAGTTGTTATATCTGTTAAAGATGTTTAAAAAATTATTAATGTTTAAGAAATTATAATGATGAAGATAAAGTTAATACAGAATGTGCACATAATAAAGATAACATTGATACTACAAATTAGTCAAACATAGAATAAGATTCTATAGATAATAGTAACATGAATGTAGAAGCCATTAATGAAGTAGCAAATAATGTTCAGACAAGCAAAAACATGAAAATGGAAATGTAAACTGTCAATAAATCTTGTAGCTATGTAATCTAATAAAAGAAATCTTAGACAACGTCTTAATAATACTCATTACACCTATGACTTCATTATACTAAAAAGAAAGATTATTGGCATTAATAAAGAAGCATATAATGCTTTCAGCACATCTAAAAATATTGCAAAAGATCCTGCAATTCTCTTAAAACGATTTTCTGTATAATGAAAAAATATTTATTCATAATTGAAAAAAATGAGTTTCAAATCATGAAAGCTCATATAATTTCTCAGAATTTATTTTAAAATTTTGAACAAAAATTATTATCAATGTTCTTGTATTATAATGTTTATTTGTCATATTTTAAATGATTACTTTTTTGAAAAGATATGAAAAGTGTGAAAATCCATGATGTATGTGTATAAAATTAAAAAAAGAAAATAATAGTTAAAAGAATTGTATAAGAGAAGATCTAAAAGATCATAAAATAAAATTTTAGAATTTATATATTTTTAAAACAATATAGATAACTTTAATTTTAAAAAAAGAAACAAATTGAGGATTAACTTTTGATAAATCTTTTTAGTTTAATTAATTAAAAAGGAAAGAATATGTAAACACTTTTTATAGACATAAAAATTTGGTAAATAATAGAGTTAACTATTTTGAACAACATAAAATAATCATGAAAATTTTTTACAAAATTAATGTGTTTACCATTTTTTTTTATATACAGAAGAAAAAATATTAAAGAGTTGAGCAGGGATTAAAAATTCATAGAAATAATTACAAAATTGAGAATTGATATCATGACTTCCAATGGCTATTACAGGAGAGCTTAGCTAAACTATTCTACATTTTAAATACAGTACTATATCAAATCCATGATTGGATACATGGATTAGAAAAGATTTGGATTAATTTACCATGCATTTCTAAAAAGATATCTATTATTATTACTATCATTATTATTATTCTGCCATAAATTAACCACCCAACATTGGAAATAATACCATGAAACTTCATTAAATCCCTTGCTCATATTGAAAAACTTCAGTCATATCAGCAGCTAGCTAAAGAAAACCTAGTAAAAGATAAAAAAAAAATTACAATGTTGAATGAACTATGTTAATAGGTTATTAAATTGATATAATATTAACATGAAAGGCAGAAACCTTTGACAGAAGCACCTTAAAAATGCTTATATGACAGCCAATCAGATGTAATAATGACTGCATATGAAACTCTCAAGTCAAAACACAAGGCAGAGATTTTTAAGGCACTTCTGTCAAAGATTTCAGCATTTTACATTATTATTATAATCATCTGCTTGCATTTAATAAATTAGTGTATTTACATTTAAAATGATATAAGTAAATTTGCCTTAATAACATTTATAACTATATTCATTTACATTTGTCATTTCAATATTGAAATGGATAAAATTTCATTTCTCTTAATTAACTTACATTTAAATGTTGAAAATCTTTATATATCAAGTGCATTCATAAAAGCAACATATATATATATATATATATATATATATATATATATATATATATATATATATATATATAGAGAGAGAGAGAGAGAGAGAGAGAGAGAGAGAGACTAATTTTCCCAAAATTAATTTATTAAATATTATTTTATAATTGATACAAATAAATTTGTCTTAATGAACATTTATAACATTAAATTCATTGATGTCTGGAATTTCAAATATTGAAACAGATAATGTTTAACTTCTTATAGTTAGACTATACTTTTAATATTGTAAACTTTTATGTGTCAAGTACATACATGAACTTAATAATTCATTTTATAAAAAATATCTTATTAATGGTTATCTTTTGAAAATGTGTTAAACTTTCAATACATATTTAAAAATAAACACATTTTTGTTCTGTGCTGTGTATGTCTTTTCTGCATGGAAAAATTATTCCATCAAGCACACAAATAATCTTGTTTAAAATTTCTAAAATCTTCAAAAAGGTCTTCATCCATTAAACAAAAAATTTCTTCACGGAATTAGATTGCCACTGTTTCAATGAAATCACATTAATATTTGTCAAGATAAAGGTTGTAATAAAGAATTATTGTATTTCAAGTAATAATAAGATTGTGATTGTGTGTGCATTAAATAATGTTCATTAATATGCTTATTAAATGATTGTCTAATTAGAAGGCAGATTAACAAAAATTTTTGTATTTCCTTTTGTTTTATAGTTAGCTGATTTATTGAAAACGATTTTTTTAAAAAAGAGATAAAATAATGGGCCTTTCTTCTATAAGGCTATAAAATATGGTGTATTTCATCAAATTAATTTAAGCTGATTGGCCTTTTAAAAATTTCAATAGATTCTTTCATAGTTCTTAAATTATATTTTTTCAAAGTAATAGTATTTTAGTTTTATCAACAACAAGGGTTTGATTAATTTTTAAAAAATGCAATATAAAAGCTGATATAATCAACTTTTTATTGAAGCTCTTTTTATGCTTTCTAACTCTAATGCCAATATGTCTAATTAATTGACCTGCATAGTTTTTTGGCATTGTGAATATGGAATTTCATAGACATCTTGGTGTTTTAAAAATATTCAGTCTTTAGACTTACAAAAAAAATCAACTTTTTTGTTAGTTAAAAAAAAGTTATTTTCATCTTATAAACAGATCTTCATTATATATATTAAGTATATGTAGATAAAGAATTTTATGAGAATGTATTTACGGAAATTCTAAAACAATTTTTTTTTCTTGAAAAATAAAAAGAATATTACAATCTCTTGAGCTTGGTATCTTATAAATTTAGAATTATTTAGTTCATCTAAAATATAATAGTTATTAGTATAATAATTTAAATACAGAAATTTTTTTAATGAATTATTAAGTTTATCTTTATTAAGTATGCACGTGTTTCTTATTTATTAAATTTGATGGATTTTAGTTTTATTGTTAATTTTACATTGTGTTATTTGAATATTTCAGTCTTTATGAATTATCAAGCTATTTCAGTCAGATATGCACATGGAAAAGAATAAACTCTATGGAGATCTGGGAGACTGATGTCTTTCTAATCTTAATATAAAGGAGAAATTGATATTTTATATCTTTGATAGCATGTTATCCATATAATAATATATGGCAAATATATCATAGTTATATAGCGCAAACTATACATACCACAGAAATATAAATATTTGTTTTTTAAAATCATGGTAATCTATCTAGACACAAATCAAATATTTTTGTTAGCACTTTGGATAATTACTCATCATCATCACAAATTGCATCATATCCAGTTAAATATAATTATAACTCTTACTTTCTCATTTATAAATATGTCCATATATATATATATATATATATTGTATAGTTATATGTCCATATATATATATATATATATATTGTACCAGTTACTATGTCCTACCTCCAACATGACCCTAGATCATGAAAAGAACTCCAAGCCATCCTGATTTTAATTTAATCTGAGACCAGTTTGGATTCAAACCCTATCCCAAGTTCCCAGATCAAACTCCAAAGTATGTCTTATAATGACCATACAACAATAATATGTGCCACAAACTAGCTCAATGGATATTATTATTAATGAGACTACTTAACTGATTTTAAATAATGCAGGATAAAACCACTTATGGATATCTCTGCATAAATCAATATATATATATTATAATGGTCTGAAAAGAAAAGTCTTATTGTATCTGCACTACAGGGTGCGTCTAGGTTATTAGAACCTAGAAAATTTATATAGTAGGCAGATATGTAAGTTGAGATTCACATTTTACATGTTTTATTTAGACCATCAGCCCATGCCACTAGTTCAGTGAGACACAGAGATTTATAAAATATAAATTCTTATTTAAAAATATTTTCAATATTAAAATAAAAAAATAAAAGAAGCCACTGCCAGTAATTAACACACAAATATTTATTTATGCACATATAGATAAAATTGAAAAATAAAATTTATTATTTTAGGTTGGCTATTAATTTAATTTTTAAATTTAAATTTTTTTTGTTTGAACAAACCGCACAGATTTGTTTAATAATATTTTTAAAAGTGTCGAGTATGAATAAACTATATAGATTGCATTTGAAAAGAAAATATTCTATCCCTTATTTAACCTTAGGCCAAAAGTTTGCAGTTAATCCAACGTCAATCCATCTGATACTTCGATGTATTCAATGCAGTATGAATACGACAGCACAAATACCAGACTGTCAGGAATGTGCATCTGAACAGCATGGTTATAGAAGACATTGACTCTCATCCAGACAGGAATACTACATCTGTCTGATGAGAAGAGCAATAAAACAAAACTCCATAGGAAGGGACTGCGTTTTCTATCTTACTATCCCATTCCATAGGCTAAAAGGGTGTGTGCGGTGTATAATCATGATCATGCATGTAGCAGACCTCATACTACATTTACTAATTACACCGATACACCCAATCCATTGATCCAGTCCAACTACGCAACAAATAACCTAATATTAACCCTCCCTTAATTAATTAATATAACTTTACAAATCTATATAGCCATTCATGCCCAATTTAAATTTAACATTTATATAATTTCGCACAGATGAATTTTATAAAAGTTTGTTTTTTTAATGTTGAGTATAGATCAGCTACATAGATTACCCAGTTAAAAACATTTCAAAACAAACATAAATGATCAAAATATAAAGTCATTGATGGAATTGCAGAGAGAAATTTACAAAAAACCCAATGGAATTCATCATAAGATGCTGCATTGACACCAAAAACTTAAAAGACATCCGGATAAATACATTTTAGATACTCAACGTAAAGTATCATTACTTACCAAATGTCTATATATTTTAATCAAATATGAAAATAAAAACATAATTAAACATTAACGAATCTATGCAAGCATCTATACCCAACTTAAATTTAATGCATTTAAATAATTTATACAATAAATATTAATAAAAAAAATGGAACTGATTTTTAGCAAACTCAAATGTATAAAAATTAAACATTAATAATTAATTTGAAAACTTAAAAGTCAGATAAAAGTTCATTTTAAAATTTAGGTTAACTGAATATTAAAAACTTGTCAAATCTTAATGAAAGTTCTTAATTATTTTTAAATTTTACAGTTCATGTCTTACAGTAGAAGAATCCTGGTTCCTTGTGCCAATTCCCATGACATCTCTATTTGAAGACCAGTCTGTTGTTCTGGAGGTAGCCTTAGCTGGTTCAATCCTGGTACTATTTGATTGAAGAACCCATATGATTCGGGGTCTGCAATAGTACCATTCATAATTCATCAGTCATTTCATTTAAAATAAATGAGAGAGTGACAAGTGCTTCTTATCAAAAATCAAGCTGGAACTGTTTTTAATTTCAATTTTTTCCTTTTATATCGATTGTCCGGATTCACTGAACAATGGTTTCCTGTTCCAAATTTTCATTACGGTCCAAGCCTTCATTGCTGCTTCTATTGGACATCTAATTTTTTTTGTTCTCTTATCTATATCTTTCATCTGACTTTTTTATATAAGAGCCCCAAGAGCTAGTTTGCTTTTTGTTTAATTTATAAAACAATCATTTCCATTTACAAAAATATTTTATCATTAGATCTTGTACCTTTTTTATAAAAAAGTGCGTTCAAATATTTTTTTAAAAGGAAAATAATACTTTTAAAGTTTTCATTCAATCTGCACGATATATTATATATGTTAAATAGCTTTTAATTTTTTTTTAGCTTTTAGTTTTTATTTACGAATTTAAAAAAAGTTTTTATTCTAATTTTAAATTAATGTAACAGCATATACCTCTACATATCAATAAACTTCCTCAAAAACCAAAAACATTAAAAAAAAAAGAATTTACTTAGTGTTAGTAATTACATTACACAAATTGATTATATATAAAAATTTCAAAAGGACAAAACTTTGGTTAGTAATTACAAAAACGAATATAATGATAAAAAAATTCTTGACTGTTGATTCTTTACTACCAAATAAATTTCTGTACCCTCCCTTCCAAGTTTCTCTTCTTCTACTTTTAACTATTACTTAGGCAAGTTAAACAGTTGGATTTTAAATAAGACTTTTTTTTAAAAAAAAAATTATGATTTATATTAATTATTACATTTTATTCCTGGCATTTATTTCTAGATATGCGCAATTTTCTTACTAGCAGCACTTTTTTATAAGATATTCAAACCATAACTTTATATAATATAGATAAAAATATTTCACTTAAAAAAATTTACTCAGGGTACTCGTGGTTTATTAAACATCAGCTCATGTTGGGTTGCCAATTATAACAGTCCGAAAAGAAAAGAGACTTATTGTATCTGCACTACAGGATGCCACTAGGTTATTAGAACCTAGAAAATTTATATAGTAGAAGTTAAGATTCACATTTTACATGTTTTATTCAGACCGTCAGCCCATGCCACTAGCTCAGTGAGATGCAGAGATTTATAAAATACAAATTCTTATTTAAAAATATTTTCAATATTAAAATAAAAAAAATAAAAGAAGCCACTGCCAGTAATTGACACACAAACATTTATTTACACACATATAGATAAAATTGAAGAATAAAATTTATTATTTTAGGTTGGTTATTAATTCAATTTTTAAATTTAAATTTTTTTTTGTTTGAACAATCCACACAGATTTGTTTAATAATATTTTTAAAAGTGTTGAGTATGAATAAACTGTATAGATTGCATTTGAAAAGAAAATATTCTATCCCTTATTTAACCTTAGGCCAAAAGTTCGCAGTTAAACCAATGTCAATCCATCTGATACATCGATGTATTTAATGCAGTATGAATATGACAGTACAAATACCATACTGTCAGGAATGTGCATCTGAACAGCATGGTTATAGAAGACATTGACTCTCATCCAGACAGGAATACTACATCTGTCTGATGAGAAGAGCAAAAAAAAAACTCCATAGGAAGGTACTGTGTTTTCCATCTTACTATCCCATTCCTTAGGCTAAAAGGGGGTGTGTTGTGTATAATGATAATCCTGTATGTAGCGGACCTCATACTACATTTACTAATTACACCAATACATCCAATCCATTGACCCAATCCAACTACACAACAAATAACCTAAGATTAACCCTCCCTTAATTAATTAATATAACTTTACAAATCTATATAGCCATTCATACCCAACTTAAATTTAACATTTATATAATTTCGCACAGATGAATTTTATAAAAGTTTGTTTTTTTAATGTTGAGTATAGATTGGCTACATAGATTACTCGGTTAAAAACATTTCAAAATAAACATAAACGATCAAAATCTAGTCATTGATGGAATTGCAGAGGGAAATTTACAAGAAATCCAATGGCATTCATCATAAGATGCCACATTGACACCAATAATTTAAAAGACTTCCAGATAAATACATTTTAGATACTCAATGTAAGGTATCATTATTTACCGAATGTCTATACATTTTAATCAAATATGAAAATAAAAACATAATTAAACATTAACGAATCTATGCAAGCATCTATACCCAACTTAAATTTAAGGCATTTAAATAATTTATACAATAAATATTAATAAATAAAAAAATGGAAATGATTTTTAGCAAACTCAAATGTATAAAAATTAAACATTAATAATTAATTTGAAAATTTAAAAGTCAGATAAAAAGTTCATTTTAAAATTTAGGTTAGCTGAATATTAAAAGCTTGTCAAATCTTAATGAAAGTTCTTAATTACTTTTAAATTTTACAGTTCATGTCTTACAGTAGAAGAATCCTGGTTCCGGGTGCCGATTCCCGTGATGTCTCTATTTGAAGACAGGTCTGTTGTTCTGGAGGTGGCCTTAGCTGGTTCAATCCTGGTAGTATTTGATTGCAGATCCATATGATTCGGGGTCTGCAATAGTACCATTCATAATTCATCAGTTATTTCATTTTACATAAAAGAGAGAGTGACAAGTGCATCTTATCATGTCCCTCAAAAAAAATCAAGCTGGAACTGTTTTTAATTTTAATATTTTTCCTTTTATATCGATCGTCCGGATTCACTGAACAATGTTTTCCTGTTTCAAATTTTCATTATGGTCCGAGCCTTCATTGCTGCTTCTATTGGTTATCTAATTTTTTTTGTTCTCTTATCTATATCTTTCATCTGACTTTTTTTATATAAGAGCTCCAAGGGCTAGTTTGCTTTTCGTTTAATTTATAAAACAATCATTTTCATTTACAAAAATATTTTATCATTAGATCTTGTACTTTTTTTATAAAAAAATTTGTTCAAATATTTATTTATTTTTTTTTAAAGGAAAATAATACTTTTAAAGTTTTCATTCAATCTATGCAATATATTATATACGTTAAACAACTTTTAATTTTTTTTTTTAGCTTTTAGTTTTTGTTTACGAATTTAAAAAGAAAGTTTTTATTCTAATTTTAAATTAATGTAACGGCATATACCATTAATATATATATATATATATATGGGTTGCCAAACAATAGTGAACATTAATACTTAATGAAATTAATGAATAATGATGGGTCAGACACCAAGTATAATATATAATATTTAATACAAGCAATGATGATATAAATGGTGATGATGATCTGCATAACTTATCTCTAGTTTAAGACATGAATATATAATCTACAAGGCTAATGGTGGGTTTTCTATATATGCCAATAATTAATACATAAATACCTAATATATATATATATATAAAATACATATTTTGCGGGTATAGAATATATATATATATATATATATATATATATATATATATAATCTATACTTTGACAAAACATATATGTGTGATTACAATATGTATAGCCTATGTGCCAAATGAATTATGTATGTTAACTATTAATTTGATATTTGTCTAGAAAGAAAATAGGTTTCTAATTTATATAAAGAAAACAAAAAAAAAGCAAGATTTATCTCCCACTTCTCTATAAATCAGTTTATGGAAAGCATGAGAAATACAAAAATATGAATTCAATTAAACACCTGGCAAAGTACGATTATTTAAAGTTTTATAGAGATATAAAATAATTTGATTTTAAAAGGGATCAATTCATCATGAATTACAAAGCAACAATGTGGGCCATTATTTGAATTCAACAATGAAAATGGTACTAACACGTTATGAGCATTGGAACGAAGATGAAGTGAATGGTTTTGTCAATGATTCAAGAACTCTAATGGCTACTTGTCTCAACAAGCACATTTTCCATGCAAATGATTGTGGAACATGGGGAAAGCCAGGTTGGGAATTAGCCACACCTTTGGTGTTCCAACAAGTCCTTTGGTGTTCCAACAAGTGATGAACGATTGAGAAAATATTTGTTTTATGTTTCAATCAATTAAAATAGCACCACAGGGGGTGACAAAATGTAAGAAATCAAGAGGATAACTTATGCCAGCAACATTAGGGGCAGAAATAATATAACTGTCATAATATTAAATTTAAAGCCCAAATTATATAATATAAATGCTAAACATGATGATTTGGTCGATAAGATTAAAATCAAACTTACGATAGGCAAACGCCTAAACCCAGTTATATAATAATATCCCTTATATCATGCTCCCCCAAACACAAATTCTGGAAGGCCAGGCTTAACTCAGAAAATATATTTCTCTCCTTTACAAGACTTTTTCAAACCCTTAATGAATTCAAATTAACACATGCGAATAATTTTGTTTAAAAATTAAATGAACCTATTCGGAAGCATAGTGGCTATAAGTTAAGCTAATAGAATTTATATCAGCTCTTGGTAAAATTATATCAGACAATTAAATAAATCTTTCAACCCGATAATTAGTAGAACTATTATTAATTTAGTTTTCATAGGCAAGAAATAGGCTATAAAACTTTATACGGTAAATATTTTCTTAGGATAAGTTTAAAACAAAAACTTCAAGTTGAAAGCCTTATTGGCATATCATATTACAATTAAATGACATTAATAATCATTAAAACAAATACAAGTCAGAGTTAGTAAAAATAGACTGCCATGAGACGAAAAAGAAATTATCAAAATATTAATTTAGGACTAGAGATATAATGATATAGAGAATTACTGTGTAACAATTTTAAGCATAATTAAATGAATAACAAGATTTAAAGCAATAATCACTTTGAATGTAATTAGCAAGATAGTCCATGAATAGATTGGAAAGTTGCGGTTTAATCAAATATTAAAAATGACATGCCCTTCATGTCTTGCTTGTTGATTCAGGAGCACAACGTCCAGTTAAATTTAAAAGAAAATGTAGGTGCACACTTATCTCAAATAAAATTCATTTTATAGATAATTCCATTATGGATTTTTGGCAGCTTATGATTTGGCATCGGAGAGTTCTATTTTAGCAGCAACATTTGAAGATTTATTGGAGAACTTCAGGATCCAGCAATCAGATTCCCGAAGTTAGCCACGTACCATACTGTAAGTATGGTTAAGGTTCAATATTGAAATGGACATAATTTCCGGTGGCAACTCTTCTTAAAATTGAAAGTAACGGCTGCTTCTAGGTAATTTTTGACGGGTATTTATCTCCTCTTCATGATTTTCCTGCCCATTCTGATCTCTATGCCTTACAGCTAAAGCTTTTATCTTATTACCAAAAGGAATTTTCTCTAATTGAAATAAGATTCATTACCTTGATAAGACTTTTAATTCCATTATTTTGAATTCATTTTCTACTTAGAAAATGAATTCACAAAATCTATACAAACGATTTTAAATTAGAACCACATTTAAATTAATTAATGAAGAATTCCCCATTGTCTTTGGAAAAGGATAATTTAAAACATATCGAAGGAATGTGACTTTTAATCGTAAAAGTTTGAACAAAATCGCAGAATAGAAAATAAATATTCCAATGTAATGAAATCTTATACCAATGCATATTTAACCATTTATAAGTAATACATGTTTAATCAAATAGCTAAAACACTCTTAAATAGCATTATTTATTAATATTTTACCACAAGATAATTGGTAATATTAATAGAGTTAAATATAACACAATTAGTTTTAATAAATATTTGAATAACAAAGCAGTTCTAACTGAAGTCAGACATATAGTAAAAAGAGTATAAAATCTCATTACAGAATTTGGAAAGATTCCCAATTATTAACAGGTTTTAAACTAGGTAAAGAGGCATAATATCATGAAGCTTGGATCGAACTTAGATCTGGCCACTTCTATATATATATATATATATATATGTCCACATTTATATATATCATATATATATATAAAGTGGAATAAATACATTGTGGACATTGATGGTGCATCAGACAGTGTGACAAAATTTGTTATTTAACTTAATGGAAGATTTCAAATGCAGATATTTCAGGTTTATGATCCAAGAAGTTCTTATTGTAATGAAGAAAAAGATTTTTTATATGAACATACAAAAGGCTTTGGTCAGACCAACCACAATATTAAAATTATCATGGAAGACTTTAATGCTAGAATTAGCCACTGATTGACAGAGCTGAGGGTAAATTTGGTTATGGCAATAGAAATAAAAGAGGACATAGATTTATGAAATTTACAGAAAAGAAAAAACCTCATACTAAGAATTCTTTCTGTGAGAAAAATATTAAATGAAAATAAACATGGAAGCATCCAAATGAAGATATAGCAGAATTGGATTATATTTTGATTAACAGAAAATATGTATTTCATATTATAATGTTCTTAACTAATTCAGTACAGAAAGTGATAATTGATTAGTAGGATGTAAGACACATGTTAATGCAAAATTAGAAAGACAAAGGCTATTAAGAAAAACATTATTCTCAGATAATATTCCTAATCTTCAGAAATATTTTAATAAATTTAAATTAGAATTTGAAAATCATTTTCAAATATTAACTTTTGAAGTTGGTTTAGATTTTAGTAAAATCAATAGGAAGATAAATAATATATTAGAAAAAACTACAACAAAGATAGCTGGCACAAAACAGCAGCAATTGATTAGGAAAATATCTACTGAAATGACAATTTTTGAAGAAAAGAAGAAATATAAAAATATATAAAAAACATTTATTAAGAAGGATTGACTATGTAACATTTTGTAAAATGATAAGAAAAAGAGTTAATCATGATATAAGAAAACATAACCATGAATTAGCAAGAAAAACTGTAAAAGGAAATAAATGTATTCAGTGTAAAACAGCATCTTAGTATTGGTAGAAACTTATTTCTGCAATAAAAAAAGACAAAACTATTAATAAAAAGAAAAATGATATCATGAAATATGTAGAAGAGTTCTATAAAAAATTATATAGCAATAAAAAACAATAAATTGTATCCCTTGTAATTATTAAGTCTTTTATTTTATAGAAAAAAATTCAGACTGAACTCATCTTACTAGGAGTTACATATTTCAAAATATAAATGTTTTAATTTTTTAAAATTTCAATAATCAGTAATACAATATATACAATAGTGAGATATGGTATTCTGAAATCCATATAACTAAAAATATGGCATAAAATCTGTTCAAAACATGAAATCATTAATAATAATTATATAAATATTTAGATTATATTAATTTGTATAAGTAATTATTATTTGTTTTACGTATGAATGACAATTTTCTGATCACATTACAAATTGTATTTAACTTAAAGAAATATTGTCCTCATTAAGCAACACTGCTCTCATTGTTTTATATAAATTAATAAAATTTCTTCCTGTTGATTACTACAAATTATTATCTACTATTTTGTACTTCATTATTTGTCCAATGCACACTGTTTTAAAATAGATAAACTCATTTATCATAAAATATATCTTATAGCAATTATTAAAATTCCTAAAATGAAATCTCCAAACAATATTAAAAATGTAAAAATAACACTATTTATAATGCTTACCGTTAACAATAAATAAGCAGTATTGAGTGTTTTTCTCGGTTTATTTACCATTCTATTAAATGAATTTGGTTTTGAATGAAATGATTATAAAACGTTATTTTAAATAAAACTTGTTTTTATTATTTTTAACTAATAAAATTCATACTGATCTTCATATAATACATTTAAAAAGGTTATGTACACATAAGTAGATACCTGTGAGTTTTGATGATGTTCAATTGAAAGATATACTTAGATGATATCTCATTACCATATAATGCAACACTTTAATTGACAGCAGATAATCTATTAAGATTGATGAGCAAAATATGTTAATACTCATATGTATAATAAACTTTTCATTTTAAAAGAATTGAGTATTGCATTTGCCATTCAGTATATCCAGCCAAATTCTTTAAAAGGTGTTATTTGAATTAGGTTGCATTCAGAAATAAATCAAACAGATGTGGACATGGAAATCATTAAGAGCTGTTGCAATCATGGATAAATACACATTATTCAATTTTTTGTCTATTAAACACATTATATTGATAAATATTTTGATTATAACTTTTGTGATCAATAGTAGAGATATTGAGATAAAGCAGTCATTGAATAAAGTATATATAAACATATGATTTGCTATTGGAGACAAGTACTATATAATTAATAGAACTAATAAATTAAAGATCAAGAATTATAATAAATTAATTACATAATTGATGGTTTATTGCTTGGGAGTTCATAAAATTTTGAGCATCATAAATGACAGAGCTGGAGTTGTGATCCCTAGTCTTTATGTTACAAAATCTGTCACACTACCACTGCTCTAAAGTACACAGGACAATAAATTAATAAAAGTGTAGATTGAAACTCAATTTTACTATATCAAGAATCAATGTGATCTATGGTGTAGCACAGTGATAGAATGACAAACTCAATATTAAAAGGTTATTGAATAGATATATAACTGGGAAAAAAAAATCTTAGTTTAATCAATCAAATAAAATTATAACTTCATGAGCAATTGATTACATGATTGTTTATTAATAACCAGAATATTATATTAATAAATCATGTCTGTTTTATAAATATTATTAATTTTTCTCAATTTTTTTATTAATCTTATTTACTTTAGCATTAATATTATATGAAAATGTAATCATCTAAAGATTATCTCACAAATGATATATGTATATGGATAAAAATAGTTGAGATTAAGCAATTGAGTAGAAGATAGTACTGGTGCACAATGTATCATCAAAATAATATAACATTTTTTTCTTATTTTCAAACTAAATTATGGATTAGCAAATCCCATGATAGTATCTTCACTTAAGATGAAACTATATTGTATAGTTATTAAGTAGAGCTGTGACAATTCTTGAGGTAAGCAAAAGAATGACAATAGATAAGTAATTGAAAATGTTAACAAGAATGGGCATGCACACCTCAACAATATCAAGTATGACTTATTGTTATTTAAATGACATTTCCACGAGTTTCTATTTACTTTGAATATTTAGTTTTATTACTGTATGTATATTTACTAATCATCATTACCCCTATGAATTTGAAAGATAAATGTTTATGAATATATTAAATAATACTGCTATTATTATATATCTGAAGCAAAGTGCATTTGTAAATAAGATTAGGTGATTTATACTAATGATTTTAAGTTTTAAAATTAAATTCAAGAGTTAAGATGCTTACATGATATTCCATGTGCTAATGCTTTTTGAAAAAATTCCCTCCATCAATGATTCACAGATATTACAAATGTTAAATAAGAAACATTTGGCAGTTGAATATTGATTAACTAAATTTTTATCACTTCAACAAATTTTTTCATATTTTTTGATCTAGGAGGTCCTTTCTAGTCCCACTCGTTAGCATGCGGGTATATTCGGGTATATTCAAATGAAGTAAAATGATATCCGTTTAAAATCAAACATATCCAAATCCTTGTTAATAAATCCAAGAAAAACATTAATCTAATATAACTTATTTAAAAGAATATCTTAATACATCTCATTTCTAACAAATATTTTTACCACTTAAGCAAACAATATTCTCAAAATCTATTTACAAAGTCAGAAATAACACATATTTAAATGAAAATGTGATCAGATATCATTAAAAATCCCTTGACAATAATTAATGAATCACAGACAAATAGTGATTACTATGTTAAACATTAAAGCTATCACCTTATAAAATAAACTCCACAAACTCATTAAATTTTTTATTAAAGTACCATTTCTAAGAAAAGATTTGTAGCTAAATTATACCAAAGAATCTCTCTTTTCTCTGGGAATGCATTTACCATTTGAATAATTAACTTAACTCAAGCATTACAATTTTAATTAATTTTTGTATTATTACAGGACCTATTATTTTTTTTATTTTTGATAAGCATTCTTAACTTTTGCTCCATTTTATTAAATTTTATATTTATAATATTTTCTTCAATAAAGAGATAAATAAACTTTAAATTGACCAGTTATTTTAAATGTTATTTATTGGTGAACTCAATTCTGGTTTATGGAAAACTTCAATGTTTCCAATTTTGGATTAGTCTTCTTTATATAGACCATTTTATTCCTCTTGGAGGCTTTAAAAGAATTAAGCAGAGCAATTTCCTAATGTCCACTTCAAATGCTCTTATCATTGCAGTTGTTACTATTATATGACTATTAACATAGTAAATTTAATATAGCTGGGCTGCTCATCAAAATTTATTAGCCAGGATGGTAAGTTCATTGGTATTTTATCTCTGAGTTTAAGATCAAAAAACACCATTGCCCTCTCAGTTGCCTTATAGCTCTTAACTAAAATAACAGTTGAGTTTTCTTGAAGGCAAAATGAATGTGTGTGTAAATAATTTTTTTTTCTAATAGATATTTACAATCATGACAGACAAAAATAAATCAAGGACTTTTATTTCCAGGAAGCAGTAAAATCACCTGACAAGGCAGAGGTTAGTAGCTGAAGCTGGAGGGTACTAAGAAACTTTTGATTGTGGATTCAGGCTGTCATTTGGTGGTGAGGTTTTTATTTAAGTTTTTACAATTGCAGATCACTTTCAAGTGAAGGAATATTGAAAGAATTGGTAAAAGAACTGCCTAATATTAAATGAGACACTATTGGGCTTTGTGAAGTTAGAAGAAAAGATAAAGAAACAACTGATTAAAAGTGGGCATGTACTGTACTACAAAGACACAAGCATTAGAAGTACAAGTGGAGTAGGATTTAATATAAATAAGAAGTGGAAGAACAACATTGGGAAGATTAATAGTGTATTGACAGAGTGGCAAATATAGTCATTCAACTTAATAGCAGATATCAAATGCAGATAATTAAGGTTTATGTCCCAACAGGTTTTTATTGTGATGAAGAAGTAAAGGATTTTTACATGGACATACAAAAGGGTTTTGATCAGACCAAACAACATTTTATAATTGTCATGGGAAACTTTAATGCTACATTTAGTAAACAAATGAAAGATGAAAGTGCTGTAGGTTAAATTTGGTTTCAGTAATAGAAATGAGAGAGGACATAAACTTGTAGATATTGCAGAAAAAGAAAAATAGCATATTATGAATTTAATATTAAACAAAAATAAACATGGTAGCATCCAAATGAAGATACAGCAGAATTAGATTATATTTTGACTAACAATATATATATATTTCGAAACTGTAATGTTCTTAATAATTTCAACACAGGAAATTATCATCAAGACATTAAAAAAACAAAAAATATTAAGGAAAACAGTATTCACAGTTGATATTTCTAATCTTCCAAAGCATTCCAGTAAATTTAAATTAGAAATTCCAAATCGTTTTCAAATATTAATAGATTTTGAACATGATTCATATTTGAATAAAATCAATAAGAAGTGATACACTTTTAAAAACTGCCACAAAAATAGCTAGCATAAAAAGCAGCAATTAATCAGTAAAAGATAAACGATATACTTTTAAAAGATGCATTAACAATTTCTAGTACAAAAAAGCAACAATTGACCAGTAAAATTATTAATAAGATAAGACAATTTGTCAAATAAAAGAAGGAATATGAATATATATATATATAAATGATGCATTAAGAAGGATTGAATATTTCAAATTTTGTAAAATAGTGTGAAAAAAAGTTAATAATGATATAAAAAAGTATAATTGTGAACTAGCAAAAAAAGCTAAAAGTCTGGCAAAAACTTATTTCTGCAATAAAAAAAAAACATGAAACTATTCTAAAAAAAATAGATGACATCATGAAATGTGTAGAAGAATTCCATCAAGAATTATATAGCATTAAAAACAAATAAAAGTACTTTCTACAACCACTATATCTTCTGAATTGCCCAGGATTTTAAATAAAAAAGTGAGACATGGAATTAAATTTATGAAGGGAAAAGCTCCAAAGAATGATGGAATTATATTTGATATCTTAAAAGAAACAGGTGAAAAAATCAAAATTCATTTGGAAAATGTTATGTACTAAATGTCTAAATAATAAAGATGTACTACATGATTAAAAGAATGAAGTATTAATATTTTAAAAAGGTGATAAAGAAGATATTACAGACCTATCTGTCTTTTATCAGTTGTCTACAAAACTTTTATCAAATAATTACAATTAGTCTGCAGTGAACATTGGATTTTAACCAAATGAACAAACTGAATTTAAAAGTAGTTTTAGAACAATAGATCATATTATATATTGATAGTTGTTATAGAAAGGACCAATGAATATGAGCTGCCATTATGCTTTGGATTTGTAGATTATAAAAAAAGCATTTGAGTCTATAAGCATTTACTCAGTGATTAAAGCATTGGATCATCAAGATATAGACTAGGATATTGTCATATTCTAAAGAATTTTTATAAAAATACAACAGCAACACTTAGATTACATAATAATACTATAAAGATTAACATTGTGTAGAATGTATGACAGGGTGACTCCATATCTCCAAAACTTTTTTCAGCAGTTTTGCAGAAACCATTTTGGGGATTAAAATGGGAAGCTAAGTGAATAAAAGTAAATGGAGATTATTTAAGTCATCTTTGCAGATGATAAAATTGTTTTTGCAAATGGGAATATTGCAAGATTTTATCAGATAAAAGTAAAAAAGTAGGATTAAAGGTAAAAATTTAAAAAGACTAAAATAATGTTTAATGGATTTTCTCAAAAAAAGAAAATAAAGATTGATAATAGCAATTTAAAAGAACTACAAATACTTTTGTCAGATTATTAACAGATAGAAACACAATGAATGAAATTAATTATTATAGAATTAAATTTGAGTAGAGTGCTTTTGGTAGAAATAACTTAATATTAAACAGAAATATAACTGTGTTTGAAAAGGAAGAATTTTAATAAATGTGTTTTGCCAGTTTTCACTTATGGATCTGAGACTTGGACACTTAAAAGAAGAGGAATACAGAGACTTCAGATTACTTAACAAACTATGGAGGATGCATGTTATGAGTAACAAAAAGAGATCGAAAATGAAATATATGGCTGAGAAAACAAACAGTGTTAACAACATTACTGAAAGAATTAAAAGATTGAAGTGGAGTTGAGCTACATATTTCTAGAAGACATGATAATAGATGATTAGTTGAAATCTTAAGCTGGATTCCAAGAGATTGTAAAAGATCTAGAAAGAGATCACATGTGAGATGTATTGAACTTGGCAAGATCTTTATCTGGCAGTGGATCAATAATGTTTGAAAATGATAATATCAACTACAATATATGATATACTTTTCTAATTGTTTCTCACGATGCCTGCCTACTTCTTTGAAAACAATCATTAATCATTAATTATTTTCAATCATTTATTTGGTTAGATATTTATCACTGCTATTTGCATCTCTGCTTTACTTCTCACCTATAATATTCATTTACCACATAAGATTTTACTTTATTATTTTGTCTATGGAATGTAGATAATTGGCAAAATTTTAATTTGCTCCATTAACTCTTTAGATTTATATTCTGAGCGTTTGGGTAAATAATATAGGGTATCTTCATTACAGTGATTTAAATTTTTATTCACATTAGCAAATATTTAAAATATTTATAATACTTTCTAGGAATAATTTTACTACTTATCATTTGTCAAAGTCATGTGACTTACAGTTCTTTCTTGTTTTTGACTTCAGGTCATGTTCAACTTGTAATATATTACTTGACAGAATTTGCCTACATATCAGCTATCTTTTAAATTTTTCTGCTCATATAAAACAATTGACTTGCAACTATATATAATTTGTTGTGCACATTTACTTTATTTTAGAACAGTTGACCTACTATAACGATATTCTTTTTTCAGGTCTAGATCAGTGGATTAATGTAAATAGCAGTTATAATTGCAAAGAATGTGCTTCAGAGTCAAAATGTAGACAAAAATGTAGTTATTAATGGAATCTCTTGACCAAATTTATTTTTAAAAATTATTTTAAAATACATTCAAAAATTACAACAAAATTATTTTTTAAAAATGAAAAGTTTTGAACAATAATTGATATATTTTCCAAAATATTTCTTCTTAAGTGAAATAAAACTAAAAAAGGACTAATCTCTCTTAGTTTAAAATACATTAGTCTTCTGAAATGAAATAAAAGATTGTTAATTATATAAAATCCATCATTTAAACATAATAGACTTGCTATGGCTTTTCACTTCTGTATGAATCCACAGATAACTTTCTAATGTTGTGATCTGACCAAATAATGTGTATACTGAAATTTCTGACAAACTTAAATAATAAATTCATCAAAATGAATTCACATGTATATGATAATTTACAAGAGTTACAAAGTTATTGACAGACTGAATACATATGTGAAATGGTGCAACAGCTATAATATGTAATGTATTAATTGCATCAGATTAATCTGCCAATAACTTTCTAATCTTGTCATCTGACCAAATAATGTATACACTGGAACTTTTGATAAACTTAAATGATAAATTCATCAAAATGGACCATGTATACATGACATTTTTTCAAGATTGACAAAGTTATTAGCAGACTGAATATGTATGTGAAAAGATGTAGTAGCTCTAATATGTAACACTAATCATACCAGAGTAAATCTGAAAAAGTACATTTTTACCAATACTAAAAATATAAATTTCATATACAAATAATAAATATGACATATTAACATATGGCATTCTGCAATTGCCAAATATTTAAAATAAAAAAAAAGGAAAATTTAAGCCTGTCATGAAATTACAAAATAATCATTAAAGCAAAATTGGCAAAAAATAATACTAAAGTATTACTACATCTACATCTAAAATATTAGCATGTCTAAATATTACATCTAAAATATTACTATATACAATTAATACTGTTGCTTCTGTTGTCATATAAGTCATCTATAGTTGCCTAAATTTGTTTTTTGCTTTGTCTTCATATAAGAAAAAAAAATCAGTAATCATAATTAAAAGTAGTAAAATTTACTAAAGATTTGCTGCTAATGTTTTTGTTTAAGGACAAGGTTATATAAAAAATTGTTTTGTGGATGAGTTAATCAATATGGTTTAAAATGGATTGTTGTTGAAGAAGAACAAAAAAAATTATCAAATATCTTGATTAATATTGATGCAAGAAATGATAGTTTATTAAATTATAAATTGGTCATCAAATCACTGCAAAAAAGATTACATTCTCTGTAAGTCAAAAGTATCTGTTGTGCATATAATAGCATGTTTTAGATATTTTTTATTTTGCAATGAGAAATTATGTCACTGTGAAAGTGATAAAACATAACATATTGAAATGTTTACAAAAGAATTGATTAAAATTGGTTATAATATTAAACAAATTTATTGTACTTTATGTTAATTTAAAAAGAAATATCTATTTAAAAAACAAAGCTAATAATAAAAAAGGATAACCATTCCATATGTTTTAAATGTCCAAGCAAAAATTTTAAAAAGTATGTATACATATTTGTATAGTGTTTCATTTTATGACCCACCTAATGTTAATAGCAAGGCAAATTAAAAAAAATATTATACATTTTAAACAAAAAAGTAATATTGTGTATTATATTTTATGTAAATGCAAAGCTTCATACATAGGTGAACTGAGGTGTAATCTTGAGAAAAGATTAAAAGAGCATCACAAAAAAATAAGAATAATAGTGCTTTAATAATGGCATCTGTTTTCTTTAATTATGACAAAACAACTAAGTTGAATTTCAATTTTGATCTAGGAAAAACTAAGATTTTTCATGAGGAGAAAAACCATAATATAAGATAAAGTAAATAAGTCATTTTGTTAAATAGAAATAGAATATTTTTAATTAATAGCTAGTGTTAATGTTGAAATTGATCAACTTTGATTATAAGCCATGATGATGATTGTTTTCACTAAATATAAATTTAAAAGGATTTCAATTGAACAAAATTAAGAAATTAACTGAAAATACTTTAGTTGTTTATTATAGTTATGTATAAAATATGTTAACATTATTATAATTCATTATTTTTAATAGTTTTATTATAAACATATTTGTGTAAATGAGTGTATATAAAACACAATACTATATTTCAAAAAGATGTTTATTATTTGAAAGAAGTGTTGTTTGAGCATACATATAATAAACATATCATGATTGATAATATTAATAAACAAATGAACTTCATTTATGATATATTTGGTTGTACTTTCAGAAATGAGAAAGAACATTTGTGGAATGTTTAGAAAAACTATATTATATTAATTTCTTTGAGAAAAATATTTAAAAAAAAATGGACAAGAAACATTCAAATGAAGGTCTAACAGAATTGGATTATACTTTGAATAACAAAAAATACATATTTCAAGATTGTAATATTTTTAAACAGGAAATAATTATTGATTAATGAAATGTGATGTGATTTAATATTAAGCTAGAGAGATACTCCAAAAAATTTAAATTAAAACTGAAAAATCAGGAAAAATTATTACAAGATATTGAAAATGGTTCAGATATCGTTAATATCAATACAATGACAACTGATAGTTTGTTAGAAACTGTAACAAAATTACCTGGTACAAAAGACCAAAAATTCATTATGAAAAGAATATAAAAGTATTTTGAAATATTTCTTTTTAATAGATTTGAATATCTGAAATTCTCAGAATAAAAAAAAGAATAATGATAATACAAAAAATATAACTGAAGTAAGGAGTAAAACTATAAAAAAGAATAAAAGTCTCACTATTTATAAAACAATTATCTTGACATTAGAAAAAAAGTGGTTTAAGCAATTACAAGTTTTGATAGAAATATTACTTAAAAAAATATCATGAATTATATTGAAGAGGTCTACAAATTTTTTTACAAAGTATTATATACTAACAAAAAATATAAAAAAACAAATTAACTCAACAATTATAACATCTTCTAAATTGGCAAGCATTTTAAATGAAAAAGTGAGGCATACAATTAATAGGAAATTATAGACTTGGTATAGATATCTTAAAAGAAGTAAATGAAAAAAAATATTGAAAAACTTTGTATTAAATATTTAAATAAAAACATGCACCAGATAAATAGAAAAATGTAGTAGTAATATTGATATTTAAGAAAAGTGATAAAAAATATTAGAAAGTGTATGCTTTTATTAGTTTTATAAAATATCTTTATCAAATAATTACAATTCATCTATAGTAAATTTTGGACAAAATTAGCTAAAACAATAAGCTAGATTAAGGAAGTAGCTTTATCACAGTGAATCACATTCAAGTATTGATAGAAGTTATAGATAGGAGCACTAAGTATGAGTTGTTAACATGCTTTAGATTTGTAAATTATGAAAAAAGCATTTGATTCTATAAGAATTTCCAGTGATTAAAAAATAAGTCCATCAAGACATATACCTGGAATATTATCATATTCTGAAGATTTATTAGAATACAACAGCAATGATTATACTTTATGATGATACTAAAAAAATTAACATTAATTAAGATGTATGACAGACTAATTCTATATGTCCAAAACTTTTATAGCAATTTTATGAAAAATATTTTGTGAATTAAAATGAAAAACTAATGAAATAAAAATACATGGATCTTATTTAAGGCATATAGATTTTGAAGAAGTTGTGTTGTTTTTGCAAACAATGCTTTAGAGTTTCAGGCAGTATTATAATAATTATCAGATGAAAGTAAAAATAAATATTATTAAAGATAAATGCTAATAATGTTCAATTAATTTTGTCAAAAGAAATTTAATATTTATAACCAGGAATAAGAACAAATTAACAATTTTAAATTTCTTGGACAGATATAAATGAATTTTGTGTTTGAAAAAAAAAAAGGGTTTTAATAAAGTGTATTTACCAATTTTAACTTATGGATTTGAGATGTAGACATTCAACGGAAGAGTAGAACAAAGACTTCAGACCACTCTGTAAATTAGGGAGGTATATATCTTGAAAGTAACTAAGAGATTAAAATAAAATATGTGGATGAAAAAACAAACAGCTATCATTAACATTATTAAAAAAATAAGATGCTGAAATGAATTTGGAATAAAGATATTATTAGAATAAATGATAAATAAACAATAGAGGTTTTAAACTTGATCCTAAAAGATTGCAAAAGATTTAAATAAAGACCACCCATGAGATGGATGGATGACAAAATGTTTGCTGGTGTGATGGAGAGAAGTGAGATAATGGATGACTGAAACTGGATTAATCTTGGAGAGATCATGCTGCATTGTATTAATAATACTTAAAAATGATGGACATATTTCTCATCTTAATAGTGTAAGAGGTTATTAAAATTTATGATGTAACTCTTAAATTCAAAATGCTAGAGTAAATTGTGTGAAGATAGCAATGAATGAAAAACTAGCAGTGATAATGATCATGAATTGCTACTTGGTCATAATACATTGTTAACTAGTTAGTCTGTGTTTGAGTAAAAAAAATTGACTTATATATATATATATATATATATATATATATATATAAGTCAATTTTTTTTATATATATATATATATATATATATATATTGTGACAGATCAAATATGATAGCAGCTTGAATTAATTACATTACAAGATTGTATGGTCAATAAAAGAAACTTTAATAAAAAAACTCTTTTAGACTGTCTAATAAATTGCAGGTGTGTAGATGCTATATAATTTAAAAGAAAAAATAATCTAATCATATTATAAAATATTTAATAAATATATTTTGGAAAATTGAAAATAATAAAATTATAACTTATATTATGTAAAGAAAAATTAATTTTAATATTGAGCAATTGACTTTGAATGGTCTAATTTACAAAATGTCTAATATTTTGTGACTGTTCAGATTTATCTTTTAGATGGGTTTTAAAGAAATAATTTGTCCTTTCTTATAGTAAGTTGATATTATTAAAAATGATGGGTTACTAAAATTAGAAAGTTATAGATCAATTTTTAAAAGTCGGTCTTGGCTTCTTTTTTCTTTCTACCACTATTCCAAATAAAAGAAATTGTATATTCATGTACAAAATGATGATATAATTTAAAAGTATATGTAAAAGTATTTGTTTCCATATGTTGTGAAATGAATATTCTTGTGATTAGTGAGATGTTTTGGGGAAAAACTGATAAGGGTTGTTTTTGGAAACATCATTGAGTATGTGGTAAGTGTAAAAAACAAAGACATGAGATATAAATAGGTAAAAAAAACTGTGGTAGTCTATTCTAAGCCTTAATCAAGAAATTGTGGAGAGTGATTTCATGAAGATAGAAAAAACCATTGATTAGAACAGTTTACATCAGAATAGCTGTATCTTGCTGATAGTTTTAAAGTATTTTTCAATATTTCATTCACCATGAAAAGTATGATGACATTATCTCCCAGAAGACAATTTACTATGTGCTGATACAAAATCAAAAACCATACTAGTCAAAATACCTGAAATTACAGATTAAGTGCTAAACATTGAAGTTGCTTAGAATGTGGCATTGCCTGATTTAATGAAGAAAACTGTGCTATAAGAAAAAATGTAGACTTTGCTATAAGACCTACAAGATCTATCATATCTCTTATCTATCATCACCCATATCCAAAGTGGACAAACATCATCCTAGATAGATTATTAAAGACTTATTCATAAGTACAGCAAAAAAATGTTATATGCAGAAAATCATGATTTAAAACTTTATAAAATTAAGACAGATGGTAAAATCTTCTTATCATATTTATCATAAGTTCCTAAGTTTTAATTTTCATAATTATTATTATTATTTTTTATTTTCAACATTGTGTAGTATATTTACTATCTTTATTGATTGTAAATAAATTGTTAGCTTAATTTTTATTGCTAATCAATTTAGTTTATTTTGCTTTTTGAATTCATGTCAAACATATGCTAGTAATATCCATAAACTCTGAGAAATCATGCAATCCATGGGTGAATATGCAGAAATAATGATAATAAGTTATAAATGATGATGATCAGATGTTAATAAGTTATCCAGAACAAACTTTCTATTTAGAAAGTTTAATTTTAAATTGAATATATATATATAAAAAACAAATTAAAATACTTTTGGGATAATTACACTCAACTTAACTTTAGTGGTAAGTTATAAGGTTCTATATCATCATTATAATGATCATTTCAGATGGTTGGTTAAGATTATTGAATATATTTGAGTTTAATCATTTTATTTGAACTCTAAATTGAATATATACATTTCATATTTGAATTTATATTAACCATCATTATTAACCAATCATTAAGAATTTATATTTATCACTGCTCATCTTTATAGTTGTTACAATATTTTGTTGTCACATGGATTGAAATTTTTTCTTATTAATTCTATGTTATTGTACATAGTTATAATTGATTAAAAAAAATAAACATTTATTTTACTTTTTATAAATAGAATGGAGACATGTTTTTTTTTTTTTATATATATATTATTAAGTACGTCTAAGTAAAGAATTGCATTTATTAATGTTAACAATGTAATTATTTCCATTATATAAAAATAGTTATTGGTTAACATTAATAAATGCAATTCAACTTATTTTAAAATTTTTCTAAAGTAACTTTAATAACTGAAACACAGGCTTATTATATACCTGTGTCTATATATGTAATACTATAGAGTATATGAGCACAGACTTTCACACGACCCACCACTCTATCTCATAACATTGATACACCCAAACACATATATATTGAAAAGATAAATAATTACCATTATACGTATTTTATGCTAAACCAGCAATCATCAATTGGTCCAGATTACCATCTCTACACATATATGCTATAAGTGCTCAGATATATATTAAGATAGCCAATCCTCATACCTTAATGGACAGGCTTCAATCCACTCCAACTCTTCAACCGTCCATCCAATTGAAAATCTGATGATGGAATGCTCAAAGTCCATTCTGAGGCCGAGATTCTTGTCACACCCATGTTGACCTAAGGTCAATCTGAGCCCTCATGTACAGGACATAATCTGGACCAACATTAGCATGAAATACATGTATTGGTGATTATTTATTTTTTCAACATTATGTGTTTGGGTGTATCAGTGTTATGAGATAGAATGGAGAGTGGTGGGTCGTGTAAAGTAACTTAAATAGAAATTATTTTCAACTAATAGTAAAATTTTCAAATTAATCTTTTTGTGTGTATATATATATTGCTTTATTGACGCTAACATGAATTTGACTAAATTTAAACAAAGTATTAAAGTAAATTTGATTTAGCTACAAATACTGCCGAAAGTAAACACACTTATTTTTATGAATTTTTTAATCAAGAAAATATGTTTAAAACTTGAGTATCTCTTTATTTTTTTTTTCTAATTTTAATTGTAAGTTAGAAGCTAATTGGAATTGCCCTTTTACTAAAAAAAAAAAAAAAAAGAAGGGGGGGGGGGAGAAAGAATTAAAACTTTTCCAACATCTGGAGCAGAAATAAAAACTAAACTTGCCTAACTACTCTATCCTTAAATGTTTTTTTTACTCTATTAATTATGTTTAAAAATTAAAGTTATTATTATTATAGTTACTAATTTTAAAAATTATATTTTAAATAATACAATATATAAGCGTTGAGACTTTTCCAACCTATTTCTTCTATAACCATAAATAATATATTAGTTAATTTTTAATATTGAAAAACAATACCTTTCATAACAGATCATGTTGTCTTTTTATCTGAAAAAGTTATCATTTAATATAACAAGTATTTTTTAAAGATGTACGATAGCATAATTCATATTGCACATATAAACATATTATATATGTATTACAATGAGATGGTTCCTTTATTTAGTAATAAATTTTATATATAAAAAAGATGGCAGGTGTATTTAACTTGAGAATAATATAATTTACGTTTAATGATTTATTTCAGAAGTTAAAATGGTTATCATGCTAATAATTGCTTAATTAAGAAAAAGAAATATAGAGCACATTTTTCTTGCAAAAAATATTATTTAAAAAATGTTTCCTATTTATGGTAAAAATGTTTGACATATCAAGTCCTCAGTGATTTTCATTTGATGATGAAATGGTTCAAAAAATAATACATAAACAGTTAAGGTAACAAATTAAAAAACTGTTTTTCAGATACTGGTGAAGCATAGTAACATTTTTTTATATTAATGTTAATAAAGATTATAATGACAAATAAATGCTTTGTAAATTTAATATTTAATTTATTTAATATTTATAACCATTTATAACCTCTTTCTAGACTTTCCATTACAAATATTTTTTTTGTTTTTTAGTGAGTTGATTGTTGCAAACATTCCAACACACGACTGCATATGGATGTGATTTTTTGTAACTGTAAAAAAAATGCAACAACAAGACCATTTATAAACAAGACATTTGTAAATATTATAAACTAATTATTAATTAATAATTAAGATTTAAAATGGTCTAAAATTATAGTATATATAATATCTTTAAAACCAACTATTTTCTTTAAGCATTCATGTCTAAGCCAATTAAGTTATTATGATTTTAAAAGCAGGTTCTATTTAAAATGAATACTGAAATGAATGTGATACTTTACAATCAATATAGAATTTTAAAGAAATACATTCAATGAATGACAAAAGTACTTAAGAATGTTAAATAGATTAAATCATAAATAAGCTATGATTATCAGTACACCATGAACAATTTCAATATAATTTGTAACATGTTGAAAGTAACTTATAGAGTAAAAGATAATATCATAATCTTATTAAATTAGACATACTTTTTATATGATAGCATGATACTTTAGATATACAGAGAAATATTTTAATCATATTTTAAAATAATAATATAAAAATTTAAATGATTACATTTAATGATATATCAACCATATCAATTCATTTAGATTAGGGCATATATTTAACTTAATAAAAAATAAAAAGGCTGTAAGCACTCATGAAATGCATGGAAGATTTTAAAATATGATTTATATTCTAGCTTCAAAACTAATAAAAAAAATTTAAATATATATATATTATAACCAGTTAGGTTACATGGCACCCAGTAACATAGTTGTGTGTGTGCATATATATAAAGTAAAGGGAAAGTAGAAATAAACACAGACATAAATTTTTGTAGATATTTTTCTACATTCACTGGGAATAATAATAATAAATAAAGGGTTAAATAACTCTGGATTTAAAACAAAATTTCATTATGAAATTAACATTTAAAAAGGTCTAAATAAATTATTATTATTATTATTATTATTATTATTATTATTATTATTATTATTATTATTATTATTATTATTATTATTATTATTATTATTATTATTATTATTATTATTATTATTATTATTATTATTATTATTATTATTATTTTGAAATTTAAAAACAATCATGTTTCTGATAATTGTAAAAATTTCTATTATGTAATTTTGAAATCTTTTAATTAATTGGTAAATTTCTCTATCTAAGTAAAAAAATGTATATCATACTTTGATAAAAATTTCAAACTTGTTTTCAAAAGGGATTAGAGAGATAAAAAAAAACTCTGTTTTCAGTTAAGGTATTTTTATCACTTCAGATGCTCTTATAAAAAGTGCTGATAAAAAGATCAGATCAATTTAGTTTTAATATTTGGCATAATAGTGGCCAAATTGGCCAGCTACAAAGTTGGTTATAATATTTTGTTGCAGCTTGTCAAAGGTTGCAGCAGTTGGTTTTAGCTGGCCAGAGAGATGGCTGGTTTCATTCATACATATAACCATATTGTAAAGACCTTAACATCATTTTTTATTGTGTTAATAAACTTGTATTCAATTGTTAAAATTGTATTGCATTATTATCTCTTGGTCACTGTAACAGTTATAGATCTTATTGTTCACTGAGTAGATTTGAGGATAATGGTTAATTATATAAATGGGGATCTATTTACTGCTTATGGGCACCCAGATGATGATGATGATTGATATATCCTGGTTGTCATTAAGAGTATATTCTTTAAAACTCATGCACTATATTTTATTTTAGTCTTATTAGAAATTAAGTTTATAGTTGGCCAGTACATTAATGGTACTAAGAGGCCAGAGCATTGATAATGATCAGCACATTTTAATGTTCCAGCATTATTGTTTTGATGGTTATGTATTCTTATGGATGGGCACATAAAATGGTGCATCCAAATTAGTGTTTAAATAAATGCCCCCAGCTGGCAAAGGCTAAATTGTTGGCTTGGTTTACAGTAGACCCATTTTAAATCCAACTACAAGACGGACTGTTGATTTATTTTACTGTTGATCATTCATGATGATGAATGGTTATTTTGAGTATTACTTATACTTACTTTTATTTATTAATAGTGCTAGTATATAGATAATTATACTTTTAGTTTTTCTAAAGAGTTAAAAAAAAGAGTTAACTGATCTAACTAACAAATCTCTTCTGATCTAGCTGGCTGATCTCACAAAGAGTTTTCAAGATCTCTCATGCTCTTGGATATATAATATTGCTTATATATATTTTTAAATGGTAAAAATTACTTTAATAATTAATTTGATATTTCATTTTAAATTGACTGGAAGTGATGATGATTTTGCCATAACCCCAGGAATGATTATCTTCTATTACCCCATCCCATTACAATACATATATACATTGTACTGGGTGTACCTGCACCCTGTTCTAACTTTTAAAAATACATATCATGCATGAAATGATGATATCACCTCAGGGTAAAGCCCCAATAATACTTTCGGTGAAATATAGATTCCATAATTTAATTTCCATAAACACACTGTTAATTAAGCAATATATTGGATCATGGCTGATTATTTAATTCCCATGCCCATAAACATCAAGTGGTTAGCGGTTGCATATCTTTGAAAGACCGTGATGAATGCATGTCTTTACATACCACTCCCAGAAAGAGAAAATCCCTGCCTGAAAGGATATACGATCACAAACCCATTATATAACATACATCAACTATACTAGCATATTTGCATGATATCATCTCTCTAATGCCCGATAAAGTCATATCCCATTATGCTATGCTCAGTCCTTTTTTATCTCAGGTTATAAAAAAATTTAAAGCTGCTCTTGGAAATATATTTACTTCGTAATATTATTAGAAGAAAAAATAAATAAATATAACACCCACATGATGAAATAAATTGTAAATAAGTATAAATCAGTACTTCTTAAACCCCATTAACCCACCACCTATTGCACAGATAAAAGAAAATAATACACTATTTAATATGTTGTCCCCACATCATAATATAATTAAAGTTATTTACTTTGGGAGTTCTCTCCCTTAATTCATTGAAATATGTTTGGATGAAGTGGTCTGAGTTCTATACCCACACATATATAAATGTTTGATCATACATGTATGCTCATTTCTACATCCATTCTACAATTTAATAATATTTCAGAATCATGCATTGGTATCCACTTTACACACACAAAGAAATAAAGTAAAACCATTATTTTATGTGCTTTATCTTTACTTAATTTATACACATTTGAATGATTGAAGTATTAAGAAAATATGATTTAAGGCACACATACTTGTCTTATAGTTTACATACATTTTAAGCTATGTGAAAGGATGGTTAACATGAAGAATCCTGCACATGGTGGATAAATGATTTAACATACATGTAATAAATTGATAAATAATTTCCCTAGTGTCATTAGACTTTAAACAGGTTATAAATGTACAACATAAACATATAAATAATGTTTAAGAAAACAATAATAAGTGATTAAGATGGATATTATTCTCCAGTGTCTTGAGACTTCATCCAAACTTGGGAACTCTGATCATGCTATAAATCTGGTCAACAGGGTGGTAAAACTTCCTTTTTAAGACTATAGTGGTCTGGTGATCTTCATCATCATCACTATCTGGACCTGGGTAGCTACATTCCAACAGCTTGGATGGAGCTGGATAGATGCACTGAAGTGGACTTCTACCCCATAATGATCTCACTGGCTGATGTATAAATTGTCTTCATCTTGACTCTAGGTTCAGTGCTATGGCAATAACATGAAAACTGCTATTTTAGCTTTACTAAAAAGGATTTTCTGTAGAGACTCGGTTTTATGTCTTTCTTCTTGCTTTAATATAATATTAACAGTCCATGTCTTCTGAACTGCGACCTGAATATGAGATCATCATAGCATATAATTGGAAATACTTAGGCAAGCAACAGGAGCTCATTAGCACTGCAAGATTTCAGCAACCTCGATTCCTTATGCAATGACTGCAGCAATAATCATCAAATTACTATATCCAGTGCTCCATAGCAATGGTAGTCTTCATAAGGAACCTTTGCATTAAATTTGGAATGATGAATAATTGTGGTAACAAACATATCCGATTAGTCAGTCAGCAATGATCATGCAATAATAATGTGATCTAATAAGTTTAGATCTCTCTCACTGTGACTCTAGAATATCTCTCAAAAAGAATAAGAAGAATATGTCCAGCACTTGGTGAACAGTAACATAGTCAATTTGGGTACCCCTCTTAGAATAATTGCCTCAATCTTTATCTTGATGGCTAAGTGATTTAAGCAATGCACATAATTTTCTTTTAAAGAATTTTATCTTTAATTAATTTTTTTTTTCTAATTTAATTTTATCTGGGTTGACTCAGAGCAGTCTATTGATAACATCAGTTTAAAATTTTTATAGAAAGAAAAATTCTTTTGCAATGGATTATAACTAAAAATATCTATATAACAAATAAACAAATTTTTCTATATATGCATTGGTGTTTAAATTTTTTGAACTCTTTTGTTCGTAAAAATAAGAATACAAAGCAGGATGACCATTAATACATTAGTGTATTTTTTTATTTGGTAAAACAATAGCCACCTGACTTTTCTTAATGCATTAGCATAGAAAATCTGATAATTTAAAAATAAAATATAGAGGTTTTGGAACATTTATATTTTCTTTTTAATTATTTCATATTTTTTCTTTTTTTATACAACATGTTCCAACATGTAAACAACCTTTTAATAAAAAAATTAACAAATAAAAACAAAATGAAATTATAAATGTGGGGCATTTGCATTTATTAAAAATAACAAAATAAAATAAAACCAAAATATTGTATGCATATATAATATAATTATATACATCAATTTACAATTTGTAGCTAATATTGATTTATTCTTGAGTGTGTGTGGGTAAGAAATATATACACAGACCAACCTCATCCATTTTATACTATGTTCATAATCCATAGCCCATTAATTATTTTGATTATATAGTAACTACATAGATTAATAATTTTATAATATATAACCGAGCTGTAGCTGCAACTACAGCCACTTTGTATGTGGTCATTCATTGAGTGTCTCACACAATATATATATATATATATATCGTAATGGGCACATGACGATCGAAGGCTAAACTTCCCTTTTATGTGTACATAATGGGGAATTCTATAATTCAAAATCATCCACTTTCCGTTACCGCAAGCAGAGAGAAATACGGAAATAAACAGGTCTATCTCCGTATTTGACCGAACCTGTATGCTATACGGATATAGCCCCAGGTTATGTTTCCCGATCAACTTTCTCCCGACTGCTGTAAGATCTGACAACATTACAGCGCTTGGATGATTTATAAATTTAATGGAATCAAACACTGCACCACCAAATTTCACGTGTTAATTCAATAATCAAAAAAATGAATAATAGTTTCCCACCCTAAGACTAGACTATCCCTTTTTGAATGTGGCGAAGAATGAGACAAGACAGATTTAAATAGAAAAAAATATATTTAATAGAATAAATCAATCATAAAAAAAAATCTATAAAACACATTTACATTAAATAAAACAGATTATGATCTATAGTGCTACAAGGAAAAGAACACATAAAAACTCTTATAAATGCTGGTACATTTATAAATCGTCACTCTGGGTATTTATCAAAAAAAATTCAAGAATGTCTTTATCATTCACAAAAAGCAGGTGGCCATTGTCTAAGTCAATGATGTGCACATTGAAATATATATAAAAAAATATGTATCTTTACCTAGGTTTTAGTCTCTGAATTTATCCGACGTCCTGCCGACTGCCATGTGGATTTCTCCACTTCTTTAGGAGGGACGGTCACTCGTAGGTTAGATTTGGTTGTGTATAGCTTCTCAGTGTTAAGGCATCACAGGCAAGGCATTAAGGACAAGGCATCGAGGACAAGGCAACTAAATGAATCCATCGGCAGGCGCGGCGGTTATTACATATTGACAAGAACCATTAGTACAGTAAGTCCGGATCGACCAGTGATCACGATGGCCTTAGCCAGCCATTCTAGATGAAGCACCGATGTTAAAAGTCATATTTGCTAACTATATTGGTTGATTATCGGAGCTGTGTTTTACCACCCTCTCAACACAAAGTCTCTAGCTCTAATCTCTCTTGAAAAACTTTTATTTCTTAATTAAAAAATTCCACCAGCCTTTGTCCTTCCGATCCTTTGTTTCACTTTTATTCACACCTTCTTTCTTACTATGCCTTCGGCCATATGTAAATTGGTTTTACCCACTCTCGTAGCACTATGTATTTCAATATTCTTGATTTTAATTAAACAGATTTTAATACATGTTCTTTTTTTTCTTTTTTTAAATTTGGACAAGCATTTATTATTTCTGTCTATATCCTGCTTCAAATACACTCCATACACGCATTTCATTTATCGTCAAATGTGTACTTTAAAACCTAGATCCTTATCTTTTGATCATGTCTAACTTTTTCTGTTTTGTGCGCTATTTAAGGTTTTTTTTTTTATCTTTTTTTAAACTTTACTTTCTTTCAAAATCGGATTTTAACTTGCATTTTATTTATATTTCTTTATCACTTTATTTTTTAACATACATTTCCAATATCTCTAATTTTATATTTTAATTTCACCAAAACCCGAACTTTGGAGGGTAAAAGATAAGAATCTTTTGATTCTAATTCCCTCTCTTTTTTTTTTAATTAGCTGAAACATTTCTTTGTTCTGTAAATTTTTCCAAGCTCGCTTTTCTTTTTCTTTTTTTTCTGCCAAACATAATATTTAATATTCTCTGAATGTTTAATATTTATATGTGTGACTGCAGTATGTGCGATCATCACAATATATATATATGGGTATTGTATTTTACATTTATTATATATTGAATTTATTATCATTATGAAATTTTTATTCTTGAGTCTACAAAAGAATTTAAACTATAATATTTCATTTACCATTAATTTTTTTTTATATAATATTTTTTAAACTAGGTATTGTATTTTACATTTATTATATATATATAGTATCAGTTGCAAAGCAAGCTACATAACTAACTACAAGTGTAGTTAAATGCTGGTTATCTTTGCATAACAATTTTAATAAAAATGATATTTTAAAAAAAGAAGTAGTCAAATAAGTTTAAAAGGAGGAAACATTTATTTTTGTTTACAACTTTATATTTGTTTATGTATTCTGTAGGATTAAAGTTCAAAGGTCAATTACGCAAACTTTGAAATAAAATATGGTTAAAAAGATTTAATTTTGTTTTGTTAAATTCCAAATTTATAAAAGAAATTTTTATATTGGAATGAATATTTTTATTGTAATTAATAAAATCAGTTTAAAAATAAGTATGATTACAAAAGTAATAGAAGATGATTTATTTATTTTCATTGTTAGCTTAAAGAAAATGTGATCTTAAATTTTTTATTGAAAACTAATGTTCCTGTTAGCATCTCTAGTCTGTGTTTTGTTTACAATCATCATTAGCAGCTTGAAAAAACTTTAAGTTTATTTTATTAGCAGCCAAGTTATGAACAAAGATAAATAATATAAGATGGATATTATAGTTTATGGTGGATAATTTCATTATGTGTATTATTCACCCTGAATCAATGTAGCCTGGATTAATTATTTGTCTTCAGCCTGATATGTAAACAAACCTTAACTGCCATTTCTGAGTTCTGCTAAACCTATGATAAAAATTTATATCTGCAAAGTGATTGTTAATTTAAAGTTATTTCTTACAAAGTATTTGTTTTGAAGAAGTAAAGAAATATGGGTAATACATCGTCTGATCATCCACACCACCTGATGGCACTGTTTCTATTCAAAAGCATCGAAATATTCTGTTTACAAGGCCACTCATAGATCTTACAGGCTGTAAACTGTTCAAACACTAGATGTTGTTGAAGTGCACCCTTCCCCAGTATTGTTAGCATGTAAACATTATTAGTGACAAGTTGTGACACTCTCTAGAGACATTACTCCTGACTGTTGTACAGTGTATGATAGAAAGGTTTCTGTAGTTGTAATGATGAAAACTATATTAGAATGGTTTTTTTTTTGGTTAAATGTATTGTAATTTATGTGAGTTACTGCAAATTGTAACTAATTCTCAAATGCTCCTACTTTCATTCTCAGGTATCACAATTCAATAAATAAGGAGTGTAAATCATAATTCGGCAAAGTTCATGATAAAGTCTCTCACTTTTGGATACTTTTTCGAGATCAAAACAGTTCAATGGTAGATGATCATTCATATTCAAGTCTTTACATTTACCTGCTACAGAAGCAGATGCAGTGGCATTCCTTCAACAAAAAATATTTTACCCACCCAGAGAAATGGTGTTTGTGGCGGTTTAATGATATTAAATGGAATGTCAATCATGTCAATGTCTACTTTATTATTGGAGCTGGGATGAGCTTACAGTAAAGTGTATTGGAACTGAGTTGGAAATGTGTCAAAATGTGTCTGTCATTTTGTAGTGGCTGTACCCTCCTGTTTTGCCAACATCCTTATGCAGTCCATCCGTGAGAACATCAGGCCTGGTTCCAGCATCTACTCCAATTGCTGGAAAGCATACAGAACTTCTGAATTGGAGGCTTCCAGATTTCACCACATGAGAATCAATCACAAATACAATTTTGTGGACTCTGACACTGGTGTGCATACCCAAACCATTGAATTCCTTTGGGATTTTCTCAAGTGATGAAACAAGCGAACATGAGGCATATGAAGAAAAGATCTTGAGAGCTACATAGCATAATTTATGTGGAGACATCTGAAAAAGAATCAAGACATGTTCTGTGCCATCTTAGAAGACATGAATTTACAGAAGTGAAATGAGATTGTTTGTGTTTCTATGAAAAAGAAAGTTTTTTGTTGTTTGTTTTGCAACCATTTTTTTTTTTTTGGTTGTTGTTAAAAGCAAAATAATATTAAAAAAAAAAATAAAAAAGCAATTTCTATGTATTTGTTTATGAATAAAAACCTGGTAAATGACCAAAAAAAAAAGTTTCTTAAAAAATAAAAAAAGACTGGAACAAAAAAGTTTCTTAACAAAAAAAAAAAGACCGGAAAAAAAAAAAGGTTTGCTAAGAAAAAAAAAGATGGAATGTTTTAAAAAGCAAAAAAAAAACAACAATTTATTTATTTTTAAGAAATATACATAAAACCGATCAAAAAATAATAAAAAAAAGCAAATAAATCCAAAAAATTAAAAACATAAAATCAACAAAATAAAAACAGCCAGGTAACGTTATATTTGTTTTTCACTAGCAACAGCACCATTGAGTGGTGTGTATGATCAGATGATGTATTACCAAAATATGATTTAGAGAAATATGATCTGAACAAATTAAAACTTGAAGCAGCTAAAGGAATTAAAAATAATTATTGTTTCTACATTTTTAAGGATGATGTACAGCACCTACCATGCTGAAATAGACTCCATAATGAAAAGCAAACAAAGAAGAAAATGGTTAAGTTTAATGTAAAAGAGATTTTAAACTGAATACATTGATAAAACTTTAGTGTTTGAAAGGATAATCACTTGAACGATGGTCATGCTTAAATACTTATTATTTTATAATTTAAGTAATAATGTTTTACATATTTTATATGTCTTATTGTATAATAAATATTTTTTGTATTAGTTATTAATATGACCTTCTGTTTCTCTTCTCATAAATTCTACCCTTTAAATTATAAATTAAATTTATAATAGCTAAAGAGATGAGTTCAAATTCTAGTGAGTTAGTTGTGGTTAAGTTTTTATTAAAACTGATGATGTGGTATATTTTTAATCTAATATAAATTCGTAATTCATAGAGGATCTAATATCACTTCAGTAACTTAGGAGCATTAATAGTCTAGAAAAGTGACAGTTTGTAATATAGTTTTTTATTGTAGATATGTCTGACCATTAATATGATTTTTGATCGAATTAAATTATATTTTACTTCTATCTTGTTTAATTTTTGTTGTTTGGATAAGTGTGAAATCTCAAAGATTAATTTAATTATTATGTACTAACTATGATTATTATTTTTTGTACTAATTTATCTTCGATTATCTTTTTTGCCAAATGGCAGGACCATTAAAGTGATACTAAATGTAGAGCTTGAGAGTGACTGTATCTAGTAGTAAAAATAAAAGTTATTTGAGAATGACCTTGATTATCTAGTAGTATAATTAGAAAGTCAGTTATAAATTAGCATCTAATGTGAGTGCTCAATACCTTGATTATTTTATAAATAGAGAATAATAATTTGGTTAGAAATGTGGGAACAGAGAAGAGATTTAGCAGTTAAAATAACTGAATTTAATTTTATATTGATTACATTTTGATGTTCAGAGAAAATAGAAGCAAATAATATAATTAAATGGGCATATTAATAGGGTAAACTTATGAAATGACGGGTAATAAAATGATCAAGCAGCTATTAATAGGTAGAGCTATAGAGTGAAGAGATGAATGGTCACACCAATCCATTGAAAAATAAATAGAAATAATTTTAAAATTGTTTATTAAAAAAGGTAAAATACTGTAGATAAATATTATTATTAATCAGATGGATACTAGATGAAAAGCAAAGATGCAGGCTCCAAAAAAAGAAGTCGGAAACATTTTCAGGGAGAAACAAATAAAAGATCAAGTAGAATTTTCAAATAAAGATTAGCTTATGGCAATGCTGCATGAAATATTAGAAATGATGGATATATGGTTTAAGAATCAAAATAAAAAGATGACCATAAAATTTAAAGAAGATGAAAAACTTGAAAATCAAAATAAAGAGCTACTCATAAAGTCTGTATACCAAAATAAAATATTAGAGGACATAGAAAATCAAAACAAAGAGGCAGCTATAAAATTTAAAAAAGAAAATGAAATATTTGAAAAATTGGATTCTCAAATTAAAAGGGGATATAAACAGATGTGTGAAGTATATAAAAGTGTTATAGGAAGATTTAACCCAGATTGAGAATAATGTTAAAGAAGCAAGTCAGGAAATACAACACTATAAAATTGAGCAAGAAAGCAAAATAGAATTGCCACATGAGATAATAAAACAGGCAAAAACAGAAACTCATAGAGCATTAGAACAGGTTCATTTAGAAATGACTATTATTGTTGAAAATTTTTAAAAGATATAGAATGTAATAAAGGACATGAAAAACCAATAGAGGGGGTAAAATGTTGAGAGATGTAGATAATAAGATAAATAAAAACTTAAATTATATTAATTATGCTGGATAGGAAATGGTTAATTTAAACTCCTACATACTTTTTAATACACATGGAATTGTTCACCAATTTTTCAAAATTACAATTTTTGGGGGGCATGTAGGAGAGATATTTTTGTCTGAATGTAGCCATTTACAAGGGGCCTCTCAAGCTTGGTAAGATTCTCTATTTGAAAATTTCTCAAAATTTCAAATTACTGGAATCAGGATTACCAAAAAATATTAAGCACCAAGTATCACAAGAAAGATGGAAACCTGGTAAACTCTTCACTTCATTTTTTCATAGACAAGTAGCTAATCTTAGAGCTTTAACAAGCAGCTCACTGTCAGAGAATCAAATTATTAGGATAGTAAGGCATGGCCTTTCTAATAATATAGAGATGTTGTTTGGTATAGAAGGAAAAACTGTTGAACAGGTTGCAGAGTTATTGAATATGTTCAATAGTAGTAGACTTACACATGATGTAAAAAAGCAGTGATTTAAATCCCAACTGAAAAAGATTTATAGGCAAGAATGTGAATAATAGTTGAATTTGATGGAATACAGGAGTAGAAGGATTTCATGAAATGGAAAAATAAAAAGAATAAAAACATTGGCAGCCTGGATAAGACTAAAGTTTTTCAGTGCTTTGGAAGTGATTCTGATATTACTCATAAAGAAAAATGCAGTAAACCCAGGGATGATTCAAAGTCACCTAGTAGTAGTCATACTGTGTCTAAAAAATACATGAAAGGAAAACTTAATCCTCTTATAAATTTGGATGATTTTATCTAATCAAAGACCCCTGATGTGATTAATAAATTAATGAGTCTTATGTACGAATGGAAAATAAAATATAATTTTGCAGAAATATATATATTTTTAAACAATGTATGTTCAACCTTTATTATAATTGTTAAAAAAAATAAGACAAATAATAATTTAAGATATAAAGATTATAATTGTTAAAAAAATATAGTGAGACAAATAATAATTTTGGGATATAAGATTGAGTTATCAGTAAAAGAAATATTTATAGTTAAGATATTTTTAGAACTTTTATTATATATTGTGCATATAATATTTGCTGTTATACCTTATGAAATTAAGAATTATGGTTACCATAGAGGGGAAGTTATTGATTTATATAGCTTTATATTTACAGAAAAAAATGTCATTAACAGAAGATGATCTCTTTATTTATTGTTGTATTATTATTTTGTATGAAGAGATTATGAGGGTTTAAAAATTATTATTCTATAAATTTCTCTTCTGGACAATGTTTTATGTTGGTCATATGACACATAGTTTTATAGATCATGACTGAAGCAATACATAGATTAATGAAAATCAAATCTAAGACTAAATAAGCAGAAGATCTCTAGCTAAACTTTTCAGTTAGGTGATAAAGTTACGATTCAGATCAATCCTATAAGTCATCCTGAAAAACATGTCTATAAAAAAGTTCAAGAAATTTATGACAGCTCATTCACTATTATTTCCCAATATAATAATAATGCTTTTGTACTGGCTAATAAAGAAATAGAAAGGGGAACATAAGCCCTCTCTTTGAAACTTGTCAAAGAGAGCTTAACTAGTGCTCATAGTAGGAGGGTTGATAAGTTAGAGATATGGGGTATAAAGTTTTAGTATGTCTTCTAATTGTGGTTTGAAGATATTTGTATGTTTAAATCTTTTTCTTGAAAGAATCAGCTGAACTGCAGGTGGGTTCTTGTGGTCAAACACCCCATGTGGGTTGATAATGAAGCATCAGTTAAAAGATATCCTGGGCTCCTTACAGAATAGCTGGTAAAGAGGAATTCCCAGTGAAATGATAATTATAAATTCTAAGTTAAAATCAGATGTTCAATACAATTTTTCTTACATTCACAAAAAGCTTTCCAAACTAAGAGTCTCTGGTTACCAATTGTATATTGCACAATTAGGCTCACAATATGATAAAACATATTTAAAAAATTAAAATTGGCCTTAGTTATCATTTAGTCAGTTTACTTATATTGGAAGTGATTTTGAACTTAGTACCTCTATTATTTTGATCTTCAGTGCATTATCTAGTTTAATTAGCATTTAGTCAGTTTACTTTCATATGGAAAAGTGATTTTAAATTTGATACCTCTATGTTTATTCAGTTTTCTTTACTACTGAAGATTATTTCAAATTTGCTAACTCAATTTCTAGCTAATTATTAAGTTTATATGTATGAATTTAATAATGTAATGTTTAGTGTAGAAATAAAATCTTCCAATGTCAAAGGTCTGAACAGATATTTTATTTTAACCTGGTTAGAGAGCAATATACCAGTTGCAAAGCAAAATACATGAGTAGTTAAGTGCTAGCTATTTTTGGGTAACAATTTTAATAAGAATGATACTAAAAAGGAGTAGTCAAATAAGTTAAAAAAGGAGAAAAAAGTTTGATTACAAATTTAAATTTGCTTGGGTTGTCTCTAAGATTAAAGTTCAGAGTTCAATGGTCAAATAAAATAAAAATAAACATAAATTATTCAAACTTTGAAATAAAATATGATTAAAAAAAGATTTAATTTTGTTTTGTTAAATGTCAAATATACAATAGTCAATAATATGTTTAAAAATACATATATACATGCAACAAAGATTACAAATTATAAAATTATCATAGAAAAGCCTTTTTCGGCAAATTATGTTTTTTGCCCTTTTCCATATGTCCCCAGAATACCATGATTTAAAATACATACAGCGACATTTATATCAATAAATCGTGGTATTCTGGAAACATATTGAAAAGGGCAAAAAACATAATTTGCCGCAAAAGGCTTTTCTATGATAATTTTATAATTTGCAATCTTTGTTGCTTATATATATGTATTTCTAAACATATTATTGACTATTGTATACTTGAAGTGCAACATAGAAAAAGAATTGGTTTTAATTCCGATTCTTTTTCTGTATAGTAATGTCAAATTTATAAAAGGGATTTTTATATTGGAAAGAGTATTTTAATTGTAATTAATAAAATCAGTTTAAATAGGAATGTAATTAGATAAATAATAAAATACAATTTATTTATTTTTAATCAATGTTGGTTTAAATAAAATGTGATCTTAAAATTTTTATTGAAAGATAGTGTTCTTGTTAGCATCTCTAATCTCTGTTTTGTTTTACAATCATCATTAGCAGCTTGTAAAAACTTTAAGTTTATTTTATTAGCAGCCAAGCTATGAACAAAGATAAATATTATAAAATGAATATTATGGTTCATGGTGATTAATTCCTGTGTGTGTATCATTTACCCGAATCTATGTAGCTTGGATTAATTATTTATCTTCAGCCAGATATGTGATGAAACTTCAATTGCCATTTCTGAATTCTGCTAGACCTATGGTAAAAATTTATGTTTGCAAAATGATTGTTAACTGAAAGTTCTCTCTTACAGAATATTGGACATTAACATTATTGAAAGGACATTAATTCCTCTCTTTTATGAGTTTTGGCTTATTATCATACACATGCTCAGTAATTTCAAGAGCATTGAGAATCTCTGCAATCTCCTTAATGGTGTATTGGTGGAAAGCAATTAAAATCTGCTCAACAGATTTGGGGAGATTATGCCACAAGATTCTCATTATCTGATTTTCAGACAGAGAGAATGCTGTTATCCTTTTGAATTTTACAGCCTGCCCTCAGAAGAACTGTGTAAAACTTCCTTTATGGGGGCTATATTTTTTGTGAGAAACCTGATAATGAACATTATCTTGTTTATCACTTCCCCAAAATGATGAAAGCATAAGATGCTTAAAAATCACCATAAGTAGTAGGTTCTGAAAAGAGATTGCCACCAATCTTTTGCAGCTCCATATAAGTGGTTGCAGACAATGGCCAATTTCTCCCCTTCTGCCATATTATGCAAAGAAAATAACTCTTCTAAATTATGGAGCTATGCAATAGGATTCTCTGCAGGTTTGCTTCTAATGGGCTTAATAGAAATAAACATAAGTGCAAGAGAACCTGTATTATTCACATTTTCATCAAACACTTTCTTAACTTATCCCAATTCAGCATCTTGGCAAGACCAGACCCTATTTCTGTGACTAACGTATTGTTAGGAGTAATTTTTGCTATTTAGGGTAATTATCAAATGGAGTAGTTGTCATAACATCTGTCTTACTTCCTATTTCCCTAATCTGATAGCTTTGATCAGTATTAAAGCTATCCATTCATTCACAAATATCTCATATTTTTGACTCAATGTCCATAGGATTCCAAACTTTTGACATATATCTTTTTTGTTCCTCTTTAAATTTTTCCCATTCCTGGTTAACCTCACATTGAAATTTTTTCAACCTGTTTTAAAGGTTCAACCTCCTTTTGCACCTCTTGAATTGTTTCTTCTAAAGCTAACTTTATTTTATTCTCTATTATAGCCATTACTGATTCCACCCTCTTACATTCATCATCCATTCACACACACTGATCACCAATACACTGAATATTAATCTTCACTTCAGAAACACTAGCTTTCATACTTTCCCAAACTATCTTTAGAGTTTCATCTAATTTTACAATATTACATTCTAACTCTTTTGACTCTCCATCTTTAAATTCTACTAATTATTTATGGATCGATTCATCCACTGACTCTCTAAATTTTTCCTTTTTCTTCTCATTTTATACCTCCATTCTTCTTATGGATTCATCAATAGATTGTTCTAATTTTACTTCTATTTTTCCAGTTGACTCTAAAAAATTATTTTCCAATAACTCCAAGGATTTTTCCACATTTTCTTTAAAACGATTTGTTTCTTGTTTAGATTCTGTGATTTCTTTTCTTATAGATATTACTGATCCACCAATTTACTTTCTACCGCTTCTATTTTATTTTGTAACTGTACCATCTTATTTTCCATCTTTTCAGATGACTCTATTACTAATTTCATTTTTTTGGATGACACTACTGCTCATCTTTCCATCTTATTTTTAATCTCTCCATCTTTTCAGATGACTCTGCTGAATCCACTGCCAATCTATCTATCTTATTTGCTGACCCTACAATATTATTTTCTAATATCCCCATCTTTTCAGATGATTGCTGAATGCACCACTAATCTATCTATCTATCTTATTTGCCGACTCTACAATCTTATTTTCTAATTTATCCATCTTTTCAGATGACTCTCCTGCTGATTTATCTATTTTATTCATCATCATTTGAAACAAAACATTCAAATCTATTGGTTCTGAAACACTAGTCACAGCTTCTAACTCCTTAGTAGATTCTGGAGTAGAAACTTTCTGTTGATCTATAAGCACAGACTCCAGGGAAGTGTGAATTATCACTTTTCTGTAAATCAGGAGTAGCTATACTACCAAGATATTCTATTGAATTACCAACATTTTTAAAAACTTCATTATTATCTTCAACCTGCTCCATAATGTGATCTATCTATTTAAGATTTTTGATAATTATATGACTCTACTACTAATCTCATTTTTTGGATGACACTACTACTCATCTTTCCATCTTATTTTTTAATCTCTCCATCTTTTCAGATGACTCTGCTGAATCCACTGCTAATCTATCTATCTATCTTATTTGCTGACTCTACAATATTATTTTCTAATCTCCCCATCTTTTCAGATGATTGCTGAATCCACCACTAATCTATATATCTTATTTGCTGACTCTACAATCTTATTTTCTAATTTATCCAACTTTTCAGATGACTCTGCTGCTGTTTTATCTATTTTATTCATCATCATTTGAAACAAAACATTCAAATCTACTGGTTCTGAAACACTAGTCACAGCTTCTAACTCATTAGTAGGTTCTGGAGTAGAAACTTTCTGTTGATCTATAAACACAGACTACAGGGAAGAAATTTGTGATATTTAATTTTCTGTCCCTTAAAGCACTGCTCATAGCTTTTACTAATCTACAACATCAAAGAAACTCATCATTTGTAATTTTAAAAAAATTATAATAATAACCCTGCTCATTTACCTCACTTAATAATCTTCTTCACCTTTTTGCTTTGAATCATCATTTCAACATCACTATGTAAGTTCAAATCCATCATAATACTAAAAAAAATTATACAATATGGTGTTATGGCTAATTTATACACTTTGAGTTGATTCTAAAATAAATTGTGTGACTATGTTGTTAAATTCCTATAGCAATATTAATGATACTTGTAATATTACATTTAGATCTTTTAAAATCACAATTGATAGCACCAGAATTTTACCAATGAATAATGCCCAAGATCTAGCTAATAAATCATTCTAAATCAAGACAATATACTTCTGGAACTAAAGACTGTGACCTAATACAACTGGTGAGACTCCACACTCCAATAATTGGAACAACACATTGGGAAAGCCAAAAACTGTAACCTACACATCAGTCATCAGCCATAAACTGTAATCCTTCTAGCTTCATCTTCTACTATCATTTGCATAATATAATTAAATAATAAAATATATTTATTTTATATCTCAGGGTTCTAATTTTGATATAACATAATCAAAGCACACATAAGTTAGACAAGAGGGTTCATTTTACTGCCACTCAATGTGCCAAGATACCAGCATACATATGAGATCTTAAAATTTATATTATATTTTAGTTTATTTATCTGGTTAAAATATTAAAATGATTTACATAGTGTTATGTTTTGGTCTGGATTACAGACCCAACATACAGAAATAATACTAAGCAAGTATTACAATTAATATATTTATTATATCTACAAATATATACAGTATATATGCAAATGAATATTTACAATGTTAAATATTGGAGTTTAATGTAAACTCTGGGTTCTGACTATTGCTTCCAGCTACACCTGATGGCTTGCCTCACGGGTAGGCTGTATGACTCTTCCAGCTGTACAAGACAGCTTACCTTGAGCCGAGAGTGGTCTTAGCAGCATCCAGTCTCTATGGGACTAGCCTAGCTGTGCAGACTAAATAGTGTAGTGCTATCAATGAGAATACTTGCTGCTGTTTAGGTTAGCAGAGCTTTCCTGGGAGAATGCAAAGTCTTTCAGGTTAGACATGTTCTTCCCTGATTCTTACAAAAGACTGACTATTTATACCCAGATCCCTGACCTTATTGAAAACCTTTGGATTCAGCAAGCATTGTTACTTATTGGCCTGTAATAATCATTGGCTATGTTTTTATCTATGCATCAGTCTATTGGCCTGTGGCAAACAATGCTTAATATGATCAGATAAGGAGGCATCTGGAATAGTCCACTTCTGAGAGAAGGGAGGACTATAACACCCCTTGGATAAAATTTATCCTAGAGAACAGCCATGCAGGTGTGCTGGAGGACAACTAATGCACTTTGGTGCTAGTTTTGGTTTGCTGCCATCTTCAGTTTGTTGGTCCTCTTTGCTTGTACTGCATGTCTCTGTAGCTTCATTCCTTGTGTTTGCATCAGTATAATATAGTCTAAGTTGCTTTTGATGGTGATGATGTTTGCATCCATCTGCTGTTTTGACCACAATGGTATGGAGTTCTTTCTGTTGGATCACAACTGCTGGAATCCATTTAGTGGGTACTCTATACATCCTGCATAGCACTTTAGTCTGCAAAGCTAGTGGTGTTCTGGCAATCCTGGTGTTCCAATTTTTCATATCCATTTTTGTTATCAGCTTTTTGTTGACTTCTAAGTAATCAGGTTTTATTTTAGTTAATGTTGTGATCTGGTTCACCTTTGTCACTGCAAAGTCTAAATGACTGTACCAGTCATGGTCTAATAAGTTGCTGTGATCACCTGTTGCCACTACCAGTGGTAGGTGTCTAGTTTTGTTAGGCATGGTAATTTTATTATCTGACCGAATAGTTTTATTTTTTCCCCTGATAATCTGTTATAGTCCTAGTGCTAGGATGCAGCTTATATTTATTATGTTTATTAATGATAGCCCAAGTCTTTTTTGAAACAATAGACACTGCAGACTCGTGTCTAGTTCCATTCTCACTGGTGTTTTATTAATAATTATACTATGTATAAATCCAGACTGATTATCCTTAATACAATTTATACTGGAAACTTGTTTATTTTTCTTATAGTTGCCCTTGTTGTTTTTGGAATGAGTTTTTCCATTCTCATATTGGCTATTTGTCTTTTTATGTTTGGACATGCCGCTCTTATATGACCGACTCGCTTGCAAAATGAGCACACAGTATGGAGGTGTGGACATTATGTTTGCACGTGCATCAGTTCATCACACCTATAACAATGCTTTACACTCATTGTTGTTGAGCTAACTGAATGCTTGTCAGACTCAGCCTTCTGTTCAAATTTTTGAACGATAAAGTTTATTTTTTGTAATGGCCTTGCTTGACATGCTATTGATTCTGCTAGCGTGGCTTGAGCTACCGCCTTTTCAAAGTCTATATCTGGCATCATTAATAGTTTGAGTTTTAAATTATGATTGTTCATGCCACAAATGAAATGATTGTGTAGTGCTTCATTTAAGAACTCTTTAAAATCGCATATAAGTGCTAATGCCTGGATTCGCGTTGTGAATTCTCTAGCTTTTTCTCTCTCTGATTAGATACAGAGATTGAAATATCTCTGCATTATTGTTAGCAGTTTAGGGGGGAAATATTCAGTGAGAATTGCCAATGCCTTCTCAAAATTCAAGTCGGCCAGTGTTTCTGACCCGATTTGAGATTTTAAAATAGTATATGTCTGTGACCCGATTATTGTCATCAGCATCATTAATTTTATTTCAGACTTTTTGATCTGATTAGCCTGCATATAACAAATCAGGCGCTCTTTGTAGCTTGACCAGTTCTCAGGGAACCTTGGGTCAAAAGCTTCCATCGAACCAATTATATTAGCCATTTTTTTCTCTATTAAAACGTGAGAAAAATATTTATTTTGTATATTTACGTTGTTATTTTTCTAAAAAAAAAATACACTACGGGAACGTAAATTTTTTCCAAAAATGAAAAAATAATAAAACAAATACACACTCGTGTATTAATTTCATACATTTAGATCTGTTGAAAATAATTTTTCCAGCCATGGGGAAAAAAAATCTTTTGTCAACTGCACCAAATCTGTTATGTTTTGGTCTGGATTACAGATCCAACATACAGAAATAATACTAAGACAAGTATTACAATTAATATATTTATTATATCTACAAATATATACAGTATATATACAAGTGAATATTTATAATGTTAAATATTGGAGTTTAACATAAACTCTGGGTTCTGCCTATCACTTCTAGCTACACCTGATGGCTTGCCTCACAGGTAGGGTGTATGGCTCTTGCAGCTGTACAAGACAGCTTGTCTCGAGCCTAGAGTGGTCTTATCAGCATCTGGTCTCTGTGGGACTTGCCTAGCTGCGTAGACTAAATAGCGTAGTGCTATCAATGAGAATACTTGCTGCTGTTTAGAATAGCAGAGTGTCCCTGGGAAAATGCAAAGAGTCTTTCAGGTTAGACACATTCTTCCCTGATTCTTACAAAAGGCTGACTATTTATACCCAGATCCCTGACCTTATTGAAAACCTTTGGATTCAGCAAGCATCATTGCTTATTGGCCTGTAATAATGATTGGCTATGTTTTTATCTATACATCAGCCTATTGGCCTGTGGCAAACAATGCTTAATACGATCAGATAAGGAGGCATCTCGAATAGTCCACTTCTGAGAGAAGGGAGGACTATAACACATAGAAAACAATACAACATTATGAGATCATTAATTGATTTAAGAATAAACTACAGTAATCAAACTGAACCCCCAGGCATTTGATTATAACTGAAAAAAATAATGGATTCTATTAATCACTCATTATACAATTTAAATAATTCTATTATTTTAAATCCCAAAAGTATGTGACAATTAGCCTATATGATTGTAATGATGGGTCAATAATAAAATCAAAATATGTGATCAATAACCATTTTTATTAAATTGTAATGACGAGAAATGAATTGAATTGGTGATTAGTGATCTGGAATGACCATGAATGCACAAACAATAATCAGTATATTACAAAAATTAGACTGAAATTTATTTACACTAATATTTATATTTTATTTACAAATTAATTGTAGGACAACCAAAAAAATAATAATTTGATATTAAAACAAAAATAAAATATTAAATGTTTAAAACTAATTTCTGGTACTTGCCAAGATACCCTCCCCCCAAATAATATTATTAGCGATCATTGCTTGAGTTCGTAAAAAAATAATTATAATGACATATGAATTATTCCATTTTAGGAATCAGTGTTAATGGCATGATAACTAATTACAGCTATATATTTTCCATAAGTTTAAATAAATATGAATGACCTTCATATCTAATTTCATTGTTTATTGATTCTATAATTTATCCACAAGATATTTATTTATGTGTTGAAATTTATCATTTTACTAAAGCATAAAACAAACAGCTATCAAAACCTTGAGTTTATTAAAACAAAAGGATTGCACTCTTGATTTTAACAATTTCTTTAGTACATTACTTTACCTATATTAGATTGGAGTCTAGCTGGATTACAGATATTCATTTAACCTGTAAGAATATACCTTGCATACTTTCTATAAGTTATTAATGATTACAACTAATGAACAATAAACATTTACACAACATTGGCTCTCCGCTTGATGCACCATAGTAACATTACTAACATATGCATCAAAGAGACATGTCTACAATGATCAAAATAATATCAGTCTAGGGTCATGTCTGAATATACTTGAACTACTTATGTAGGTGTTTATCAGCACCTATATGGATACAGGAAAATAATGTCTGAATATATTTGAAATAATATCCAGGTGTCTATCAGCACCCATATGGATCCAATAAAATACATAATAAAAAATCAACCATCTCCTTGATACATTGTACCATCCAAGCATATCCATTAAAGTCATGACTACCTTATGAGATATTGCGTCGGGCATTTCCATGACACTGTAAAATACTAACAACCTCCCAATACAATAATAATAGTATAAGATGAAAATCAGTGACATATAGCTGCAAAATGGCCACATGTATCAGTCATCAACATGAATACCTAATCTTATTTAACACACACTTTCTAGATTCACTAAATTGTTGTTAATAATGATAACAATCAATTATAAATATGTGTTATCATGTACACATGGAATTTAATATAATCTCACACTAACCATAAACAATATACCAATGGTTTATAGTCAAGTAGTAAAATATAAGTACACACAAACTTTAAGTTCATATTAAAATTGTCTCACTTTAAACCAAGGATTGGTTGACTGTGCTGTAGAAATACTTTAAAATTATGATATAAAATTAATAAAGCAAAATATAATACTATTCAACATATCCTAAAGTAAATAATAATAATGAATTCCACCTTCACAATGTTTAACTCAATATTAAGATCATAATATTATTTAATATCTTTGAAAACCGATGATGATGAATTTTGATCACTAATGACCATCATCCACTCTCTTTTAGATTAAGTATTACATTATTACCTTAATTTTAATCAATAAGCAATAATTAACATAGCATATAAAATAACAAAACTCATGTATAATTATTGAATATAAAATACAAAAAAATATATGTAATATAAACAGACATACACTCTTTAAGCCTTTTAACCATCTTGCAGAAGATATCTAAAATAATATTCAATGCTAGAATATGTTTAGCATTCACAGTTTGAATATCATTTAAATTCTAACTTTTCATTACAACATTCTACTTGAATTATAAATATTCCTAAAAAAACTTAGATCTTTACATACTCCCAATTACTCATACCATAATTGACTTTGCATAACAATCCTATAATGTATTTTCTATTTTAGAATAATTTTTATTATAATTTCCTAATCATAGAGTGTTCTTTTCATGATATCATTATAAGTAAATCCAGGTCAATTCTTTATCTTTCATAAAATATTTAATTTTATTTCCATTAAAATGGCATTTTAATAATAAATTATCTACATTATCCATATATTCAAATAGACTTTAAAGGTGCCATTAGTCAGTGAACGAATGGTCTTATTTTAGCAGTAAGAATATCCAAAGTATAATAAATAATTTCACAATTTCACTACTAGCTGAAAATTTAGACTTAATTATAAGCATTATTAATATCCAGGTAAGCTTTAATCAATTCTTTAATTAGTCAATAAATGACTTTATACAAACAGTAAAGATATTTCAAGCAATATATAATTTGGCAACTTTACTGACAGTATTAAATTTATAATTAAATAAACATTACCCATATTTGAAGTAGTTTTAAAAATCTCATAAACTAAAGAATAATGAATTTCTCTGAGTAGCATGAAAGTTTGAACTATTAAATATGAAAGAATATTATTTAATCAGTAATATTTCTTTTGACCTTATCCACATTTTAAAATTAAAATAAAACTTCAACTTGCTTATTCAGTTTTCTTCTCTTTTATTTTAATTTGCTTACCTTTTTAAATATTGAAATTCATTCTTTAATAATGATGAATATTGTTTTTCCAGTTACAGATCAAAAAGTCAGAGCAAATGTTTCTTCAGGACAGAAATTTTTTAACTTTTATATATTCATAATATTTTTAGCACACTCTAATTTTAAATATAAATAAAGATGATATCATAAATTCATTTTCATTTTTAAAATACACTAAGTTTTCCTTTTTATTTCCTTACTTTTTTGTTTCTTGACATCTTGTTATCAAACAAAACTTCACACAAACAAAAAACAATCTTATCTTCATTTGCATATTTTATTATTACAGCCTGAAAACTGATATTATTATTATTATTATTATTATTATTATTATAATAATAATAATAATAATAATAATAATAATAATAATAATAATAATAATAATAATAATAATAATAGTAGTAGTAGTAGTAGTAGTAATAATAATAAAAAAATATAGTTGAAAGAATTTATAACTGATCAATTAAATAAACTGAATGAAACTTAGTTTAAACCAATTTTAAATTTAACAAACCATATTTTATTTTTATCCTGTTAACAAAATCAATATAAAATTATTTTAGTTAAATATAAAAAATAATAAAAACCTAATTAAGGAAATGATTAATCTCAATTGAACAAATTAACTTCACCTTTATTCATGTCATATTGAATTAACTTCACCTTTATTCATGTCATATTGAAACATCAATCATTATAAAGTTGTTATAATTTCAAAATAATATATGATAAGCTAAATAAAAATAGAAATAACATACTTTGAACATACATAAGTAATAAAATATGTATATATCAGGTATGTATTACAATAGTATATTAATATAATTTATTTCAATCTTATAAAAATTCAAAATTTTTCAAAACATCACCAATGTCAATTGAACTATTCCAAATGGAGCTGGGTAATAAGGTTACAATATTTATATGTTGTACCAAGGTACATCATTACAGAGTGTTTTAGTATTTTAAGAGTAAAAATACTTAGGAAATTTCATTAAAAAAAAAAAAGAAAACAAACAAAATTAAATGAAAGAAAAAAAAATTAAAGTAAAATAAGAGTTTAAAAGTTTGAAGAAAAATAAATTTAAGAACAAAAGATTAGTATAGAGGGTTTATTGTTAAATAAAAAAAAGGGGGACTTGAAATAAAAATGATTTAATATTACTTTTAATTATTTCATAATAAAACTAAAAAAGGAGTTTGTTTTGTCTTATAATAAAAAGATTGAATGTGTGTGTGTATAAATAGATTTTGAAAAAAAAAGGAAAGGAATTTTAAAAGACAATGGAGAGCTAATGTAATAAAACAAAAGGAAATCTAATTAAATGGCTAAGGGAAAATTAACAAAGAAACTAAATATTACTATTCACTTAAACCAATGACCAATAAAAAGGATCAGATACTTTAAATAAAAGAAACAGAAGTCCAATCAGAGCAAAATAAAATGTACAATAGATCTGGAAGATAAGAAGTGCCAAATATAAAAAGGAGAACTTTGTATTGTTATAATATAAGATGATATAAAGATATAATAAAAAATAAGATAATAAAAAAAATATTAATTCAATTAGAAATAAATTTGATCGGAAATAATAAATTGGATCAAAAAATTATTAATTGAAAATAAAATGCATAATAAATTGATTGATTCCAGAAAAATACAGAAGCTACTATTAGAATAGAATGATGGGTAGCTGAACCTATCATATCATGTGGATGACCTGGGCCTTCTCTGCAGCACCATCAGCAGATAGTTTGAAGGACAAATCATGTTCGGGTAAAGTCTAAGGAACAGAAGAGTGTCCATGCTGAGATCCATGAGAATTCATATAATATCACAAATTAAGGAAAGATCTATGAGGAATTAGCACTAACTGGTTAGAATCAACAAATTACAAAAGCTACATTTTGTCATACTTGCATCAAATCAAATTCAAATACTAGGTAACATTTCATTTTTCTTATTCTCCAATTTTTGAATTTATAAGCTGTGGTAGATAAGTAAATAAAAAAAACCTTTTAACTTTTAATTCCTTACAAACTATTATCTTTAGGATATAAATTATATTAACTCCATTGTTTAACTTTTATTCAATTATTAATTGTGTGTGTGTGCGCAAATTTTAATTAAATATGTTTTGTATTTTTTATTTTATTTCAAATGTATTAAAATATTTATCTAAATAAAAAAAGTATGTGGGGTTGTATTATAAGACAAAGCAACTATACTTTAAGAAAAGAGAGCAGGGGGGATTAAATTAGTATTGAAATATTTATTACTAGAACAACCGTATGCTTTTAATATGATATAAAATGCTCATTTAAGAAAAAAGAGAGACTCAAAGTATTATTGAAATATTTATGCTAATAGAAGGAATGTATACCATTATTATGAAATAATACATTTAATTTATAGAAATAGAGCAGGGATTGAAATATTTAGTCATTATTAAGAAGTGATTTAAGTTGAAGCTAAAAGAACAGGAAGTATCTTTTGAAATAAGGATTTTGAATGATGCAAATGTTTATTTGTGCGGAAAGTAAAATTTTTTTTATAATATTAAGAAATAGAATTTTTAGAATGGGCAGATATTTCTAAGACAGCTACTATTTGATGAGCTAGCTGGGATTTCAGGTACTAGACTCTTACTGGTTGAGCAGATGAGTTAATTAGTCTGTGATTAACTGGCGCCTAAAGGGATCTCTTTAAAATAAATAAAGAATTTGGTTGGCCAGTGTTTTAATTTAGTAGCCGAGTGTTTACGTTATTGGTGGCTCACTATCAATGATATTGTCCACTTCACCCGAGGGACCAGAAACCTTCAGAGATAGGACAGCTTGTTAATAAGAAAAAAACCAAAATATATTTATATTCTTTATTCTTATTAAAGAAAGAAGGTGGGTAGTTCAATTGGTGTGTCAACTTAGGCCAAAACTGAATGTTTCAAATGGCAGGACTGATGTGGGCTGTAATTGAATGTTTCAAATGGCATGGCCAAAGTCAGCCGTAACTAACATAAGTGACAGTTAGTGAGAAGGAATGTTAGAGAGTGATCAATTTAAGTTAGAGAGCATGATAGTATTATTTTAGAGAACTGGTTAAATCGGCACAGCCAACAAAAAGTGGTTTTTGTATGACCATATAAAACATGGAGGCATAATCATTAAAAAAACAAAGAAAGAAGATGAACAAGAAGAGCAAAAGTAGAACTAAGAGAGTTAGGGTTGGTTGTACATACATTTTAAAATAGAGAAAAAGAATTTTATTGTTTAAATAAAACTAGATAGATTAGTTGTAAAATGGAAATGGTGAGCCAGGTTATAAAAATAAAGACTTTCTCAGGAAACAGAGAGGAAATACCTTATAGACACTTAGAGAGCTTGGAACAGTTTTTCTCATGTAATGAATTCAGTGAATCAATTATAGCCAGTAGCTAAATAGAGGATGAGGCTAAAATTTGGTGGGAGTCATGGGAATAAAACCAACAAACTTTGAGAAATACAAACAAGCATTGCTGGCAAGTTACTCTATGGAGGGATTTCAGGAGATTGCTAAGCATCAGGTAGCACAGGACAAATGAAAAACAGGGGAGTTATTTATATTTTTTTGCAAACAAGTGTCAAAACTAAGAAGGTTACAGCATACAAGCTATCTGAACAACAGATCTTGGATATAGTAAGACAGGGTTTCTCTGAAAATGTTCAAGAGATAATAATGGGGAAGGAGACCATAGAACAAACCGCAGAGATACTCATGACATTGGACAGTGATAGACAGTATGAGGAAAATTGGAGGAAAGATGGGAATGCTGAGGATATTCATGGGCAAGTAGCAAACTTGATACAAAATAAGGAGAGGGAGGAGTTGAGAATGGCACCTCAGTAATGTCCTAAAATAGAAGTAAAAATTGAAGGAACAGTGGTTAATGCATTGCTTGACTCAGGAAGTCAAGTATCAGTGATTTCACAGAAAACTTTTAATGAAATAGGTCAGGCAATTTGAAAATCAAAATGTTGTCACTAAAGAATGTCTATGTAATGTTGGCCAATGGAAAAAAAGAGTCAAGTTGGCATCAGAACAAGCTTGGGTGAGTATGAGAATAGCAGGAAAGGAATACAACCACATTATGTTGATCTTAGAGGGACTAATACATGATGCTATCCTGGGGTCTTATGTTATGTGAAAAGCAGAATGCATGCTAGATTATGAAAAGTGACGGGTAAGGATTAACAAGGTGGAAATCCAATTTGATGTCCGTGAGGCAAATGATGGTAATGTGGAGCATGATACAAAAAGTGCAGGGATAGAAATAGAGAAAAAGGTGACAAAAGATGGATGTGGGACTGAAGATGGGGGACAGTTGAAAGAGTTGTTGCACATATGAGAGTTCTGGAGTTATCAGAAAATACGAGCATAGGATAAAGCTTATGGAAAACCAACCATATCAAGCTCAAGCAGACCCTATACCACATCAATACAGAAATGCAGTGGAGGAACAACTAGAGAATATGTTAAAATGGGGAATTATTCTTAAGTGCTCCTGCCCATACAATAATCCCCTAGTGACAGTAAAGAAAAAGGACAGGTCTATTTTATTGTGCCTAGATGCACAGCAATTGAATAAAATAACAGTGTTAAACACCAATGCCCCACCACCTATAAGTGAATTATTAATGAAATTCTATAAAAAAAGAATATTTTCAACTTTTGATTTAACAGCCAGTTACTGGCAGATTAGACTGCATCCTGAGGACCAGAAATTCACCACTTTCTGTTATAATGGATGGGCATATACTTTCAACTGAATTCTCTTCAGTTTAAAAAACAGCAAGGCAGGATTAATACAATGCCTTGACCAAGTATTGTTTGAAAACATCAAAGCCTTGATTATGATGTACGTGGATGATATCATTTTAGCCTCAGAAAGTATAGAAGAACACTTTGAATATTTGAAGCTGCTATTAGATGAATGTAAAAATAAGGAAATTAAAATAAATTTGGGCAAAAGCCATTTAATGACCACAGAGGTAAAATTTTTGGGACACACTATTAATGAGCAAGGAATTTCTCCAAATCCAGAGAAAATCCAAGCTATACAAGATTTTCCAAGGCCAACAAAGAAGAAAGACATTAAATCTTTCCTCAGATTGTGAAATTTTTTCAATCGGTTCTATAAAAATTTTTCCTCAGACATAGAACCTCTGCTACAGCTATTAAGAAAAGACAAAAAAATGGGTGTGGGAAGAGCAATGAGAGTGCAGTTTTGAAAATGTGAAAAAATGTTTCTTAAAGAAAGTCATGCTGTCATATCCAGATTTTAGAAAACCATTTGTGGTACAAATAGACAGCAGTGGAATTGGATTAGGGGCCACACTATTCCAGGTGCAAGATGATGGGAGGTATGGGGTGCTTTTTTGTAAGTCGCTTATTAAATGGGCCAGAAAAAAATTATATGGTAACTGAGAGAGAGGCTTTAGCGATCATGTGGGCATTTAAGAAGTTTAGGCAATACTTAAGATCGCAGATGATAGTGATCACTGACCACAGGAGACTTGAATTCCTCAATCATAGTTTTCTCACAAATAGTAGGTGGATCTGTTGGAGCCTATTCTTGCAAGAATTCAATTATAGTGTACAGTACTGCCCAGGCAAAGGCAATATGGTGGCAGATGCCTTAAGTTGCTACTTGATAGAACATCAGCAACAACATTTAAAATGTAACAATGCATACATAGCAATGGTGGAAATACATAAAGACGAGGAGATAGAATACGGTTTGAAAAGGCTAAGGGAATTGCAAGAAGAGGATGCAAAATGTAAACAAATAATCAATTATTTGCACCACCAACCTATAAGTAGACCTATAAACAATACATTATGGAAAGAAAGGAAATGATATTGCTTAAAAGATGAACCTTTACAGCACAAAATGAAAGATGGTGAACATACACGAGTCATTCTTATGATGTTCATGTGGAAACAGATAATCAGGTACATACATGAAAAGTATGGACATTATAGGGCAAGCAAAACTGAAGGATGGATAGGCAATTGGTTTTATTGGCCAAGAATGTATAGGAGTGTCTTAAACATCATTGAGGAATATACTGCATGCCAAAAACCAAACCCCTAACACATCAAGTGCAGGACTGTTGAGAACTATATATGCATATCAGACCAACAGTTTATTGGCAATAGACTTTTACAGACCCCTATCCTAGTTTAATCAAAAGAAAATATCTTTTTGTAGCCTATTGCATTTTCTCCAAGTTCATGGCTGTCTACCAGTGGTGCAAGCTAATGCCAGACAGACTATATGGGTCCTTCAACATCAACATTTTCGAGATGTGGAAATCCCAAAGCAGATATCAGACTACAGAATGCCCTTTCTGTCTGAAGAATGGAAAAGATGGATGGAACGTCACAAGATAAGACATATCCTCACTTTGATTCATAATCTGCAATCCAATCCCTGTGAATGAATCATGAGCGAGTTGGGATGCTTATTTTGTCTGTACCACCAGAATAATCATTGCAGATGGGTGAAGGAGACAATGAAAGTCACTGACATGACAAATTGGTCAAAGAACGAATCAACAGGATTTGAGCCCATCAGACTCCATCAGAAAAAGAATATTCCATACCCATTCAAAACCATCTTACCGATCAGAGCACCATATATTGACAAGAAAAGAGATGAGGATGAGGCACACCATAAACTTAGAAGAATGGGCAAGATGAGACAAAGGAGACAAGGGAAGGTCAAATGTGTGTTTAAGTTGGGGAATGAAGTTGTGGTGAGGGTAAATCCAGTAAGCCATCCGGAGAAAGGAATATACAAAAAATTTCAACTAATATATGATGGGCCATATAAAATCATAAAAGAGTATGGAAATAATGCATTTGAGGTCACTTATGGGTCAGAAAAAAGGGAGCATTCAATGCTCGATCCTTGCAATTATTAAAAAAGAAAATTTAACAAATAATATGGCCACAGAAAAATAAGGAAAAACGAACTTCAATCAGAATAAAGCAATGAGATTTATAGTATTTCTAAATTTGGATTTTGAGACTAAAATACTCAGAATGATATTTTAGTCTCAAGGAGAGGGATGGAGAAAATGTACCAAGGTACATCACTACAGAGTGTTTTAAGAGTAAAAATACTTAGAAAATTTTGTTTAAAAAAACAAAAAACAAATGAAATTAAACAAAAGAAAAAAAAATTACACAAGTTTGAAGAAAAATAAATTTAAGAACAAAAGATTAGGGTGGGGGGGGGTATTGTTAAATTAAAAAAACAATAAAAAGGGGAATTGAAATAAAAATGATTTAATATTACTTTTAAATAATTTGTAATAAAACTAAAAAGGAAGTTCATTTTGTCTTATAATAAAAAGATTGAATGTGTGCATGAACAAATAGATTTTGAAAAAAGGAAAAGAATTTTAAAAGACAATGGAGAGCTAATATAATAAAACAAAAGGAAATCTAATTAAATGGCTAAAGGAAATTTGACAAAAAAACTAAATATTATTATTCACTTAAACCAATGACCAATAAAAAGATCAGAGACTTTAAATAAAAGAAACAAAAGTCCAATCAGAGTGAAAGAGAATGTATGATGGATCTGCAAGATAAGAAGTGCCAGGTATAAAAAGGAGAAGTTTGTATTATTATAATATAAGATATAAAATAAGAGAATATAATAAAAAATAAGATAATAAAAAAAATTATTAATTCAATTAGAAATAAATTTGATCGAAATAAATTGGATCAAAAAATTATTAATTGGAAATAAACTGCATAATAAATTGATTACAGAAGCTATTATTGGAAGAGAATGATGCTTTGCTGAACCCATAATATCATGCAGCCAGCCTGGGCCTTCTCTGCAGTACAATCAGCAGATAGTTTGAAGGACAAATCATGTTCAGGTGAAGTCTAAGGAACAGCTGAGTGTCCATGCTGAGATCCATAAGAGTTCATATAATATCACAAATAAGGAAAGATGCACGAGGAATTAGCTCTAACCGGTTGGAACCAACAATTTACATAAGCTACATTTTGTCATACTTGTGTCAAATGAAATTCAAATCCTGGGTAACATTTCATTTTTCTTATTCTCCAATTCTTGATTTATGTGTGGTAGATAAGTGAATAAAAAAAACCTTTTAACTTTTAACTTAAATTACAAACTATTATCTTCAGGATATAAATTATATTAGCTCCATTCTCCAACTTTTATTCTGAGTTATTATGTGTGTGTGCAAATTTTAATTAAATATGTTTTGTATTATTTATTTTATTTCAAATGTATTAAAATATTTATCTAAATGAAAAGAGTTTGCATGATTGTATTGCGAAACAAAGTGATTATTTTAAAAATAGAGAGTGGGGGGTTAAATTAGTATTGAAATATTTATTACTAGAATGATTGTATGCTTTTAATATGATATAAAATGCTTATTTAAGAAAAAAAAGTGAGATTCAATGTATTATTGAAATATTTATGCTAATAGAAGGAATGTATACCTTTATTATTAGATAATATGTTTAATTTATGAAAATAGAGCAGAGATTGTAATATTTAGTCATTATTAGAAAGTGATTTAAGTTGAAGCTAAAAGAATAGGGAGTATCTTTTGAAATAAGGATTTTGAATGATGCAAATGTTTATTTGTGTGGAAAGTAAATTTTTTTTTTTATAATATTAAGAAATAGAATTTTTAGAATCGGTGGGTATTTCTAAGACAGCTATAATTCAATGAGCTAGCTGGGGTTTTATGTACTAGATTCGTTGTTGGTTGAGCAGACACATTAATTATTCCATGATTAACTGGTGCCTAAAGGGGTATCTTTAAAATAAATAAAGTGTTTGGTTGGCCAGTGTTTTAATTTAGTAGCAGAGTGTTTATGTTATTGGTGGCTCACTACCAATGACATTGTTCACTCCACCTGAGGGACCAGAAACCTTCAGAGATAGGACCATTTATTAATGGGAAAAAAAACCCAAAATATATTTATATTCTTTATTCTTATTAAAGAAAGAAGGTAGGCGGTTCAATATGTATATATATATATATATATAGGCGGTTCAATATGTATATATATATATATATTGATATGAAGATTTTCACAGGCTGCATATATAAAAGACATATTTTGTGGGTTCATTCATGTTAAAAAATTTAAATATTGACATACCGACATTTCGACTTGATCACACAAGTCATTCACTGGGTAATAAAAGGTAGAAAGACAGTTGTAAAGGCACTACAATCACTGATTTGAAAAAAAAATGTTAAAGTTCCACCATTAGCAAAAATGCTAAATTAAGAATGTTTTTTAAAAAAATCTTTACAAATAGGAGGAAGTTTGCATGTATCATCTTGCTTATTGATACAATATGGCCTTTTAGATATCTCAATAGCTTCTCTAATTTTGCACTGGTAAAAATTATCACATCTGGATATGATCTTGGTACTAGAAAAAATCAATTTTATGACCTGAATCTATAGTATGGAGTGAGAGTGCTGATGATGATGAGGGTTGTTTAAAAGGCCAGATTGTATCAATAAGCAAGATGATACATGCAAACATCCTTCTATTTGGAAAGATTTTTTAAAAAAAATTCTTAACATTTTTGGTATTGGTGGAACTTTGTTTTTTTTCAAATCAGTGATTGTAGCACATCTACAACTGTCTTTCTACCTTTTATCACCCAGTGGATGACTTATGTGATCAAGTCAAAACATCGGTATATCAATATTTAAATTTTTTAACATGAATGAACCCACAAAATATGTCTTTTAAGTATATATATATATATATATGATCGATATTACAAGCGTGGCATGGCTAAAGAGATTGAAACTTCTAATGGTGTAATAATAAAATATTGAGAGCATATTGGCAAATTAATGAATGTTTATTTAGTCAGTAATATTAACAAAGACATAAAATCATCATCATCATTGTCGAACAGTGCAAGTACTTACAGCTCAGAGAATGTGTTTTGGATAGAGAACGAATGTTAGTTTATTCTAAATTGTTTTATTAAATTTATTTTATTAATGATAATTATTTTAATTCTATCTCGGTCTGAACTGCATATCTCTGTAGCTGAATTATATAACTAACCTGACGAAGAGCTATATTATATTATATTATATGAGGTGATAGAGGGTTGGCTACCCGTCCTATATGGAAGCGTCCAATTTACTTTGATGGAATGTGACCGTTTATTTTTGATAGAAACGTATTTCTTTAAAAGGTTAGAATATATATAATTGGAGAACTTGAACTCAGACTTTCAAACTCCTCACAGCTATCCACTTCGTCTTATACAACCAATACACATATCCACATATGTGTAAAAAGATAAGTTATCTGCAGTATACATATTTCATGCTGAAGCAGCAGTCAACACTATCTTCCACACATATTGAAGCAGATGATCTGATGCTCAGATCCTGCTTCACAGCCCACATCCAATCTCCTACCACCTAACTGTATTCAAACCCGCCTGTATGCACATATATACATAGCTAATAATATATATATTTCTTTTGATTAGTATTATAACATAAATCACATTATCACGTATGTATTTTAATTTAAAAATATTTTATTTAATAATATTCTCATGTATATACAGGTGTAAATAATAAATATCTATATATTTCAGTGTAGGAGATTGCAAATAAATTAATAGTTATATTATATATAAGATATTATATATGAAATTTATTATTTTTTTTATATATAATTTTGTAGCCAGAAATGATGCAATCTTGTTAGATAGTCTCTCGAAAAACAATTACCCGGAAGACCCATTAGATTAAAGTAAAAGATTATGAATTGGTAATAATAAAATAAACCCATTGGTGGAAATTGTCCATGCTAGCTTGTTTTAAAATCATAAGATATATTTTAGAACAATCGTTCGAGAAACTGTTAAAAAACTTGCATTGTTTCAAACATCTTACCAGATAAGAGTATCCGGTCAAACTATTCCAGATGAAACTTAAGTGCTTAAACTGCCTCAGGTCCAGCAGTAGTTGCTAAGTTACAGCTTCAAAATAAAAGTATATATACTGCTGGATTTGAATCCACAAAGAGGAGATCATTAAATAACTATGTTGTTATACATATTCCAAGCCAGTTTTAATTCTCACTCAATGTGTCATGAGTAGGAAATTTTCACCTTGTCCCTCCATTTTAATATGCTGTTCCCATGAACGAAGCTCTGCATCCCATACTACTGAACTTTATGTATATTTTTCCAGTGAAAGTGAAATGCTATCTCTCATATTAATAATGCTACCCTAGATCTAGTGAAATAATACTGATGGACTGATTCCTAGTGAAACGCTCTTCCAAATAATCAAGGTAAAAGAACTTTGACCGCTTATAATTCCTAAATCCTGCCTTCTCTGTAATATTTATATTTTAATCACCTATTTTAAATGTCTTCAAAATATGTATTCATATAACTCTATATAACTTATCTATATTAAGCCTCCTATAAAATGTTTTTCCTTTTCTTTTAATTCCAAGCGGCAAATAATTTTCATTTACATTTATGTATTTATATTTTAAAATAAATGCCAATAGTATTCTAAAATCGCCAGCATATAATTCATTTTCATTTCCCCACCCATCATTTACTGGGTAAATAATTTATAATTTGATCAAAACAAGTCTTATTCGACTTGCCCAGGTGCTCGCGATTTTAGATAAATAAACTAATTATATTTTTAAGTTTACTGTAGAAAACAGATTTGACATCTGTATTTCACATTCTCCTTCCTAAATAATGCACTATCTTTTATTCTTAAATTATATATGTAAAACCCATCTTAGCTATTACCACCAACCACTTATATTTTGTAATCATTTATATATTTTCACAAGGGCATTGATTAACCAAAATTGAGATTTATTAAATGTGTAAAAAGTAATGAATAATATTAAGTAACATAATGTAAGGGGGATCTTAAGAGCTTAGTTTTATATTTAAGTATAATTATTATCCCTGTTTGCTTAGTCAAGCCATATCATTATGCCGAATATTTCATAATTTGTGGGCAATAAATATGTTTCGATGATCTTTAGAATTATATTTATATATTATATTATTAAACGTTACGTGCATAAAGGCCATTTCATATATATATATATTTGTGCTTCTTTCTCACATGGAGGCATCCGCAAAGTCGGGCCCCATCGTCATTCTCTATGTCCTTAAACCAGGCTGTAAAAACACCCTGGGGGCATCCTTGGTCTTATGTGCATGCTTTATACAGGGATCGCTCTGGAAAATCCAGCCGTTAATGACATTGCCAACCACTCTTCATCATCCATGATTCACCTGTACTTCACTCCAGGGAATCTGGACTCTTTCGTTCGTCAAACCGACCCTGCCTACATTTGCAGAGGAAATCGATCCACTTCATTATTAAAAATTCATGAAGCACACTCCAGGATTCATAATTGGACTGACCCAATCAGCCGCCATGCATGCACCACCTTTCAGTGTCTTATTAGTCACCCAGAAGTATTCATAAGCTGTAATGAAATTATTTCTTTAAACAGACATATTTCCATCAGTTTAATATACATATTAATGCGATAGATTTTGTATCGTTTATATAATTATTCATTACCCATCCCGCGCATTAATTATCTATAACTCCAAATTAATCATAATATTGAATGTAACCAAATATAATATCTGCTTGTAAAATTATTATCCTTTTAAATTAATTAAATGCTCTTTTCGTCTCTGGGGGTATAATAGGATTCTAGTAAAGTATTCCAATAGTGCTAATTTATTAAATCCCATATATATTATTGGCATAGCCACAAATTTTAGGTTATCGTTAAATATGAATAAAACACATATATAATACTCATGAGGCTAACGTCGGCTAAATAACCTGACATATTTTTATTATTAATAAATCTTAAATATATATATCAAACTCGAACCATTGCTTTCTTTTAGTTAAGTTAAAATATTAAGTTATTACTTATGCTCAAATATGACTAGATGATCTCCGCCCAATACATAATTAATACGCTATGTCGTGAGCCTTCATTGCTCATAAAATATAGCTAATTATTAAGTTATTCTATCATATAAGTTTAGCCTAGTGTCTTTTTGTGTCTCTGATGATCGATGCCGGCGGGTGAGAAGTAAATTAATCGATGCCATCGGGATTGTTGCTCATAATGTTATAGATCTGGGAAATAGGCAAATAGGGCAGAGTTCATGAGTGTTCCTGACCTGTGTATCTTGTGCATGATTGGATTCGAGGTACTTTTGTCTAGATGCTAGATCTTGTTATGTGAACATACAAATCCGACCGGCACAATATATACAATTATTCCTCAATTTATATTAAGATAATAAATCTTCAACCTTTATTGGACAAGCTTCCATCTTCTCTACCCTCCAATGCTTCAGCCATCCATATCATTGAAAATCAGAAGATGGAACACTCAAGGTCTTTGTTGCTGCCAATATTATTGTCATACTCATGTTGACTTTAAGTTACTTTGACCCCTCATATATAGGACTTTAATACATCCATTTACATATACAGAAGAGGGATGGGCAGAATACAGACTGAATAGGTAATATTTAAATACATGTATTTAATATATATACTTAATTATACAAAACCTGAATTAATTAAGTTATTGGAAAATGACTATACAAAATGATTGAATAAATTAAATTAATTTATTCACTTAAATCCTTTAAAATTTAATTTCATATACTAAAAACATTCATTAATTAATTTATATTTTCTTAAATCATTACTTTCTATCAACTTCAAAAAATCACAAACTCACAAAACTTTTAAAGGTGAAATATTTCCATTCCATATAATAATTCACTCTGTGCTTATTTTTTGTAACTATTACTTTCTCTTATTTATTAAATTCTTTATATTATTTTTTATTTGTTATCTTAGTAAAGATTTAAACCTCTATTTTTATTTTAACTTGGATTAATTTTTTAAATTAATATAGCTTTTTTAATTTCTTGTCTTTTCTATCATTAGTATAGTAAATTATTTTTATACAATATTTTGCAAAGTTAAGACCTGTTTCTATTGAATGCATGTAAATAGGTGATCTTTATTCCCATTTATGTTGTTTCAGTCTAATAATACTTTAATTCTTTCTTTTACTTATGCAATTACTTTTAATATTATTAATCTGACATGTTTAACATGTAATCTCATACACCCCATTTATGCAGTTTTTAATATTTTCATTATAATTTTTTATATATTTATTATCCAATACATTAAAAATATTATATATATATTACTACTGTAACAAAATGAATAATAAATCAGACAACTAACAAGCAAAACTATGTAACATATTTATTAACACATAAAATATTTCAATAATTTAAAAGATAGTTTATTTCTCACATTAGTCACACCAAAGTTAAAATAAATAAATAAATTGATAATGGAATTGTGATGGATTCTAACAAATTACAAAACCAAATACTTCATTTTTTTTTTTTTTTTTGATTAGTAAAGAAAATTTTTATAAGATTCTCTTTATTTATCTTACTATAAAGATTTCATGAATAACTTTTAGATGAATTTCATTATAAGATTCTATTGTACACACTGATAGTATTGCTTATTAGTATTTAATCTTAATAATTATATTATTATTTAACTGACATAAATACAAAAAATGATAGGTAGTTCATATACATTTTAATAAGAATTAGATCCTTAGATAGAGTATAAAATTAATGATCTAATGAGCATGAAATGCTGAACCATCCATGTATAGTATTTTGTATTTACATATAATAAAGAAAAAAAAAACCTTTCTTATCAACAATTATATAACTCATTATCCTATATCATACCCTCAGTTCTTTACATAAAGGCAAAGAGGAGACTTTTGTGAGAAAACACATTTGTATATATTACAGTATAGTGGATGTGATTTGGATTTTCATATTTCTAAACAAATCTGTTTGCAATTCAAGTGTAAATATAAACATTCATAACATATCATTATGTTAACACATGTGTAACAAACTAACCATCATATTTCAGACTTGCTCTATGGAATATATCAATGTTATATAGTGTAAAACTACAAATACCTGTTGAGCATCTACATTTATTTACATAAGAGCAGAAATATCACATCTTTATCTATATTTATTTAGCATGCAAGCAGGAATTCCACATCTACATCTATTTTATTTAGCAGAAATGCGAACGTCTATATAATCAAGACAGAGCAATATAAAACACAATTAAAGGCAGTCTCCTTATTGCAATATTTTAATAATAATATATTGATGCATATTACAAACATTGAATATATATGAAAATAATATTAAATACACCCACAACTCAAGCTCAGCATCTTTATAATAACTTATAAATCCACATATTTGAATTATTGAAATCACATTATTATTTTACAATAAATTCTAAAAAATTGTAGCAAACATTTTATATTTAATCATTCAGCAATATAAAAATAACTTTGAAGAATTATTTAAATTTAAATCTTCTACACTGTCTAACATCTTTGCTCATCCGTTCTTTTCTGATATTCAATTATTTTGTTAAAAATTTTAGATAAGGTTATTATGACATTCAAGATAAAATTATTTATATATTTTTAACTTGAATTCTGACAATTTTATTACTATAATTAGAAGACAGCTTTTTTTTTTTTACTGCATCAAACATAAATAAGTCTACGCGTTTTGTTTTTTTAAATCTAAGAATAAATTAAAATATCGTTTAAAACCTTAAAACATTTTATTAACTTATTGCCATAAAATATAATATCTTATAAAAGAACTTTAAAATACATGAAATAATCACTGTATTAAAGGTAATTTATCATTTCATATTACAGTTTACAAATGACTTGTGCGCAAATGGAGATGTAAATAATATATAACATTATTTTAAATTCGAACACGTTCATAGCCGCAAATATGATCTATCTTTTAGTTATTTACTTCAGAGTTCTGATATAATTATTTTAGATATTGGCTGCACTTCTTTTACTTCTTTATTATTATTTGTTTTGGATTTTTATATACGATATTTAATCTTTTGCATTAAGTTATTAACTTGTTATATAAAGTGAAGCAATGCACAAAATTTCATTAAAATATTATGATGATTTTCCATATGAAGTTGGTTTCCAAATCTAAGAAGAATGTTAATTTTAGCCTGTTATCGATATCAGGATTGGCAATGAAGCTAAATTTTAAATTTTATCATGGCAATTTCAAAATGCAGTAGATATTTCTTTACAGCAATCTTTAGAACAATGCAGACAATATAATTCCTTCTACCAATTTTAGAATCTGTCAAACCATTGAAATCCTTATTGACCCTGCTTTAAATTATTTTATTTTTAAAATAATGTCAATCGTAATACATGACAAACATATGTTAAAAATTAAATCTTTTTTGGCATCATATACCATTACTACCACCACCACCACTACCGTCATCATCATTATTAGTAGCTTTCAAAAGGATTTTACTACATATAACAAGAAAAAGGTTACATTAATAACTGTTTCACCATATGCAGATAAATTGAAGTTAATATAAATGAACTGAAAATTGTAATGGGAGGGGGGGGCAACAAAAGCAAGGGATATACATGTGGTTTACAAATTTGAATTTACATATTTTACACATACATTCAATCAGTTTTATACATTGACAATGCTTTTTGTTTTCTCTTTTATTAGACTCTTTTCATGCTATAGTTTTGAGCATTGTTGCAATATGGACCAAGTAGTTGTGTACATCTCTTGGGATATAACTTTTTCATCCCTCAAGCAGAGTAGTTCTATTTTGTTCCAGAATGTATTTGAATGTCTTCTTGGATTATTGTTATATATGAAAGAGCTTCTTGTATACCATAGTGAAAATAATGTAAAAGTACTTGCTCAAATATGTGGGTAGCTACCTTTCACAAATGATTGGAAAAGAGTTTGGAAGTCACTATTTCTTTATATGTATAATGATGGTATGGATGAGTGAATATTATCAAATGCAGGGCAGGTAAAAAGAGTCACTGAGTCTCAGTCTCTCTATGACATAACCAGCATATGTCTTCTGTATTTATGTAATGACTTCTGTATCTATAAAAGTGTAAGTTGGTAATGCTTCAAGATTTAATTTAAGTAGAAAATCATAATATTTGGGTTCTAATGATCAGAATTTGAATTTTTGGGTTAGTTGTCTATTGTTAATGTTTAGAATTGTTTTTTTTTTTTATCATTTAACACAAACGGAGAGCAAATTATCTAGTATATATCCCAATTTTCAGATTTATTTTGAGTGGTGAATAAGGAAAGTTTGGAATGTTGAGTATTAGTGTAAGCAAGATTTTCCAGTATCCATTGACTGGTGGTCACTTATCTGTTGGGGTAATTAATCTTGAAGAACACTTTCATGTATGGAAATAAATGAGCACAAGCAGAAATAAGATTTAATGACTTTTGAATGTTAAAAATATTTATTGAATGTAGTTTCAAACCATATGTGTTAGAAGAGCTTGAATACATTTTAGTGAAAGAGAAACAATCTTTTTTGCCCCACAGCAATTTTCTACATAATGAATTTATTTTATTAGTAAAGGATTTAGTGTATAGTATTATTGCAGAATAGTATGTGATTTGAGTCATATTTAACAGATTAAACAGTCATACTTTTGAGTACAATGATAGGTCAGATTTTGAAAATGAATCAATTATGTTTTCAATTTTATTTTTAATTTTGTCTTGTATTTGTCAATGGATTTCTAGATTGCTCAAATAGAAGGGGAATCCCACAAAAGAGATAGGTTTTCCTTTAAAATGTTGTGTGTGAAATTATCCTATATATATTGACCAAGCAGAAAATTTATCCATGTTAACTCCAGCTTGTATTTGGTAGTAGATGAATTAAGAATTTTTAATAGAGTTGAGATCTATTTTTTAGAGGTTAAAAAAATCGAGACATTATCCATGTACATAATATAGGAGATATTTGCTTTCAGATCAGGTATGTATATACCCAATAATTCTTTCTCTATCATATTCAGTAGAGAATTCATATAGATAGTAAAAAAGGGCACTTAATGAACCTTGTGGAATTAAACAGTAAGGTACAAAAGAGGACGAATTCTTACCATTAAGTATAATATGTATTTATTGAATTAATAGAAGATTCGTGATTAGATATATTAAGAATCTCAGTATTGCTGTGTCTGCTAAAGCTTCAACAAGGAGTTCAATTGGAATCATATCAAATGCTGATTTTTATATCCAGTTGGATCACAACTGGACTATATTTTTTATTATTTCTAACAGAATCAACAATTGTTTTGAATAGAAAGGATGCTTTCATTGTAGATGAGCCTTTCTTAGCAAACTGCATTTTAGATAGTATAGATATAAGATAGAGTTCTATTTTGTCTTTAATGATTGACTCTAGCAGTTTGATACCAGTGGGCTTATCATTGTTGTTGTTATTATTGTTATTATTAATGTTTGTGCATATGTTTAGAAATTATCTTTTTCTAAATTGAATTATTATCTGTTCAGACTTGGGAAAAGATTTTTATGATAGATGTTAATGATGCATTTTTGGAGTTCCAAGCTATTTGTTTAAATTTAATTGCTAAAGCAAAGTTTCGGTTAAAGTTGATTAGTAAGAATAGAAGATCTCCTTGGGTGACACATGCTCTGGTATGTAAAATTAATCAGAGAAATGTGTTAAAAGTTTTGGATGGCTCATCAAATGCTTTAAAAAAACTTAATGTTGAAGTTAAGTCTGATATTAGAAAGTTGAAGTTTAGATATTATCAAGAATTTCTTAGTGATAAAAATGTTTCTTTGAAATGGAGAACAATAAATTCTTTGATTAAAAAATCTTCCAATTCTATTAAATATAATGAAAATTTAATTGAGTTACAGAATAATGAAAAATATTTAGCTGATTGGTTTAATGAGTATTTTGCAAATTTATCGATGCATGCTGTGCCTGAAGAGATTTTGTCTTCTTATTCAAGTTTGAATTCTTTTTTATAATCTGATGTTTCTGAATCTCAGTTGTTTGTAACAATTGAGTCTTAAAAATGTCATTTCTTTTGGACTAGATGGAATAACACCTAAGATGCTTAAAGAAAATAAGGTTGCATTTTTGCCTGTTTTGGTTCATTTATTTATCTTTGCAGTCTGGATCATTTCCAAAATATTTGAAAGTTAATGTTATTATTCCAGTTTATAAGAAAGGTGATTATACTCTTATGGTTAATTATAGACCAATTGCCATTATTTGTTTTTTTCTAAATTATTGGAAATGATTAAGGATCAAATGTTGTCATTTCTGTTTAAAAATAAAATTTTATCTATCAATATGGTTTTCTTCCTGGTAGAGATACATTAGATGCTTTAAAACATCATGTTCATTATTTAACATCTTCAATGGATCAGGAACATAAAACATTGGCTATTTAACTTGATTTATCTAAAGCATTTGATTCTGTTAATCATAATATTTTGATTAAGCATTGCTACTTGTATGGTTTTTGTGGTTCTATTAATAGTTGGTTAGAGAGTTATTTAAATGATAGAAAACAGTTTACTAATATTTATGATATTGTCAGAGATGTGGTCTTGATTAATTGTGAAGTTCTGCAAGGTTCAGTACTTGGTCCTCTATTGTTTTTAATTTATATTAATGATCTATTTTCACTGAAATTACATTCTAAGATTTTTGTTTTTGCTGATGATATTGCTTTATCCTGTAATGCTGTTTCTTATAGTCTTCTTGAAAAATTAGTGAATGAGGATTTGGACTCAGTTGGCAAATGTCTGGCATATAATTCATTGTTGGTCAATTTAGATAAAACAAAAGGTATTTTTTTTCTTACAAGCGTACTTTTTTCTCTCTTTTGCTGTAAGTATATTTTGCATATTAATATTATATGTAACTTATGAGAATATTCCTTTGGTAGATAATTATTTTTATTTGGGAATATTGACTCCAAATTGTCCTGGACAAATCATATTACCTATCTTTGTCAATGGTTACATAATTTAAACTATATGTTTTATTATTTAGTTAAATTTCTTCCTAGGTTGCTCTCATTTTTATTTACATTGCTTGTTATCAAAGTATTTTATCTTATAATATCATTATTTGGGGTAATGCTTCTCCACATATTCTATATTCTTTGTGTTATACAAAATTATACTTTGCACATTATCTTTGGTAGATCTCATTCTTATTCTGTTTGAGATATTTATATTGCGTTTGGTTTATTTGATGTAAATCACTTATATCAATGGAGTTATTTTTGATATTTTTTGTGCTAAACTTTTTCTGAATTCTGGAGTGTATGTTCTAAATACTCATCTTTCTAATAAATTTCAATTACCATTACCAAATTTTTTTAAGGAATCTAGTAGAAGACAATATGTTTATTCTGGGTCAAAGTTATTTAATAAATTTATATACGAATGTTCAATTGATCTGAATAATATTTATGAATCTTTCAAAAAATATTTATGTCAATGGTTGTGTAGTATATATTAATTTTGGCATTTATTTTATTTATTTAATTAATTTTATTTATTTTCTAAACTGTTTTTTTCTATTTTGAGTTTTTGGTTGTATTTTTACTTCATTTTTGTTCAATTTATTTTTTACATATAAATTCTGCACACAAGAGTTTTCTTGTTTGGTGTTATTCCTTCTAGGCAAATATCCAAGCACTAAAGCTCATCAACTTTGTGTCAAGTTAAAACATTCTATGGCATTACAGTTAACAGGCTATATTTCAAATTTTATACTATATTTATGCAGGTTCTCCTACTAAACAATGCAAGATTGGAAGGCAATAGATTGATGCATATCTGATAATTTTTAGTCAGTTATCTTGAGAAAATTATAAGTGTAAATAAAACATTATTATTGCAATAGATATACTGCTAAATATTTTTTTGACTAGCTCCTAGCTTTCTTATTTCTCTAGTTATCAGGATTTGCAACTAGGAACAGCTGAGGAATGTGGCTGATATTATTTTTCTTTATTTATCTAACTTTGTGCTTTAAGGGAATAAAATTGAAGGCTATTATTCGATGACACTTCTATCATTTTTGATTTGGTAGCTTCTGATATGTTCTTTGTTCAGATTTGATGAGATAGGAAGTTATAAAAGGCAGTATCCACAACTCAAAATTACTTGTGGAGGTTAATTTTCAAAATCGTCATTGATTTTTTTACTTTATTCTCTAAATTTTAATTATCTATCAAGGCTTTTATGAATAAGTTATATTCAAAATAATATTTGGCAATAGTTTTAATCTTTAAAATTAAAAAAGTATATATCATATTAAGATCATGAAGACAAAATTTGTATACTTAATTGAACTGTAAATGACAATTTCCATGTCAGTTAAATGCCTTTAGCAATATATACTTCACAATTTCATTTTCTAACTGACCAATCTCAACATTACAAGTTGTGTGTTTGTTAAAACCAACCATTCTGACAACAACAATAAAAATAGAATTTTTGTTTAAACAGCCTTCAAGCTCATTCTCTACAATGTTTATATAACTTGAATGACTATATAGTTATCAACTGTAAAAATTATTTTAATTTCCAGTCTTGAAAAATTTTAAAAGTCATTTATACATCTTTTGTTTATGACAGAGTAAAAATAATCTAATATTAAATTATGTGATCTGTAGAAATTACCCAATGTTGCAGTTTTTGCCTTTACATCTATAATATTGGGATATACAGTTTTATGTAACATAAATGGGCATCTGTGCTATTTATTATATTAAAACATTTATTTATGTTTGATTTTTTAACTTCAAACCCTATCTATTTTCATATTTTTTTAAAGTTAATTTTCAGTCAGTATTATGATCCAGTTGATGATCATCACATTATATGTGTATATCATTTACTATAGCATGAAACTAAAATTCTTTAATATATATATTGTAACCTTATATTTTAGTATAAAATATAGAGATTGATATAACTGAGATAAAAATTTCTCTGTCTTCTTCTTGTGATTTGATTACCTTGGTTTGCATTTTGAACAGACTATTTACTTGCCTTGCTTATTGCCTGTATTATTTTAATGTATTTAAAATTGTTTTTTTTTTCCATCCACTGATTTGGATCAAATATATTTAACTTGTAAGAAATTGACAGTACACATTAAGTTTAGTAAAATGTGATTAAAAATAATAATTCTTATTTATTTAAAATAGTCTTAGGAATTATTTTCATTTAATTAAAAAACCATTTGTTTAACTAATTTTTAATTATTAGATAATAATATAATAAATTCACATGCATTTCAGACAGCATTCCTGTTTTATTAGAGAGAAAAAAAATGGTGTAAGAATAAAATGTATGCAAAATATGTTAAGCATATTTTTTAAAAAATATTTAATAACAAATGGATTTAACAAAAAATTTCCTACAAATTTAAACATAAAATGGTGATATTTAATAATAGTATGAATTGCTAAATTTAAAGTATCTGTTCAAGTCAGTCAGCCAGGTGGATCAAATCACTAATAATTTTCTCAATATTTGCATTTAAAAATATGTCGGGATTCTCAAATTTAAAAATAGAATTAATTGCAGAAGTTCAGTATGTTTTGGAATATTTTATTATTATACAAATTGGCAACACTAAATAAATATTTTAATTGCAGAAGTTTTTCGGATATGAAAACTTTATTTTTAAAAAAAAAAGGTTTAAAATCAAATTTAAATGTTAAAGTTTATTGAAACGATGGTTTAATATTTCTACTTATCATTTAAATAATAAAGCATTGATTATTTTATCTAAATGTATACTGCTAATAATGTATTTACTATTTAATTTGTTTACTATTTGAATAATGGTAACAGTCTTCAAATAATAAACTAAAACTACTTTCTGATTTTTATCATCAATTTTGAATTATTAAATTATTTTGCTCTAATTATTATTTCTGAATTTAAATATGGATAATAAATTAATATAGCTTGGATATCATAAACTTGGAATAATTTTTTATAAAAATGTAGAATTTAATATCATTTAAACTCTACATGTCATGCTTTTGGAATTGTCTTATATTCATGGAGCCACATAAAATTCATTAATTTAAAAGTGCTTATAATAACTAGAATGGATATAATAACATCTATGAAATTTGGCTATAATATATAATTATTACTTTGTGTAATGTGTATTTATTGTTCAAGACATTTTTACATTGATTTCACGGATCATATTTAGTATTCTAAAAATGTTGTACACTTTAATTTATGTATTTAAGTAAAAATGAATTGATTTTAATTTTGTTATATGAACTTATATGTAAAGTTCATGACTTATATTTTTACTATGTTTAAATTAAATTCATGGGATTGAATAAAATATTTATTCAAGGGAATAGCGCTTGCAGAAAAAGCTTGAGAATTATTAATAAATTTATTGTGTGTGTCAACCTCTCATGAAGTGTCTTATGAGTCTTTCCAGAGTTCTATTCCTATACTCATATCACTTATATTACAATGTTTATATTTTAAGCAAGATAATTCAGTATATTAGTTGTCCTTATTATTGAAACACTTTTCATTATGTATGAACCCACATCTGAAATTCTGGTGTTTTTCCGAATTGTCAGAATAACTGAGGAGGAGGATTTCTGCACTTAAAATATGAAGTAAATATTAATATTGCTTTACAATGTTAAATGGCATTAATCTGTGCTGGTGGTTAATCTGCAGATTAATTAGTTGCCACTTTCTGTATTTTTACACTCATTCCTGCGCTGGTGGTTAATCCATGGAATTGTGTAATTATATTTGTTGCTTCATGGTGGTGTATACACCCAGATGGCACTCAGTGTTGTATAATTCATTTGTGTAGATGAATGCATCCACAGGAATATCATTTTACTTCATAAATGTAAGTTTGGGCAAAGTATTTTAGTTATTATGCTAAAATCATCTTCTTGCATTTATAAGTATAATTTGTAAGTTGAGTTATAAAGTGTAGCAGTGCATCCTATCTAAGTTATCCTCATAATGATTAACTGTTTGTTAATTAATATTGTATCTGAACTGAAGTTTGAATTTTAATTTTGGTTTAACATTGCATTTTAGCCAATTCCTGCAAATATAATATTTATTATATTGTTATAGGTATACAGTATAGGTTTATTGGTTCTGGAACTGACACACTGGGTATTTTATGATTTGATGTTGAATTTCAGTATAGTTTCATCAAGGCATAAATTAAATCAAATTACAATAATATGTATGATTAGGCTTTTATAAAACTGTGCCTAGGATATATTTAGTGAAGTGAACAAATGGAATGATATTTTATTTATTTGTTTATTTATGTATTTATTTATTATATTAAAACATCATATATCAATTATTTGTTAATCATAAAATTGTAAATAAATGTTGATTTATAATTAAATTTACTGTGCCGTTGCTATGTCATTCATAAAACCAGAAATTATATATCTTGAATAGAGCATACATTGAAGTACATACTGTTGTCAGCATGATATAAGAGTTTTAGTAATATTCTGAGAAAACATTTGAATGCTTTTGTCTTTGGTAATTTATGATGTGTAAGGTACAATAAAATCCCATTTGCCTTTTCCATCATTTTAGCTTTGTGTTGTTGATTCTAGTGCATGATACAAAATTGATTGATTTTATAAACAGATTTACTATGTAATGATATGATTGAATTTATTTGCTTAATGATATAATAGTCACTCATCAATATAACAAGAGTCTCACTGCTATTTATTAAATTATAAATTTAAGTTAATAAGGAAAGAACCCAAGTTTTCTATGCTTATTATTATTGCAAAGCTCATACCCAAACTAGCATTTTTATCATTTTTAAAATTCATAATCTTTAATAGTTTCACAAATTATACCATCTTGTCCATGGTTGGCCATAAGGTCTCATGCAATAAAAAATTGCAGCTTAAAGGTTTTGAAGAATAATAAAATTACATACTTATAATTTGTCTAATGTACTTTCACATACTGCTACAATAGGTCTTTGCGGTATACTCTGGCTGCAACCAGATTAGATTATAACAATTTCATATTATATCATCAATTTTGTTTATTGTGATGTGCTCCAGATTTTGGTTATAGTCTTTGGTGCACAATGTAGATGGCACAATATGATTTTTGATTATAGTTCTTGGCACCATAAGATTGGGGCATTTCGGTTACAGGGAATTTGGGTACAGTTCTTGGCTGCCAACGATTGGGCATTCAGTTACAAGATTGATGATTATAATATATATATGACATTTAAAAACATATAAATATTTAAGGAGGATTTGAACCCAGACTTTCAAGTTCTCTACAGTCATTCACTCTATCCAATATAACCAATACACATGATCACAGAGTGAATGACTGTAGAAGCTTGAATGTCTGGGTTCAAATCTCCTTCAATTACATCTAATATACATTATATTTGTATTTCAATGTTATAAGTATTTAAAAATTTAAAAAAAAATAATTGAAAAAAAAAAAGCTGATTTCAGTTTTTGAATAAAATATTTCAGGAAAAATAATATCAAATGAAAGAAAATCCTTTGATTTCTTTTGGGGGCTTAAAAAATCTGAGCAGGACAAATTTCTAATTGTTACAGCATATCTTTTTGTCATTGCAATTTTGATTACCATGAGATTATTCATATAATAAAGATACATGAAAAGACTGCTCAGTAACAGACCTTAATGCATATGGAAAATTATTTCTTTTTACATTAAAATTGAAAATTAAGAAAATGTCATGGTATTTCTTTCCAGTTGTCTGACAGCTTTATCCAGACAGTTGAGTTTACTTGTAAAATAGAATGAATGTTTATGTTTATATATGGATACGAATTTCTTATATACTAACAATCATAAGAGATTAAAATAAATTACTGTTCTCATTACCTGATAACTATAAAATCATCAGCCAAGGCAGCAGATAATCTGATGACAAAGAATGCTAAGACCATAAAATATCATTAGATGCTGATTTTTTATTTAATAGCTACAACTGCACATTATTTACAAATAAAAAAAGACTGCATAAATGAGAAAAACTGTCTAATATTAAACAGAATGTTAATGGAATTTATTAAGTTAAAAGAAAAGGTGAAGAGATAACATACTGGAAAGAGAATTTATATTTTAACGAAATGACTCAAAAAGTGAAAGCACAAGTAGATAATTTATTTTAAATAAAGCATAACATTGAGAAATTGATAGTATATTAGACAGAAAGGCAAATTAATTATTCAAATTAATGGAAGATATTAAATTAAGATAATTCATATTTATGTTCAAATAAGTTCTCATCAATATGAAAAACATTTTTGATTAGTTCAACAACATTTTAAAATAGTCATGGAAGATTTATTACTGGAATTGAACAAATATGAGAGAGAACAATAGACTTGAGTATTATCAAAGAAATAAATACATATTGTACAGGCCATGTTTGTGTAACTAGTTAACAAGACGGAGAGGCCAAGTAAGGCTATCAAATATCTAGTACAGAGTTACTCCTGTCCTAGATTTAAATCCATCGACCATCCTTGTCTCCATATTCCAGTTAACATTCTTGACAGTAACCACTCACTCTCCCATATGCCACAGCTTAAATCATCAAATGGAACATGGGTGCTCTATCTTAAGGTTCTTTATTTAGCTATAAATCATACTGATGTTTATTCTCAGTGTGTGCATTGGACATTCATAAATGGAGGTTGTAAATAGATTAGTTGCCAATTATCACAACATGATTGATGATGATGGTTACATAAATATACAGTGCCTTAATGTGGCTTAATCAAGCATTTACTTAACTATCTTGTGTTGGATTTGAACTTTGTCAGTTGGAATTCATATGGCGATTTAACAACTAAACAAACATGAGTTACTTATGGAAAGATTACTGATTCCCTTAGGAGATAAAGGCAGTGGTTGAAATAGGTTCAATCTTAGATCACAGAGGTATATCTGCTTCTAACCTAGAACACTTTGAATTCTGGAGATCAAGAGTTATGCCACAGTATGCTAAATCTGGGATTTGGAGTCAAAACAACTCTTTAGTGTCTGCAGAACCCAGGCTGGGATACATCAGAAGATTGAGCTCCCGAGCACCAGACTGAGGTATGGCCCTACTGTCACTTTGGATGGGCATATAAAGAAAGACCATACCTAACATATATAATTTCGAGTAAGCTTGGTCTTGTGAACCAGTCAAGAATAATTACATCAATTATAGGGATGCGAATACAGTCTTTTGGCTTATTAATACGAAAAGAATAATTCACATATGGTCACTACTTGACAATAACTATATAGCATTTAAATCTTCACAAGCATTTAAAATAGACAGCAAATATAGCTATGAGAAATAATAAATACAACACCTGGTTCTCATTTTATGTGAATTTTAATGTGATGATGAAGTTATGTGATTTGTTTCTTCTTAATACCTTTCATATTTCACTATATTTATTAGATATCAGGAAATTTAAATTCTTAATAACTTATTTTGACTTGAAATCCTTTTTTTTTTTCAAAAATGGCCTGAAACTATATTTAGAATCTTGGCTTTTACATAAATAACCTACTTATACTAATGAGTAAATAATAATAATAGATTTATACTTACGTATAAAAATATTGTAATAAATATTCAAAAATTTTAAACTTTTAAAACGTATTTTGTTAGATATAACAGTAATAAATAATTTTTTAGATTTTAAAAATAAATAACAAAGATTTTATTGATTTTGTAAACTGAAAATAATCTTTCTCATATATTTAGACAATATGTCATAAGTCATTAGCAGGAGTCTTCCAGCATTTGTACATTGATAGCAATCCATAGTGCTCAATGGCAAGGAGTTTATTTGGCCTATTTGCTAGGATTGATCTCAACCTCCCTGTATATGAGCGATTAGGTGGCTTTTCTTGGGTGCATAACTGGCAGGTCTTCAGCTTAGATAGTATGGCAGTATATATCCTCTCCCAATAAAATTGACATTGTATGACTGCCTCTATTTTTCAAGAGCCAAAATGTTCATAGAAGTTATGATAGTGTCGGACCAACCACTCTCTTATCTTTACTGGAATGGCTATCCTCCATTTTTTGATGCATACCATCTGAACCATCAGCATACTTTATAGTTTGTGTCTAGTCTGAATCCATCTCAGTCCCTCTGTTGTGGTTTTGCTCAAGATGCTGGATAATCAGCCCATACTTGGGGTCATCATTCTGTAAGATTTCCAACTTTAATTCCTGCTCTATGGTTTTGTCCATAGCAGTTGTTATATATGTGACTTGGATAGATCTGCTTGGTGGATTTTGTGGGGTGATGGTGATGGGGTACCAGCTAAGGATGTCCACCATGATGTTTTCTTTATCAGGTCAATATTCCACCTGGTAATCAAATTTTTATAGAAATAAGCTCCTTTGCATTAGTCAGTCATCCATGAGCTAGACCTTGCTTAAAAATTCCAGTCACCAGTGATCAGTGATGATAATTACCCTTGAGCCTAGTAGGGACTGTTGAAATTTGTGGCAGGCTCATATGATGGCGAAGGCCTCCTGTTCTGTGACCATATACCTTTTTTGGCATTCTAAAGTCTGTCTGCTGAAGTATAGCACCCAATGTTCTTGCTAGCTCCCTTTCTGGAACAAGACAGCACCCAACCCCTCTTTGCTGCTATCCCTCTGAAGGTAAAATGACAGGGAGAAATTTGGATGGTAAAGCATCACCTTCTTCAGGAATCCCCCTTTATCTTATGAAAGTCTCTTTCTTGTTCCTCCATCTATCATCATCAGTTGTCTTTAGGCAATGCTGAGTCCTGGGCCAGATTTTTATAAACCAATGGTAGAAGTTGCAAAACCCAAGGAATGATATTTGTTTCTGATTTGTGGGCCATGGGAACTATCGGATGGCTTCTATCTTCTCCAAGTGGTGTCAGATGCTGTGGCTATCCATGAGGTGTCCCATAAATGTGATTTCCTCCTTGGCAAAACAGCACTTTGCTAAATTGATGGTTATCCTCTTGGGGAGACACTTCTCCAGAAATTTGTGCACATGCTTGATGTGCTCCACCTGATCTAAATTACCATGTCATCCATGTAGTATACCAAATGGTCCTTTACTCAGTCAGACAGGACTCAGTCCAAGAAACTAAGCAGCCCTTCTCAACTATTTAGAAGTCCAAACGGCATCCTCTGGAAATGGTACATGTACCCATTACACTTGAACACTGTGTAGTGATGGTCCCAAGTGTCTAATTCAATTTGCCAATAACTTGAGGTAAGATCAATGGTGGAGAACATTCATTTATCTGCCAATTTCATCAATACTTCTAGTACAAGTGGTGGGGTATCTCTTTCCAATATGGTGATGCTATTTAGTTTTCAAGCATCTAAGCACAGTCAAACTGTGCCATTTTTTGACTACACTTGATAAGGCCCTTTTCCATAATGCCTCAATCCAGCATTTTATTCAACTGCTCCTCTACTTCTGGATGGTACTGGAATGGGATACAATAACTCTTTATTTGGAAGTTTCTTTCCTGACTCGAATACAATGTATAAATCTTTGAATCATTCTTGGGGTGTTTGAGAATATGTCTGAATAGGTGGTGAGGGTTTCCTTCCATGTCTGTTTTTCTGACAGGTTGTGTCTTCATATGCTCACTGTTCCCTTCTATCACCTTGATGGTGCTGTTCTTCTGGATACAGTTGACTTGGACACCCAGGTCCTCAAACAAGATGACTTCCTTCCCTAGGTTTATGGTCACTTGCTCACAATCCAATATTGCTTGGTGTTTATTCAAAAAATCAATTCCTAGTACCATCTCTTGTACCAAGTGATCCAATGTCAGAAAGGGGTGTTCTGTAACCCATTCACCCACTCTCAGGGTCATCCAGAACTGAAGGTTACCAGTTTTCATCCCTTTGTCTTTTGTCAGAACTACTGCTAGTGGCTGCATTGGCAGACTCTTTAAGTTTCCTTGGATTTTCTTTAGTCGGGTATACATTATTGTGAATATCTGTGACACATGACTCCTCATATCTAGCAAAGCCACAGCTGTTGTTTTTTCTACTCTAATGGTTGGATGATGTCCTTGGGGTTTTTTGAATATCAAAACCTCCTCCTGTATTATCATGGACATTGCTGCCCCAATAGTTTGGCTATCCCTTCTGCTCTTTACTTCCTTTGATGGGTTCCATTTCCTCTTTCTCCTGGCTCTTTTTGTCCAGGAATGGGGTTTTCCTCCGAATCTTGATGGCATCAATGGTGTCTAGGAGCTATATTGTTTCTGGTATGCTCAATTTTCCCTTACTGATCATCATCCTCTATACATATCCCAGAAGGCTGTGTCTAATGCTGGTAGTGATTTGTGTTTTGGATAGACAGACATTTGTCATTGTCTTCATTACATTGCATTGTCAAAGGAAGAATTGAGTTAACGTTCCCTCTCTTTCCTGATAATCCTTCTTACTCATTAGTTGTAGCAGTATCCTATCCTGTTTCTTTTCACTCCAGAACATCTCCATCAGTTCCATGATATACCTTCTTATAGTGGTTATCTGGTGTCGAATTGGTTCCGACTATGTGTGCAGTCCCTTCTAAGTGGACCCCAGCTAAGTTGACCACTTGTGCCTCAGTGTACTTCTGCCATTTGCAACACACCATCAGGGCTTGTATGTGTTCCCATGGACTCTCTCTCATCTCTCCCTTGAATTTTATTGTCTCGAACCTTATGTTTTTTTCATTTTCTCTTACCTTTTCTGGATCTATTTGGTCCATTTCTTTCTCTTTTCTTTGAGGTTTTATGCTTTGTTTGGTTATGTCTATTTCTCCTGGGTCATATCTCTCCACATCATGTTCCATTTGACTTGTTAAAAAGCAAGTACCCCTGACTGTCTGTCCTGTGAACAAAAAAATTATATGCCTTATCCTACCTAATTTATTTAAAGCTTTTTTTCTTTGCTCATTTTTATTATGCCCTAACCTGTCCTATTCTTTTAACTATCTCTGTCTGATCATGTCTTCCATAACTCCTGCTGTTGTAACCACTCATCTGACCTGCAAAAGAGAAATAATGAATTTAGTTTGACATATATTTATAAAGTGCTGTATCCCTTATGTCTTGGTCTTAACCTGATATTACAATAATATTTAAAAAGATGTTTGCTAGCATCATTTTTTTTTAATTACATATTTTATGACTAAATATCAATGATAATCTGCCACACATTTTTCTGAACACAAATACATCTATATCCTGTACATTTATTACAAATACATTATTCTATTATCATGGCAACAGATCATCAAAGTGGTGACAAAATCTGGGTACATACACATCTACACCTCCCTTATGTATTACATCTGAATATAGGTGGCATCTCTGCCAAAATAGTTTACATCCAATTCACATACTGGCACATCAGATTATTTGAAAATAAATCCCTTTTACCTATTTTATTTATTATGGCCTGCATTGTAGCTACAATTTATATACAAAAAATTATACAATTTTTTTCACGAAAAGAAACACTTTTCTCTTTTTTTTTTTGCCGAATAAAAAAAAATCTTAATCCATTTTTACCAACAAAAAACTTTTTTTTCCTAATTGCATTATTATATGGGTAAAAGATTTTATATGTATATTTACCTTTTTTCCACAAACAAAAAACCTTTTTTTAACTCAAATTATTACTCAAGATATGTTGGTGTTTACATAAACAAAGCCCTATATTGGCATGACAGATTATACAGGAAAAAAAATCTTTGTATTGGTCAAGTTTGTATAACTACTTAACAAGATGAAAGGCCAAGTAAGGTTATCAACTATCCGGTACAGAGTTACTCCTGTCCTAGGTTTAAACCCATCGACCTTCCTTGTGTCCACACTCCAGTTAACATCCTTGAGTATAACCATTCCCTTTCCCAGATGCCACAGCTTAACTCATCAGATTAAACATGGGGTGCTCTATCTCAGGTTTCCTTATTTAGCTATAAACCATACTGATGTTTACTCCCAGGGTGTGCATTAGATCCCAAACACAAATTATAGGTATATATAAAGTGTGCATTTAAATATTTATCAGACGAACACTAGCGGTTGGATTATAGTTAATTATTTATTAATAAAACATTCATAAATGGAGGTTATAAATAGATTAGTTGCCAGTTATCACAACATGATGAATGATGATGGTTACATAAATATACAGTGCTTTAATATGCTATCATGATAATGACTAGTGCCCATATTATCCAATTTGGCTTAATCAAGTATTTACTTAGCTATCTTGTGTTGGGTTAGGGAAATGTGAGTTACTTATGGAAATGTTACTGATTCTTTCACAGAGGCTAAAGCTAAATAAATCATATTCCCTTAGGAAATAAGGGCAGTGGTTGGAATAGGTTCAAGTCTTAGGCCGCAGAGGTATATCTGCTTCTAACCTAGAGTACTTTGAAATTCTGGAGATCGAGTTACACCATGGTATGCTAAATCTGGATTTGGGGTCACAGCAACTCTCCAGTGTCTGTAGAACCTGGACCAGGATACATCAGAAGATCGAGCTCCTGGGCACAAGACTGATTGATGGCCTTATTGTCACTTTGGATGAAATATAAAAGAAGACCACACCTAACATATATAATTTGGAGTAAGCTTAGCCGTGTGAAGCAGTCAAAAATAATTATATCAATTATAGGGCCTCAAATATGGTCCATTGACTTATTAATAAGAAAAGAATAATAACTATATAGGATTTAAACCCACATAAGCATTTAAAATAGACAGCAAATATAGCTGTGAGAAATAATTAATACATTATTTATTTACCATGGGTGGAAAATCACACTAACAGGTTATTTAACAGGTTATTTAACATTAACATTTATCAGGTATCTTAAGGTTTATCCTCAATAACATTATAAATATATATTTTACTAAATAAGTGAGGATTGTTTTTATTTTATGTTCAGTACATATTTCCTTATCGTACCTTCAGTGAAATAAGTTTATTTATGACTTCAATATTTATTAAGAACGCGTTACATATATATATAAACAGGTTATAATTTAGTCAGTTGATGGCTTAGATACTTAAAACATTGTTACTGAAGGCACATAATTATAGCACTTTCTTAGAATTTATGAGTTAACTTATACGAATTATGGTTCATCATTTTTATACACAATTGATACAAAATAAAGTAGTTATAACTTATCATGATGAGGGGGGGGGATCTATTTTGGATGACTTATGCATTACTCACTGATTTCACTTATTGATTTTATTTATAATTCTTAGCATTAAGAATACTTTGATATCTCTCTGACTCGGATGAATCCCAAGGGATCTGGCCAGAATCCGAAAGGAGTATAAACAAGATTCATTAATTAATTAATTATAGATCTCTCCATCATGTAAAGTACATTACACATATAATAAAAATTATAATTATAGCGTGATAACAGAATTAGAAAATAGCTTAATTGGATAAAATAATAAATTACATATTAATATTAAGATCAAGAAATATATTTTACCATTAATTAAGTTAAAATTTATCTAGGTTAAGCCCAAGCAAGACTGATAGATTTAGTTATAGTTTAAAAAAAACATTAGTAAACATTTACCGACATTCTAGTTGACTTTTTGATGACGGATGAGCAAATTCATGAGAAATAACAGGTGGTCACAATGATGACAGTCTCTCTCATTACATGTTATTCCACAGCCTTTTGACCCAGAGAAACCGATGCTGCTTACTCATGCCATTCTTTCAGGTACAGTGCATATTGCAAAGGATAAAATTTTACCTATTAAAATATAGTTCTTTCACTATGGCTTCAATATTTTATTGCTATTTTCTCAATAACATGATACTCTCATTTAGAAGTTATTAGCTTAAGGTTTCACTCTATATGCTTATAACTATATATCTTGATATATATCTTTTAACAATGGGATTTCTTCCCTTATATTTCTATACTTTTGTCTCCAGTGCATTCTCAAAAGTTAATTGCTGATGTTCTTTAAATGCATCTCTTCCATTTTGTCACCACTCTGTCTGGCTGTGTACTGTATTCATACTTTCTCGGTACAATGTATTTCCTCTTCAAGGTGACAAGATTTTTGTAAGGCTCTAGGGATACAGTATGCAGGTTACTTCACTTAATGCATTTTGAATCACTCTCCCATTGTATATCCAATTTTTAATATTTGCAAATGCTTTTAATGGTTTTAAACACTTTAAACTTAGTTGAAACTTTTCTAATAAATCACTTAAATATTTCATTTGCCTGAGATTGCTAAGTCTGATTATGAAGTACATTTTACTTTAACCATTTACTTACCATGATTGCACATACACATGCTTATACACCTGGGTCTCTTTTTACGTGGACTTATTTAACACAATTTTGAAGTTACGCGATTCGTGTTTCACCGGAAGTCGACCTCCGATAATGTGCTATTACTTTAAATAATAAATTTCGTGCACTTACGTTATATTGAAAGTAATAGCACATTATTGGAATTCTACTTTCATCTTAGTAATTTCAATATTTTCAGTGCTTTATAATAGTAAGATTTTATGCAATAATGAAATTAAAATCATGATTTCCACATTTTATGTATACACACATTAAATTTTACAAGATTATAATGCAAATTTGTTCAAACATTGAGCGTGTTAATTTTGCATTTTAAATCACATTCTGTGTTTGCTTTTTAAAAAAGAATGTAATTAATTATTAATCATTTAGTGTCCACATGTTTATTTTTAAAAGGTCAGTAATAGCAGTGGGCACAATTAAAAATTAAAATCTGATTTTTAATTGTAATTAACAATTTAAAAATTATTTACGGGTGACTTGAAATTAATGTGATGTAAAACGAAATTTGATTTTTAAATGGAATTGAAAATTAAAGACAAAAATAAGAATTTAATTTTTAGTTGTTAGTTTTGATTAAATTTTTCCCAGCAGTGGTGAATAAATGTCTTTTTATTATCATAAGTCTAAGTTCATAAACAATTAATAAAATCATCGTTGTTGTTAACAGAAAACCATTAACACAGCATGAGAGTGAACTTGGCGCTAGTTGTATTTCCTCTTGTGAGAATAATTGCTGAGATATTCTTGACTTCGTTTAAGGAGAAGCCAAATACATCACATGAGAATCTGATTTTTTACTAGTTTGCAAACGAAAGTGTTTTGGGGCAAATAGCGATAATAATTAAAACGTGTATAAAAAAATGTAAATTATTGTACTGTAAATTATGCATAAAAATATATTATTGTGAATAAAATTAAATATTATAGTTAAAAAAAGTTTGTCTTGTATCAATTTTTTTCAAATTTGAAATTTTTTATTAGTCATATTTTATTTCCTTATTTTTTTTTTGCGCAAATTTTAAAGTAATTTTATGTTGGTGCTTTGCTTTTATGCAAATTTTGAAAAATCACAGACCACATCCCCCCTTTTTCAATGTAAGTCACGTCTATTTTTGCACGATTTCGTTTGCGCGTTTTCTGAGGAACCTATCTATCGCGTAAAACGAGACCCAGGTGTACTTAATATATGTGGGATGATATTATTAATAACTCTTTTCAATGCTGGGAGATAGATTTGAACACAGTATATGAAGCAAGTATATCTACAGGTAGATAAGCATTGCTTCAATATGTTATCAATTTTGACAAAAATGCTAAATAGAAATGGATATAATAGCATAAGAATAAAAGTATAGAATGATATCATATTTCAATTAATGGAAAATATGTATTTGAAGATTTGTAATATGGTTAATGGATTCAACCCAGGAAATGATCATAGATTAGTAAGATGTAAGATATATGTAATGCAAACTTTGAGAAATAATAGCTCTTAATGAAGATAATATTAACTGTAGATATTTTTAATCTTCATAAACTTATAAATGAATTTAACTTTATTAAATATGTTATAAATTGTTTAAAAATATTAACCAACTTTAAGTTGATGACATTAGTAAAATGATAAATATATATAATAGTAATTCATTATATTTTAAAATAAAATAAGGCAATATATATAAATATGAATATATTTACAAGTTGACCTAAGTTGACCAAATCAAATATCTGGAATTATTTAATGGTTGGGAAAAAATTAATAACACAAAAAATGTAATTTTAAAATGGCAAAAAAGGCTATACAAGAAAACAAAAGTTTTAAAAGTTTTAAACATCTTGATAATGAAAAAAAGTGGTTCCAGCAGATTGTACTATTAATAATAAGAAAACAACATAATATGTAAAGAAATTCTTAAAAAACAATATAATAAAAAAGCAAAAAAAAAAAACCAAAAGATTGCAACATATTTTGATATTCCCAGTATTTTCATGAAGGACATAAAAACTTCAGAAATGATAATTATTATAGTTATTTTAAAGGAAAAAGTGAGAAAAAAAAAGAAAAAAATGTTGACAAATATACGTATAAAAATATATCAAATAAGTGAAAGAATGAAATAATGATATTTATGAAAAGTGCCATGATGGTTTGGTGTAGTGGTAAAAATTGGTAGCAGCTCAAAATTAATCTATCATAGTCCAGCTCTGTCATTTCTAGTGCTTGAACTCCTTATGAACTCTCAAACAATAAATTATTGAATAATAATAATGATAACAATATTATTTTTCAAGAAAAGTGAAAAAGAGGATATTAGAATTTACAAATCTATTAATTTTTGTCAGTTCTATACAAGATCTTTGGACTTTAACCATTCTAATAAACAAACTACATTTAAATGTGATTAAAACATAATATATCACCTATTAATGGAATTTATAGAAAGAACCAACGAGGATAAACTGCCATTATGCTATGAAAGTATAATTATAAAAAGATACACGATGCTTTATTAAGATATAATCATTGTCAAAGAACAATCAATGGTACCTGCAGTTAGTATAGAACTAAAGACCTTAAATACACAATTGCTGTTCCAGTCTTGGATCTATGCAAGTTGTTTTGGGTTTAAAATCTTAATGTATTTTATATTCAGGTTAATAGGATTCCAACTTTTCAAGCTTTTACTGAACTTCATTTATGGAATGTCCAAAAGTTATGAAATGGAATGTTATTTGATTGCCATGCCTATGATTTTGGATAAGAATCTGAACCTGATAAAAGTTGATTTTTTTTTTAAAGTTTCAAACAGAATTGGAATTTTTCTTTCAGGTTAATGATCCATAACCAATCCATATCCTCTGGATAATCAGTTAATGAGCTAAAGGGCAAAAGTTTCAAGCTCATTTGGGTTGATAATATGAGAATTTACGTATTGACTGTAAAAATAAAGACTTGATTATAATAGGAAGCGACTATCTTCATTACTGGTAGGAAAGATGTCGTACCTCTTTAACTTCCATGCTAAAGCTTAATGTTATAAAGTTCACCAGCAAAAATCAATTTATATATTACGTGAATTAATTAACGATTGTGCTATAGGAAATAACCAAGTAGAAGTCGAAGTTTGTTTGCACTCACTGCACTATATGAGATGGTAACGATAACCGTCCGCCTTGCGGAGTTGTAAATATTGCGCGCGAAAAGTATATACAAGAAGTTTACGTAAGTAAAATATATGTATTTAATCAAATCAAATATTAAGTAAGACAAATTTCTTAAAGATTTTTGCAAATTTTTAATATACGGAAATAGTTAATACAATTTTTTACTTTTAAATGCAAATTGTATTCTGTGGCAATATTTTTATTTCGAAATATTACCTACGTTAAATTATAATTTCGTAATCAGATGTGGTGCAGTAATAAAACATGTAAGAATACAATACACTATTTAATTACCATTTACGAACAATAACTTATTGTCGTTGGTGGAAAGTTTACTAATCTTTTTTTGGCAGATATGTTTTTAAGAAAAGTTTTTAGTATGAAAACAAGTGAGGTTACTAAGCAACAGATTACTATCTAAAGATCGCACGTAATTTTCCTTGATATTGATTAACAATTATTTGTCATTCCAAAATATTATTGGTTAAAATTTTTGTTAATTAAAAAAAAAATTAAATTTATCATTGAATTCATATCTATAATGTCATATTCTATAAACAATTATTTTTTAAAATATTGGATGAAATTTTATATGTGAAGTGAATTAAATCATCTGCTATTCATAACTGTATTACCCATAAAAAATAATGTTCCGGAAATTTAATTTCCCGGAAAGTGGGTAGCAGACGATTATCCGAACAATATGGCAGGCATTATAAAATATCACCTTATAAAACTTTATCTTCAAACGCGGGTATGTTTTTCTTTAACAATATAACAAAACTTTCATGTACATACATTTCTTTATAAAATAATACTTATAGTATATAATTATTCTTTATAATTAATTATTACGTAGAATAAAATAAACTAATTAGAATTTCTCTATATGGCTGTACTTAAAACTTTTTTTATTACGGTTTACCTTAAAATTTTCGTAATGATATTTTGCCAGTCTAAGTTTTGACTTATACAGCGCAATATGGAAAGTTTGTGCTGGTTTGATTGACAACAGTAGCCGATTTTAGACGGATTCTAAATCTAAATCCTTCTCTTAAATTGCTGCGGCATTAGCGTTATTCTCTTGTATTGTTCTTTTAAAAAATTTTGACTGCGCAATCGCACTTTACAGGTTTCCTCCGGTTGGCCTTTGACCGCGGCAGCTGGTAATTTGTATCATCCCCTTTGTTTTGAATCAAGTTACATTCTCAAACAAAGTTATTCCTGCTTTGACAAGTCCTATTTTTCTTAAAAACTTATTTCAAATTGTTTAAATTATCAAAACTTCCATAACATGGCATCAGAAAACTATTTACAATTTTTTGTATGTTTACTTTTTACTTTATGCGAAATTTCACAAGAAGCAGCAGTTACACATATTTCCAAATTTTCGCTGGATGAAACTCCATATGGAGGATATTCTCAGGATATGGAAAATGTTAATATTGGAATAGATTCTCAGATTTTAAGCTTCAAAGTTATCAGCGATCAACTTTCTTATCCCACGACACCACCTTCTGCAATCTCAGTTACACATTCGCATGGCTCGGGTTCCATTTCACGAATAATACCAGACTCAACACAGCCATCACTTTTTTCAGATCGTTTCGATTCAACTACCGAACCTCTTACCGGTGGATTATTCCAGGAAATAGATATAATGTTTCATTCTCCAGTCCTGAGTGAGGTACGTGCTATTTTTATCCCCCCTCCCATTTTTTTTTTAAATTAAAAAAAGCGGTAGCGAAATAAGAGTAATAAATCTTATCATGAAAAAAGCTGCCTTCTTTTTTTTTTTTTAATAAAGTTTAATTAATTGTGGCATCCGTACTGAATTTCCCTGTTTTTTTTTTTTTAAATAAAATTAAAATGAATCTTAATTATAATTGCATGAATTGCAATAATTTCATACTCATTGCTTAAATATATTCATAGTTAAAACTCTATTGAAATGCTAATGATGATACCGGAGACAATAAATTTAACACTTGGAAAATTTAAGTTGTTTTTAGTTTTTTCTGTATCGTAGAAAAAAAAAAGTTTGCTGAGTTATTTGTTTCTAATATTGAAGCTTTATCATCTAAGAGATTAACACAAGTACCTAATAGCATTAGCTAATTATCTAAAATATGTGTTAAAATTTAGTTGTTTTATTTATTTTTGTTTTAAAAAGTAATAAATTTTCGTTTTTCTCTTTCGCTTACTTTCCCGTAATTGACCTAAAAAAAAAAAAAAAGAAAGAAAAAGCCAAAAGGCAAATTTTTCATTATTGCCCGCGTAATAAATATTTCAAACTTTTCTTCTTAAATATGCTGTTATGTGAGGAGATTCTAGAGGTTTTTTTTTATTTCAACTTTTTAACAAAAAAGATATGGTCTTAAAAATTGCTATTCACTTCTATACAAACAAATTACTGATACATAGACACACAAACATAGTTTTTATTTAATTATATAGATTTTTTTTTTTATAATTGTTAGATGTTTGTATTTAATTATATACTTAGATACAATGATTAATTTTTTGGTTGATATTTTCATAAATAATATATTTACAATTTATACATATATATGATTATCATTTAATAATGATAATATACACAATTTTTAGTAATACATATATTATATAACTTAAGCATTTTTAGGTGAGTTTACATTTAATAGATAGTTGTATTTTCTCATAAATAAGTAATATAATTAAATAAAATAATTATATAATTAATTTAAATTTATATTTTATATTTATGCACACTGTAAAAAAAAAAAGTACTATTAATTAACTGGAAGAAGACCATTTGATTATTCCAAAGTCTTAAAGAAAATAAATAATGCAAATACATTATATTATCATTGCAGCTGTTGTTACCATGTTAATATTGACATGGAAAATAAGCAGTGATACATTGCTTACCAATAAATAAGATAGTATGGTCAGTTTAATGATTTTAACAACTAAATTTGAGTCTGAGAAAACAAATTTATTTGTCAGCTCCTAACTGAGACATTGGTTAGATTTTCTTTAAACCAATGACATAGATATTGAACAGCAAATCAAGGCAATACATTTAAACCTCTGGGTTTTAGAAGTCGATCACTATAGGTCAAAAATATTGATAATAAAATAGCTTATAATTAACTCATTAAATATTAATGACAATTAAGTGATAGTATTTATTTAATATTAGTTGATTTTATTATTCTTTTGTTGTATATATATATATCTGGGGAAAAAAGAAGATATATATTCAAAGAACCAAAAAACCTACTGAGTCACTAAAGGAATATTATTTATGAATTTACAGGAAGGTTATGAAAACTTTTAGCTATAAATCATTTGATTATTTGCTTAATATTTACTTATGACAGAAAGCAAAAATTTGTAATCTTTATTTCCAGATAATATAAAATGTCAGCTAAGGTTATATATAGATAATGAACAAAAATAGAGAATGATCATTTTTTATTTAATGAAGTTTCTTTATTATTAATTATATTTCTACTATACTTTGCCTGATGTTGTTGCTAGACATCTCAAAAGACAATTCCTGATTGTAATTTTTAAATTTCTTTACATATAATTTATATTATTTATTAAATAAACATTTAAAAAGAAGTCTTAAATTTCAGTCATAGACTGCCATTCAATTGTATAAATTGTAATGAATAATGCAAAATATGAAAGTTTATACATATGCAATAAAAAATTTGTTTGTATTAAAAATCAAAACATAACATGTTATATTTAGAAAGATTATTGTTGTATTTTTCTGGTTATTACTTTTCATGTATCACTTTCTAAATAAGTATTTAAATGTATTACTTGTTATTGTATATCTTAAAAGAGAAAAATAGGTAGAATTTGCCATTTGGCAGCAATTTTAAAAATAATTTTATGAATTACAATAAGTATTCAAAGGGAATAAAAATAAATGGAGATTACTTAAAGTATTCATATTTTGCAGATGATGTTTTATTTTGGAAAATAATGTTTCAGATCTTCAGGAAGTGATTCAAAGGTAAAATAAAAAAAGATTTAAGTAATATTTAATGGGTTTTCAAAAAAGAATATAAGTTTGTAAATACATATTAATAAATTAGAACAATTTAATATTAATATAATGAAAATAATTATTCATAGAATTATAATTAGATAAAATGTTTATTAGGAAAAAATAATAATAAAAGGAAATATATCTATATGTTTTTTGTTATTGATTATATGGACATGAAATTTATGATGTATAAAATAAGGCCAATATAAAGACTACAAATTCCACAGTAAAGCATGAACTTCAGAATATTTTAAAAGTTTGGATGAGATAAAAAAATTAAAGGAATGTAGAGAAGAGATACTATGGACAGGGAAATAAACCTTAAGAAATTTTCATTCTTTAAAGGATTTTCAATATGGAGATGATGATGATGATGTTGATATTGAATGTTTTTCAGATATTAGAATAATATAGTGCCACAATGTTTATTTTTGTTTTGATTATCCATGCCTTTTTTGTTATTCTTTAATTTTCTTTTTTTCATCACTTCAAGCTAATGAGAACTGAATATTATGATAATAGACTAATTGGGAGAAACAATTAATTTCATTTTTTAAAAAATTAACAGTAAGCCTTTAATGCTCTATCTAAAGATTTATTTATTTTATTGTAAATAAATAAGCTTGTCTCAATGCAGATACTAGAATTAATAAACTTCACTAAGGATTATTTTGATATAAATAAAATTAATGGAATGGATTTTGTTATTAGTATTATTACATCTGATCTTAATATTTTTTTATGCTGGAGAACTCATACAGGATTATAAATTATTTTAGTGTTGCATGTTGTAAAATGTATATATTTCTTATCATGACTTTTCAACAGACACATTGTGGATTATCTGGTTCACCTAATAACTTGTAAAAGTCATTTATATAAATAAAATCTACAATTTTAAAAACCAATTTACTACCTGGCAATCTTGTCACTATTTAGAAAATCCAATATTATCTTTATTTAGTTCAAGCTATATACATGCACACATATATGCACTTCATGTTCACATGTTAAAAAGTGTGAACAAAATTTGAAAGTATAAGTTCTAATAAATTTTTATAAATAAAAAATAAATATCTCTTATAAATGCACAGATAAAGATATATAGTATAATTAATTGTAAAGTTATTTTGTGTCAAATGCAAAATATTTTCTAAAATTTAAAAAGATAATTGTTTTTAAATTTAACTTAAAAGTAGTTTAAAAAAAAAACAATAAAAAAAGGTGGAAATGACATTTTAGAAAAAATAATTAAAATGTTTGTAAACAGATTACTAGATTAAATTTTAGATAAATAATTAAAATAATTTAATTAAAAAGTCTGTTATTCCTATTCAAAAATAAGAGCTTGCAAATAGACCTCAACAAAAGTAATGAAGTTATCTATAGTCAATAGATCAAAGAATCCAAAGGACAAGAAATCTATCTAAATTCTAGTGATAAGATAGCTACAAACCATATAAATAGTGCTGGAAATTATGCTGATTTTTATTTAGTGGTGCTCATTATTATTATTATTCTATCTTGATTCTGACAGTATAATTATTCTGCTGTAATTAATTTTTATCTGCTAGTTCCAGAAAATATATCATGCAAAAGTAGAGAAGCCATTATCTGCTCTACTCTTTCAAGCTGGCAGAGGGAGATTTGAAAACCCATCACTTAGTCACATCAAAGAAGTGGTCTACTTTATAGAAAAAACCATCTGAATGTGTATCCACTATATATCCACCTTAGAGCAAAAAAAGCTGATGTCCAGTGCTACAGGAAAAAGCAGCTGTCTATGCATTCAAAATGAATATGAAATAATGATTTAAACTTTCATCCACCATGGCTATGATTTTAAGAGTCCATCAATATCTAAAAATGAAACTTGAATTTGTGAAAGAATAAGTAAAAATGTTAACGTAACGTTGGTTAATTATTGTCTCCTGTCTAAGGAAATTTGTTAATGAATAGTTATTTACTTTATCTGTTTGTGAGTAGGTATGGCAATAGATTGTAGTTTGTTCTATTTAAATATCACACCACAATTTATTTAGTCAGTGCTATTGTAATAAATTGAGTTTATAAGAGAAATTAGCTTTTAACTACAGAATCTTGCTATGTTTTTAAAATGTATATATTAGTTACATCATTATTTCCACTTTATTTAATAATAGTATGTAAAAATCAGTAAAATTTAAAAATGATGAAAGGGAGGAGGGAAACCTGCTGAATAGATAAGGTAAATTGGGTTTTTGTTAAATAAATGTCACTTTTAGCTAACTAATCTTGTATTTGAATTATTACTATTGATAAGAATGTATGGCTAGTATCCATCAATTTGGATTATGAGTTACATCTGATTCTCATTCTTATGTAACACATTAATATTTATGATTGTAACATCATTTGCAACTGATGATCCCTTACAATCATTATCTTATTTAAACAGTGATGTGTGATGGATGATCAAGTACTTACATATGTCATCCATTTTTCTTTTATACATATCATGTAGTAACACATATATGACTGCTAGTTACTGTATGCTATATTTGCTGCAGAAGTTTAATTCCCACCATAGGCATATAATCTTTCCATGTATGCATTATAATTACTAAAATACGGATGTGAATTCCTGTATTTTACAATTATTTTATTACCTATTGTGTACTAATAACATAAACTGAAATTGATCACAAAGTCAAGTAGTAAGATCAGCCTCAATTTATAAGCTTGTATCAGTTAGCCTATGTACAGTGCATATGAGAGGAAAGGGAAGATAGGTGTCTATGTAGTAGATTGAAATCCATTCATATAATTAACATTAATAGTATTATAAAATAGTATCAGTTGTTTTAAAACTTTGTACCTTAGTATATTATATCTGTGTGTAATTAAAATTAAATTAATCTAAAAAAATTTGGAAAGGATTTATTTACCATAAGTGAATTTATAAATTAATTAACTAAAGTCATGCCAGTATATGTTTTGTATTGCATATACATGAATAAATAGTGTTGTCTCATTATTTTTGCAGTTTGTAATCTTTATTTGCAATTAATAACTTAGGAAAATTAGTTAGGTCTCTTGTTTTTTCCATGACCTGAGTACATATCTTTTTTTTTGTAACATGCCACCTACCACATAAGACATGAATAATTTATTCACATATCCCTTAAATGTATATATAATTATAATCTGTTGCGTCAATGTGGGACCTGATTAAATTGACCATGTAACCCTGAGACATATATTATATTTTTGTAAGATAGTCGTATTATCATTGAATTAAACACATATTCCCAAGAGATATATAGGTTTTAATGATGGGGTAGGGAGTTAAATACAATACGTTCATTTTTGTTTTGTTAAAATAAATTTGACATTTATAGAAGAGGGAGAATTTTTTGAAGTAGTTTGTTTTAAATTAATAGAAGTAAAATGTTGATTATAAAAGTGTATTTAGAAAATAGAAAGAGTTTGCGATAAGTTATTGCCAATAACGATGCTTTGACATATGGGAAAAAAAAGTTTTGGCTGTGAGAAAATAAACACATCTTGCATTATATATATAAAAGATTTTTGTAAAAGTGGACATTAGAAAGTTTTAAATTAGGATATAAATATAAGGGCAAAGGAAGGACTTTGATGGGAATCTGGCATATGTTCAGCTTAAGTATAACAGAGTGGGGATAGATATTTAGTAAGAATAAAGAATTAATAAAGTTTTATAAAGCAGAATTTTAAGTTAAAGTTAGAAAGTAGAGAATTTTATATTTTTGGGTGTTCATTTGTATCCTGATATGGAGATCAACAAGCCAACAGAGATGCAAATGGTGATGAAGCTGATAATGGAAATGATCAATAGAAATCATCAAGAAGTGATGGAAAAGATAGGGATAGAAATGAAAAAAATGAAAGAAGGTCAATTTCAAATGATAGAAATGATGACAGAAATGAATAAGGAACTAAGAGAATGGAGGAATCAAAATAAAAAGTGAAAGAAAATGTTAAAGTGATTAGAGTAGTAGAGTAAGAGGTAAAGATGATAGAGGAAATTGCTAGTGAAATTAGAGAAGAGCTACAATTAATAAATACTGAAACAAAAAAGATAGAAATTGTAAAAGAGAGTGTTAGTGAGATTAAAAAAAGATTGTAAAAGTGATAATATAGATGTCACAAAAAATGACCTAGTTCTAAAAAGAGTATAGAAGAAGAAAAAATGAAAGTGAATTTATAGATAGTCAGAAAGAGAGTGTTAAAATAGACAGAGTGGAAGTAGAAGTAATGCAGATAAATGAGGTAATGCAGAAACAATTAAAAATGCTAAATGAATTTGTAGAACTTAGAGAGGAAAGATTTTCTAATGAGATAAAAGGCAGAATAGGGAATATAGAAAACAAGTTATATAGTATACAGAAACAGGAGATAAAAATAAATAGTAGTAAATTAAGAAGAGAGATGGAGCAAGAATGTGCAGAAGTAAAAATAGGTCTAGATCAGAGACTTGAGGAATCTACAAAAAGATTCTTAAAAAGAATGCGTATTACAGTAGACAGGGGTCACAGCAAATTAATAAAATGCTACCAAGTCACGTTGGCAGAATGATTGAAAGAACCACCAGATAAGATAGGTTAGTTGAGGAAATATCTTGATTCAAATGATATTTGATCAAAAATGTTAATGTTGAAAAAATTGGAAGTTTATGAGTGAAAAATTTATAGATTATATATATTTTTTTGTATAAGTAATTTTCAAATATGTGTATTATATTGTACTAACCAAGTAAAAATATTTTATTTTTATTTTTGGCAGAGCAAACCCTTCATGTTCACATGTTAAAAAGTACAAACAAAATTTAAAAATAGAACTTTTAATAAATTTTTATAAATAAAAAATAAACATCTATTATAAATGCACAGATAAAGATATACCATATAATTTATTATAAAGTTATTTTTTATTAAATGCAAAACATTTTCTAAAATTTAAAAAGATAATTGATTCTAAATTTAACTTAAAAGTCATTTAAAAGAAAAAGGTGTTTTTCTTTTAACAATAAAAAAAGGTGGAAATAACATTCCAGAAAATGTAATTAGAATGCTTGTAAACATATTTCTAGATTAAATTTTAGGAGATAAAAAAATTAAAATAATTTATTTAAAAAGGCTGTTATTCTCACTCAAAAATAAGAGCTTGCAAATAGGGTATTGGATGAATAAATTTGGTCCTCAGCAAAAGTAATGGACTTATCGATAGCCAATAAATCAAACGATCCAAACAACAAGAGATCGATCTGAATTCTACTGATAAGATAGCTCCAAACAACATAAATAGTTTTGGAAATTATGTTCCATTTTATTCAGCAACATTCATTATTATTATTCTATCTTGATTATGCCAGTGATTATTATTCTGCCAGTATTATTATTCTATTGTAATTATTTTTGTCTGCTAGTTCCAGCAAGTTTACACTGCAAGAGTAGAGAAGCTTCTTGCCTTCATGTTGTCAAACTGGCAATGTGAAACTGAAAACCCATCACAGAGTCATGTCAAGAAAGCCATCAATAGCAGAAGAAACCATCCAAACATGTATCCATTACATATCCACTTTAGAAGAAAAAAAAGCTGATGTCCAATGCTACAGGAAGAACCAGTCATGAAACCAAGATTGATATCTGTCCATCCACAATGAATGTGAAATAGTGATTTAAATCTTCACCCACGATAACTATGATTGTAAGAATCAAATCTGCCAATACCTAAAAGCTGAACTTGAACTTTTAAAGGAATAAGTATAAATTTTAAAGTAACTTTAGTTAATTATTATCTTCTATCTAATGAAATATTTTAATAAATAGTTACTTACTTAATCTGTGTATGAGCAGCTTTGGCAAGAGATTGTAATTTGTTATATTTAAATATCATATCACAATTTAGTCAGTACTATTGTAATAAATTATTTTATAAATGACAAGTAGATTGTAATTGCAGAATCTTGCCATGTCATTAAAGTGTGTATATTAGTTATACCATTATTTCCACTTTATTTATTTAATAATAATATGTAAAATCAGTAAAATTTTAAAATTATGAAAGGGAAACAAACTTGTTGAATAGACAAGGTAAACTGGGCTTCTGTTAAATAGATGTCAAGTTTTAGCTAACTAGTCTTGTATTTGAATTATTATTATTGGTAAGAATGTACAGCTAGTATCCATCAATTTGGGTTACAAGTTAAATCTGATTCTCATTGTTATATAACACAGTATTTGATGATTGTAACATTATGCCCTTACAATTATGCCCTTACAGTCATTATCTCGATTAAACCATGATATGTGATAGATGTTTAAGTACTTGCATATGCTAAACATTTTTTCATACATGTTATGTAGTGATACATATGCAACTGATGGTCACTGTATGCTAGTTATATTTGTTGTAGAAGTTTAAATCCTACCATAGGCATATAATCTTTCGATGTATATATTATAGCTAATGAAATACAGATGTGAATTACTGTATTTTACAATTATTTTATTACTTATTGTGTATTAATAACATAACCTGTAATTCATTATAACAGTCAAATAGTGAGATCAACCTTAATTTATAAGCTTGTATCAGTTAACCTATGTTCAGCATATATGAGAGAAGAGGGCAGACAGGTATGTATGCAGTACATTGGAATTCATTCAAATGATTAATGTTAATAGTATTTTAAAATAGTATCGTTTTAAACCTTTGTGCCACCATATATTTTATCTGTGCATAATTAAAATTAAATTAATCTAAAAATATTTGGAAAGGTTTTTTTACCATGAGTGAATTTATAAATTAATTAAATAAAGTCACCCCAGTATATGTTTTGTATTGTATACACATGAATAAATAGTGTTATCTTATTATTTTTAGCTTTTGTTAATCTTTATTTGCAGTCAATGACTTAGGTAAATGAGTTAAGAATCTCTTGTTTTCTCCCTAATGATAGCAAGCTGTAAAAGAAAAAGTTGATATTCTGTGACATCACAATGTGGAATGCACATGTGAACTGCCCTTGGGTGATTTACATATGGGTTATGAAATTCTGACAGTTACAGTCTTAAAGAAAATGTATATACTTCTCGACATGACTTTTCATTGGTACATTATGAATTACTTGGTTAACCTAATAACTTGAAAAACTAATTTATATAAATAAAATCTACAATTTTTTTTCTCCATGTGTCAAAGCATCAGCCGGGAAGTGAAAAAAATCTATTTTAAAAACCAATTTACCATTAAGTATATAAAATTTAATGTCAATCTTGTGACTATTTAGAAAATTCCATATCATCTTTATTTAGATCATAATACCAAATGTATTTGTAGTTGCTATGATATTGAAAATACTGATTTTTAATCTGCTAATAACTCATAATTTTAATGCTAATAAGCCAATATTTAGTCATCTATTATGTGTTTTATTTGGAAATATTTATCAAATAAGAATTATTTCATAATTTTTTATTTAGAACCTTACTAATTATTCATTATATATAGTAATTCTTTGATTTTAGTCACAAAACTAATACAAAAGATTTTAGCAAGAATGATTAAAATTGTATTATACATATTTTTCCTTTTTTTCAGTTAAAATTGTGATTTCCAGATATTGTATCTAAAGTAGCTGAATTCTTTGATATATCATCTCATCATTGAGGAAATTAAGTTCAGAGTTTACTGAAGAAAATTTTAAAATGATTTTATAAAGATTAATAAATACATTTTTAAAAGAATTATATAAATTATAGAAAACCTTTATTAAGTTTTGGAAGTAATAGATTGATGTGTTACTTTCTGATGTTTAATTACCAAATGCATTAAATGTCTTTTATTTCATATTACCAATTCTATGGTACGAGCATACAAAATAGTGCATATAAATAACATTGTAATAAATAAGTGATGGACAAAATTGGCATGCTGGAATTCTGATGACAGCAAGATGTAGATAGAAGATGCAATTTCTATTTTTTCTTATTTGTTTTATATTATTCATCAAATATATATATATATATATATGTGTATGTGTAAATCATGGTTGTCATGGATTAAGAACATATTTTCAGAACTTTTTAAAAATATTTTGTAAGACTCACTCACAGTATTTATTTTCCTGTTGATTGAATTATTTTTATTATTACTACTACCACTACTACTATTGCTACTACTATTATTACTATTGGTATTATTACTATTATTATTATTACTATTACTACTACTACTACTACTACTACTGTTATTATTATTATTGTTATTATTATTATTATTATTTGTAGGAATATTAATCATTTTAATTTAGATTATAAGCAATTTTGTAATATTATTAAATTCAAATATCATAATTGATTAATTTAAATTTATTTATTTATATGTGTATTTCTTTTTTTTTACTTTTTTATTTGTTAATTCCTTTTATTATTATGTTATTCCTTTTACTTTTTTAATGTGCAAACTGTAATTCATTATATACAGTTATTTAGCACTTAAATAAATGAATTGAAGTAAATATATTATTCATGTCTTTATGAAATGTTTTATTATCATAAGGAAAGGCTTGCACAATGTTAGTTAAGAGTATTCTCATGATGCCAACAACATTTCTAAATACTGGCATCACTTTTTTTATTATTAAAAAATATCACTCTTTTTAATTGAAACAGCACATGAAGGAGATGGGTTTCTAACTGGAGATATCATAAATGTTATTTTTTTTTGTTCATTATGAATAATATCATTATTTGGTTTCCCCATTAATTCTGGAATCCTAAATCTGGATTGTTTTTTTTTTAAGATTTTGCTTTAGATTTTTTTTTTTTTTAGGTAGATATGGTATATCAATTGTCAAATACATATATAATAACAAAATTGAAAACAGAAAAACTGTTAGAAGTTTTTAGACAAACCAAAATACTAAGATGGTCAATTACCAGTAGTATTTATTTTTTGTATTGGAAAATTTTACTACTAATTGTTTGATTAAATTATTTGTAAATTATTATTTATATATATATATATATATATATATAAATAATATATTTACAAATAAATTCTATATATATATATATATATATATATATAGAATTTACAATAATTTTATGATTATACAAGCATTTGTTTATAAGTTTAGTTGATATATTAGAATATTTAGATAGGGATTTATAAAATAACTTATCAGTTAGTTTAATTTTATTATATTTATGAGAGATATAATCAAATTCATATTCAAATACTTTATGTATTATGTACTCTGGCTGAAAAGGATTTAAAAACAGCATCTAACAATTTAGATTAATGGATTAACCATAGCTCTCATGATTACTATTAATATTATGATTTTATTTAAGACTATATAAAAGAATTAAAATAAAATTTAGCACAGAAAATTGCTAAGTTGAATCTCAGTTGGAAGTTTAGTAAAGTTTCATTTTGCTTTAAATTTCTACCAGGGAATTCCTGAAATGTGTATACATTAATTTTTGTGTTATATTACTGTAAGCTTTTGTTTATAATGTTTTTGCACTTCTAGAAATAAACTAGAATTTTGCCTTATTTTGATTATTTACATTTGCATATTGTAGAAGTTACTTGCATAATTATATATAATAATTGTTACAATCTATAAAAGCATTCCAAAATTCATATTTTGGAAGCTGTATTAATTTTGATTTAATTCAAACATGGTTTTTTGGGATTACTTATATACTTAATTCTTCTATAATTATTAGAGTTATTTTTTTTATCATTTTATATTTTAATTTTTATTTTGATTATTTGAAATCCAATAATTATTAAAAAATAATTGTGTCAAATTTTGATGAAAAATTAACCCTTTTAATGGAAATAAATCTCTGTTAGTTTTGTTGAATTTAAAACAAAACTTCATAAAAATCACAAAATAATAGTACTATGATCTCTATTTTCAATCAATTTTTTTAAAAAAAATTATAGACTATTGATTATTTGAAAAACTTAATAGATTTTATAAAAACATAAATTTTTTCTTTAACATTAATTTATTTTGGCAGAAATTCATCTTTGCATCTCTAGTTACTAGAAAAAAAAATGAGTAAAATATAATAAAAAAAAGTTTACAAAAATTGGCAAAGATTAAAACATTTTATATATTTTGAGTATATTCTTATCATTCAAGACCTTTCATCTCAAGGACATGAATTTTTATATAAAGATAGTGTGATTGTTTTTTAATATACATTTATGAATTTGTATGTGATGGTAAAGATTAATAATATGTATCTAATATATTAAATATAAATATCAAATTAAATATGTAAGGATTTAAGGAGATATTCTGAGATTCAGTTAAAAGCAAGAACTAAAATCTAAATTAAAATGTATATAATTGGCAAGAATTAGCCCCTTCTAATTTAGATTTAATTTTTTTTCTCTCTATGTATATATATGACTAATTATAAAGAAAAGAGGCAATATTTTTATAATCTAACAATTACAATATATAAATATTTAAACAAATTTTATATCATCATTTTATAGTTTATATAATTTTGGATTTAAAAAAAAAATTCAAAATGTTTATATGTCTTGTGATTTTCAAAGTTATTTTTTCTTTTTTAAAAACAAAATAGATTTTTTTTTTCTAAAGGTATAAATTATTTTAGATATATATCTGTATAATTTTATTAACAGTGAATATTTACTCTTTTTCTGTTAAGTAAATTACAATTATTGTATTTTAAAATGGTTTTATATATATATTTTTTGGTTTTATTTAAACTAAAAACTCTGTTTGCTTGTTTGCTTGGAATAAATGAAATCGATGTTTAACATATTTTTATCAAATAGATTTCCTTCAAATTTTGTTCAAATTTTAGAAATCGATGCCATTGTAATATGTCAGTAAAATATTTCAAGGTTATCAAGTAGTTTATATAATCCAAGGCTAGTGGTGGACCAAATTTCAAACGAACGATATCGTACAATACGTTTTCAATGATGCGCATGAAAGGGCGGTATATAAGTATATAAAATTAAAATGACAAGTGTTTATGAAAATTTAAATAGAAATAAAAACAAATCTTATTTTTGCTTTAAATTTTAATTTTCCTTGATTATAAAAGATTCATCTTAAAAAGAAATAAAATAATATTTGAATCAATTTTTTTTTAAAAAGTAAATTTATTAATAGCATTGAATATAAGTATTAACATATGTACATATATAAAAAATTAAGTTATTTAACATTGGATACACTATATGTGTAAACACAGGCAAAATAATTGGTGCTTTAAAGTAAATGAAGAATGATTTAAAACTAAAGAAAGTAATATCTTATGTAAATGGATATATATTTTATTTACAATTAATATACTTTTTATATAACTGCATGGAAAAATAAAGTTGCTTTGGATACTAATGATATTGACTTAATGTACAACTTAAAAATAAAAAAAAATTGTTTATAGTTTTTCTAGAACAAAAATTTGAAAGCATTTAAGGACATATTAAACTACTTTTTAAATTTTTTTAAGGGCATTGCATTTCTGTTATCAAACATGATAAAACAATGATCAAGCCACATGCTTCTAAGAATCAATTTTAATGTGTGATTTTTTTTCATCATTTTCATTTTAAGTAAAATATATACAAAAAATCTTATTGTAGTTGAAGAAAACAATTATCATTTAGTATAATTATAATTATTTTTACTTCATTTTTGGTACAGTTTATGGAATATATTTATATCCTTTCATGGTCACATCATTTTTAGATTAAATAGGATAAAAGTTATTAAAAATAATAAATATATAATATTATTACTACATTTAATTCAATTAAATGTTTTACTATTAAAATCTGAAATAATTATGGTATATTAGAAGATTTTAATTGGAAATTAAATATATGAATATACTAATCTAAGATAGCATAATTAAAGCTTTGAATGCTTTTAGTTTTTTTAACTTATTTTGGTAATTTTGAATTATGAATTCAAAAGATTTATTAGCTTATTATGAGCTAAAATTTAAACTTCAAAAGTTTAAGCATCAAACACTTATGAGTTTTTCTTATTTTTTAATGTTTTATTAATTTTTAGATTAATAATCCAGATAAATATATTTATTTGAATTGGTTTAGAAATAAATATATTGTGAATTATTCCTTTATTATTAAGAGGAAGAAAAAAATGTTAACAAAAGAGTGGTTAAGTATTTTATTTTTCAAGTTTTTGAATCTGTAATAAAGCATTTAAAGATGTTATGTCTTCCTAGCATTTTAAAGTATTATGATTGTTACAGTTTGGGGATTTCCATTTATTTAGTAATGAACCTGTTTACCATTAGAATTAATTTTGGATAATTTAACAACATTTGAAATACATTATTGGAATACACAGTATACTGAAGGCTATTCATTTTTGTATAGTAACTGTAAATTGTGTCATAATGACATTTTATTGAGAGCCAGTTATGTGGTAAGATGGTGTATGGAAACTTGAAAATATGAATCATATTTGTAACTTTAGCAAAGCAACTCCAAATAATTTAAATAACTGTCATGGTATGAGAGATGTGAAATCAGTACCACCTAAAGAAAAAGAAAGATAAATTGTTATGTGTGAAGAGTATTGTCACAATAGAGATGCTTCAGGATTTAGGTGAAATAGTTAAAGACTTTGAACAATGGATTGAACTGAAGTACTTTAACCTTTATCCAACTCAATGTTCAAAATTGAATTTATTATTGAATGATAAAATTTTCAAGAATGATTTTCTTGAAATATTACATTTTTTACATTAACATTATGAAGAAAAGATCATTTTTAAAAAACTCTAGCATTTAGACTCTTTAATATTACTTTCAAACTAGTGGCCTATAGACTTGGATATCTTTTATTTTCTCATCTTGTATTACTAAAATGAACTGCTTTGGAAAAATTCTTGCCATATTTTTAAACTCTACATTATGATAATAAAACACCTGAAGAATGTAGTGATGATCAGATTAATCCACTGATTCCTCCTGATTTGTTTATTCAATAAATCATTCCAAAACTTTTAAATATCTTTAGCATTTCAAAAAGCCATTTTCGATTAGTTTTATTAAAATATTTTGCAATATTTGCACCATTAGTTAGTAAAACAATATTTCAGAATCAAATTTTACTTCAGTTGCTATTGGGCTTGAAGGACATATGTGATGTAATAATTGCTGCAAATGTAAGATATTTGGTGGATTTAGTTCTTCTATTAGATGCCAATTTTGTCATATTGTAGAAATAGCCAAATATTTTGGTGAAAGGAAACCAAAGTTTCAAAGTCTACTTCTTACTATATTACTTAATGAATCTTTAGATTTAAATTTGACCCTTTTATCAAATACTAATGATTTAGTAAACAAAAATACTAATTAAATCTCAAGATACCTTAGACATTGCTTTAAAAAGACAGTAAGAAAAAAAATAAAAAGAGAAGAAATGAAAAAAAAAATGAGAAAAATGTCAGATGTTGGCAAAAATTAAAGAAAAATGAAATGATAGAATATTTTTGGAAAAAATTCTCAGCTTTTACTATTGAAGATACAATTATTAAACTCTTAGAAGTCCACTTGATGATGGTGAAGCAGTAAAAAGACTTCTTTTGTGTAAGATGCTTTACAAAGGACAGAAGATGAATGGTCAGGATTGGGAAGGTATTCAAGAAGATTCTGTGCACAATAAATGAAAGCATTTATTATGAAATATTTTTATACATATTACTAGATATTAACATTGCATTTGTATAGAAAATTTTAGTTGTTAATTATATTAAATAATATTAATTCTTTTTGTATCAATATTGTTATTAACACTCTCCAAAATAACAAAGGATGTAAAGAAAGATAAATAAAATAAACAGTTAAAAATAAATTGTCAAACACAAATATATCCATATCACTTGCTAATATTTTAGTCTATTTGAATCCTGCAATTCTGTATTTTCTTTTGGAGTATTTGTCACCTTGCCTAATTTTATCAGTTCATTGTATTTTATGTTCAATCATAACTTTTTAATAAGAACAATCATTTAGGCATCTAATTTGTTAGAACTTAAATGATCTGTTTCTCCCTTAAAAAAACATGCTTAATTTTATCATAATTTTTTTTTATAATGTCTGTTTGATTTTATTTATTTCACATGCTTAATCCTATGAAAATGTGCTTTTATAATTTGAGAGTCAATATTCCAAACTTTCTGTAAGAGAAAAAAATTTACACATTGGTCAGTTTTATAATATTATGAAATATTTTTAAATTAAATTTTTTTCATTGCCATCATGTCACATTGATAGTATTATGTCTCATTTTAATACAATAAATTTATTAGAATAACAATCCTATAATCCAATTTAATTGCATTAGTTTTCCTTTTCTGATAAATTACCTTATAAATGTAATAGTTCTATATAAAAGCTTGTACTACATGTCAGCTTTCCATGTACATGAAAAAAATAGCAAGATATTTAAGTTCATTCATATTCTCAAGACTAAACTAATGACTTTTTTTTAAAAGTTAAATTTATAAACATTAAGAGAATTCTGTAACTTTAAATTAGAAAAATTTGTATAATCATCAACATATTGTAAATGTAGTAGTCAATATGAAGTTTTTGTTTAATAAATTCTAATTAAAATTTTTTCCAACAAACCTATACTGCATTTATTGAAACAGTAAGATATGCCCTACCAATCTTAGTTTCACCTTGCCTTCCTGTTTCCTACCCTCATGCCTTATTTAAAACCCTAATTTTATCCTATTGTGTGTGTATTGGGTATATTTACCAAAATCCCACCTAAATTTATATGTCTAATGGGGTGCCCGGGGTTTTATAATAATTAAATTTGTCTGAAACGGTTTTATTTTCAAACTGTCGAGTATATATTACATATATATGCTTGTACAATAAAGTAGGTCACATATTCTCATTTACACACATACTGCAATAACATTTAAAATTTATGAAAATATTTTATTTAAAAGTTGTTGTTTTGAATTGATTTGTTTTGTGATGTTATTTCGCTATAAATATTAGCATTTAATAAAATAATATCACTGATAAATATATTCTAAAAATTAAATTCAAAAGAAAGTTTTATAAAATAAAATGTTATTCAAAAACATGCCATTTTCTTTAAATCAGTGAGGGTAAGGAAAGAACAATAGTGGCTAATTTTAACCATATTGGCACCAGTTTTACTAGTAGATTTGATAAGATTAAAACAGTGTTTATGAACAGATTTTAATTAGAAAATGCAGTCCATGTTTTTAAATGTATTAATAACTAAAGAATGGATTTTACCACCGCAGGGTTAGATTGTAATCAGAGAGAGCATATAAATAGGGCTGATTGGTTATTAGAGGATTATTATTAGAGAGAGTTATTAATTAACCTACCTGATTGTGACAGCAGAAGTTATATTTTCTGTAATTTTGAAACTATTTTTCCGATTGCTTGTTTATTCGCGTCATCGGACCGACTGGCTTGCTTTGACAGTAAATCCAGTTTTAAGATCATTTAACCTTAGAATGATGGGGTAACAGGAAAGTAGATTGTTTTCCCTCAGGACCCTGTGCCTTGGCCATCCGTCATTTCATCATCCAATGTCCTGTCACCATATCATCAAATCCAACTGAACCAGCCCAAAGAAATGGTGCTCCTGAAATCTACTAACTGCTGCTGCGGAACAATGAACCAAGGAAAATCATAACTTTACTTAAGAACTATGCTACCAATTTGGAAATGCCCATGGACGAATTTGAAAGAACAAGGTAATTAAAATCAACCCGAGATCTCGGAAACCTCCAAGCTATATAGCTAATAATTTTGTATATTCTTTAAATGTATTATTTAAGTGTTTTCTTATTAATGCATGCTGTACTTGTGCTTGGGTTGATTTTCTATTATATTTATACATGTATTATTTAAATGTATTATAATGAAATATTTAATTAATTTCTTTAGACAAATGCAAGTTACGTAGGGAAGTTAAATAATGCATGGGTGCCATCTTAGTTTGTAAACCGCAAACACGCATTTCCCCCCTCCCATCTTTTAAATATGTTTTAAAGTATTTTGCATAAAATAAGTTTGTTAATAAGTATAACTTTAGAATAAATATTTATTTATCTTAAGTTTGTTGAGAGTCTGCTGGCATTTAAAATATGAAAGTGAGAGTGAGCTACTTCTGTTGATTAATAAATTGCCCTTTATTTTATTAAGTCTTTTAAAATTAAACTGTGTTGCTAGTAAATATGCATGGGTGCTGGAATCCTACTGTTGGCAAAGGTCATCATCATTTAAATTCGTCTCCTTATTTTACTCCGCGGTTCCCAGTACAGTGCTACAATGGCACCTGGGAATTATTTCGCATACGTCCCCACAGTTACGAAGCTCCTGGGTGCGGGCCAGGCTTGAGGTGTGAGTGGGCTAGAGATGTCCCAATTAAAAGGCAAAATGCCTATCCATGCCAAGACCTTTCATCATATTTTAAAGTTGCATACTCATAAACTGCACCCCTCCTCGGCATATATTCGCTGGCACCACCGTATATTTCCATTATTAATTATTAAAAGAATTCTATTTAAATGAATTTCAAATCCATTCAGTATAGCTCGATCTTATAATCTAGTTAATCACTTCGCGAGTGACTCTCACTCTCCATTTAAGTTTCCAATTATAAATATTTTAGAATATTTCAAACTCTGTTAGACTTTACTTGACTCATATATGCCTACCATGTCACTATGTTTTAGACACGTTATCTAAACGAACCCAAGTATGAGGTATCAGCCATCTTGTTGTTTATTATATAGCTATCCAATTTATATCGCTAAACTATTTTATTATCAAATTTTTAAAATCTTATTTGTAAATTTATTTTTTTCTTTATTTATTCGGGGTGCAATATAAATTACATAGCACAATAACTTATCTTTGGCACATCTATAAGTTATTGTTAAATGAACCTAGGGCTATTTTAGATTTAGAGTCTTTTGTTTTCTCCCTGATCACCGGCACTGGCAGGAAATTATACTATTAGTAGCATCAAATGTATTATAACGTAGAGGGCATTGTGGAGTTTGGACTTTGGATTCGAACTTGGGATTTCTGGGAGGTAACTCTCCTAGTGTTGAGTTCTATGTCCTGGGTTTAAATTCTGCAGTGTGTTAGCAAGATAGACATGTTTTGACTGTTACATAGTATGTTTTTTTTTCTGGGTCCATGGCGCTTTACAACGTGAGGCTTCAATTTAAACACCCACAAACCCCTGATAGTATTTAGTTCATTTAATTACCCATTTCCTGTAGTTCAATATTTTCAATATCATAATTTATATTTTAAGATATTATTATATGTATTTTGTTTGGCTCGGGCATTTAGCCAATCACTTGGAGAATTTTCAGTTTAATATAGTACGACACGAGCAATATATATGTAAACTTTTGTCAGCTCTGGTCATGTTATAAAAATATATGTGTGCTAATTACTGTACTAAATATAATTCCAAAAAAATAGTGCAACATATATAGTTTTGTATCGAATAAGATTTGTAAAAATAAAAATATATGTTTGTCTAATTGAACGTCCGGAGTCAAACGAAATAAGTAAGTTAAATATCCTTGGGGGAGGTTAATGATATAGATGTTGCCACAGATGGTAGTGCATCTTGAAATAACGATGATGAACAGATTGATTCATGCATATAAAGCTGTACAATTCGGATTTGGTCATTTTATGTATATGTAAACAAGTTTCTGTAATAATAATAATAATAATATTTTGTAAATCTATCTATCTGATATCATTGAACAAGGGGAAATGACAGTGAGATACCCATTGAGATAACCGAGTCTAGCAAATAATTAAATAGTACACCGCCAAACAGTTGAGCAAGTAGCAGAAGAAATCTGAATAATAAAATAATAATATTTTGCTTCATATTTCCAAAATAACAAAGAAGCAGCATAATGAAATCAGTACAGGACAAAACAAGGATGCACGGAAAGGCCAGAGACGGAGTGGAAGACAGCCAGTTGCCATTGTTGATAAAGAAGTTTAATTAAAATGACTTTAAAATTATAAATATCTTAACAAATAATAATAACCAGAAAATTAGTGATCCAGAATTTCCATTTATAGCCAAGAATTACTATAACATTTCAAAATAATAAATCCAAAATGAAAGAAGCCAAAAAAGAGTGAGTTTAGAGAACTGATCATACTCATCCTTAACAAAATCAAACAAATCAAACAGAAACAGGAAATCCAACAACAGAAAGAAGAAAATGAGAATCAAAATAAAACCATCCTGGACATTCTGCCATTCAACAAAGATAAGAATATCACAAACCTTGAGGTCACCAAAATTCTTAGAACTCTGAAATTTGAATTGGGAATTCAAACTCAATTAGGTAAAGTGATCAACATAAGAATATTCCGTGGAGAGATTGGAGAAAAACCCCATGGACATCTGGAGAGCCTGGAAGCTTTCTTCACATTCTACAAGGCTAGGCCTCAAGAGCAAATTGTAATCGCCACCCAATATTTATATGGCTATGCGAAGGACTGGTGGAGCATTAAGAAAGAAAAACCAGGTGACTTCACTGAGTATAGCAAGGCTTTATTGAGACACTACTGGAGCGATGAACACCAGAGTGGCATCTTAAAGACTGTATCCCAAGAAAAATACAGGAGCATCAAAGAAACACACACACAATTCTATATCCTGAAGGTTAATCATCTGAAATCACTCACCACTTTCTCATTCTCTGATCCACACATTATCTGCACCATTCAGCAGAACATGCCTCTGTCGATCCAACAACTGATGGCTGGAAGCAGAATTAAAGATGCAGAGGAGATGGCAGAATTCCTGACTATGCAGAACTTCAGTTGGTGGAATACGGAACAGACACCAAAGAAAACCTCCAGGGACCACCACGGCCAACAGAAACAAAAAATGATGGCAGTAGGAACCAGAGCTAAAAGGGGAACCTAACTATACTTTAGACAGAAACCCTTATCTCTAGTGTCATACAAGAAGAATATGCTACCTGGGGACTCCATCTTAGTCCCTGCCCTGTAGTAAATGTTACACTCGGGTCCATAGAAACACAGGCCCTCATTGACACAGGCAGCCAAGTTTCGTGCATCTCAAAGGGATGGTTGGTGCAAATGGAAGAACAAAATGGATGTATACTGAGATTACCAGCCTGACCAATTCAGATGAAGTTAGCTGATGGCAAAAGAACAAGAACTGAAGGATACCAGGTGTGGCTAGAGATCAAATTAAGTCAAACAACCTTTGGACATGTGTTCCTACTGATCAATGGCTTAGTATGAGACATTATCATCGGGTCAGACTTCCTGAGTCAAAATAAATGTTTAATTGACTGTGACCCGAATGTGATGATGATTCAATGAGAGAAGCTCAGTTTAAATGAAGTCCACAGACCCTGTGAAATTCAATTTAGGAGTATGGAAGTAGACAAAGATGAAGACATAATTCACAATAAAGTCCAGGAGTCATTTTTAAAAATGATAGAAGACCAGTCCCAACTGCAGCAGTTATTAACAAAGATGCAATGGGTGTTTTCCCAGATACCCAGATAAATCAACGGCTACATTCACTGGATAAGGGTCAAAGAAGAAAACCATTTCCAAACCTGCACCTACCCTATCCCTTTCCAATACCAAGAAGTAGATGCTCAAATAAAACAGATGATTGAATGGGGAGTAATTGAAAAGGGATCGTCACCTTACAATAACCCATTGGTGGTCATAAGAAAAAAAACTGGATCTATAAGATTGTGCCTGGATGCCAGGAAGCTCAAAACATCACCTTACCAGAACGGGACATACTTCCACCCATACAAGAAATTTTTATCAAACTCTCAAAGAAAAATATATTTTCAACCTTAGATTTAACTGCTAGCTATTGGCAGATGGTGTTGCACCCTCAGGATCGGAAGTATACCACCTTCTGGCATAATGGACTGATGCACATGTTCAAGAGAGTGCCATTTGGGTTAATAAATAGTGGCGCTGGGCTTATGAGATGCCTAGACCAAGTCCTATCAGAAGACCTCAAAAGAAAATTGATCTGCTATGTTGATGATGTGATATTTGCATCCCAAGATTTTCAAGAGCACCTGGCTCATCTACAGCAGTTTTTCGCTGAGTGTGCCCAAAAGAACATTACAGTGAAATTTAAAAAGAGCCATTTTGCCCTGGAAGAAATTTCATTTCTTGGTTCACATTGTGAATGGGAAAGGAATCCGTACCCATCCTGATAAGATAGAGGCAATCAGGGATTTTCCCCGACCTGTTAACCGGAAGCAAATTCGATCCTTCCTGGGCCTCTGTAATTATTATCACAAGTTTTATCCAGGCTTCATGAAGGATACTTCCATGCTGTTAGAATTAGTGAAACCACACCATCGATGGGAATGGACTGCACAACATGAGAGTGATTTTACAAAAATTAAAACTTTTTCCAAACTGTAATGTTACGTTACCCAGATTTTGCACACTCTTTCTATGTACAGATCGATAGCAGCAAGAAAGGTTTGGGTGCTGTGCTATTTCAGGTCAGTCCTGCAGGCCATCACCAAGTACTATCATTCAGTAGCTGTACATTAAAGGGAGCTGAAAAAAATTACACCATCACGGAACAGGGGACACTGGCCATTGTGTGGGCCTGCAATAAATTTAGACAAGTCTTACTAGGTTCAGAAGTGATCATCACAGACCACTGGTGTCTAGAATTTTTGAACAAGAGTTACTTCAATAACGATTGCCTTATATGATGGAGTCTCTCACTTCAGAAATTCCACTATAAGGTAATTTACTGCCCAGGCTCTGAAAATATGGTGGCCAATGTCTTAAGTCATCACCCTGTGGAAGTAAAGCCATGCAATCCTATATTTGAAGACCAACAGTTATCCATTATGACCAATATTCTGGACAATATCCATTATGACCAATAAGCTGGACAATGATATTGAGCAGAAGTTAAAGAATTTGCGGCACTGGCAAGAAAAGCAACCCCAATATATAGACTTGATGCAAGAGGTTCAGCATCAAGGAAATCCTATGCAAGGATTCACCACCAGGATAGGAAAAACTAAGTATAGATTACAGAATGGGCTATTACAACAACAGGTAGAAAAGGAGGATAAGTTTTGGAAAATCTTAGTCCCACCCAAGCTGAGAAGTCAGTTAATTAGTTACATGCACAGCCTGGTGGGGCATTACGGTCCAAGAAGACTGAAGAAGCATTGCAGCAACAGTTTCATTGGCCTCAGATGTACCAGGACACTTTGTGTACCCTCCAGAAGTGTACCACCTGTGCGAAGAATAAACCACCAAATAAAATTTATAGTAATCCCACAGCCTCCATTATCCCATCGGGACCTAACAAAATATTAGAAATTGACCCTTATGGGCCATTGCCATCGTACCATAGGTTCCAATACCTCCTAATAACCTATGATTTGTTTTCAAAATACACATGGGCTTACCCTGTTTTAACAGCAGACATGCAGAGTGTGACCAAGGCATTACAACACAAGCAATTTGTAAATATTGGAAAGCCAGAGACGATTCTCTCTGACCACAGCTCTGCATTCACCTCACAGGGATGGCAAAATTGGATCAAAACACAGGACCTCAAGCATATCCTGACATCAATCTGGAATCCCCAATCTAACCCTTGTGAAAGGGTTATGTGTGAGATCAACCGATTATTTAGAATCTATATTCATCATGATCACTGGGGTTGGGTAAACCAAATGTCAAAAGTTTTTCAATATATCAATGGGACCATTAATGAGGCTACAGGACTGACACTTATGTGCCTACATTTTGGTAAATCTGAGCCCTCATTAATAAAAACACCCTTACCAAGAGATGATCAGAAGATCAACATCGAAGAAGACCGGCACACTGTACACCAGCATTTAACCTCAAGGGCTGAAAGGAGGCAGCTTAAGCAATGGAGACAACACCAGTTTCAAATTGGGGATCGAGTGTGGGTAAAAACCCCAAAACCCAGTGATCGAGATCAAAAAAAGTACAAGAAGTTTTTCCCACTGTATCAGGGGCCGTAATAATAAAGCGCATATGTGGCCCAAATGCATACTTACTAGAGGACAATGGAACACTTAAAGGGACATATAATGCTAGAAGCTTGAAATCTTCCTTTTGATCACCCGCATGAGAAAACATTGAAAAATGATTCAGGTATGTCATTAAATCTCATTGCCCCTTGTCAATTTTTTTTTGTGTGCTGATATTCAAAAATACTAGTAAATACTGGGTGTAAAATCTTTTTTTTTTTAATTTTTTTTACATACTAAGGGAATGTGAAACAGTAAGATATGCCCTACCAATCTTAGTTTCACCTTGCCTTCCTGTTTTCTACACTCATGCCTTATTTAAAACCCTAATTTTATCATATTGTGTGTGTACTGGGTATATTTATCAAAATCCCGCCTAAATTTATATGTCTAATGGGGTGCTTGGGGTTTTATAATAATTAAATTTGTCTTAAATGATTTTATTTTCAAACCGTCGAGTATATATTACATATATATGCTTGTACAATAAAGTAGGTCACATATTCTCATTTACACACATACTGTGATAACATTTAAAATTTATGAAAATATTTTATTTAAAAGTTGTTGTTTTGAATCGATTTGTTTTGTGATGTTATTTCGCTATAAATATTAGCATTTAATAAAATAATATCACTGATAAATATATTCTAAAAATTAAATTCAAAATAAAGTTTTATAAAATAAAATGTTATTCAAAAACATGCCATTTTCTTTAAATCAGTGAGGGTAAGGAAAGAACAATAGTGGCTAATTTTAACCATATTGGCACCAGTTTTACTAGTAGATTTGATAAGATTAAAACAGTGTTTATGAACAGATTTTAATTAGAAAATGCAGTCCATGTTTTCAAATGTATTAATAACTAAAGAATGGATTTTACCACCGCAGGGTTAGATTGTAATCAGAGAGAGCATATAAATAGGGCTGATTGATTATTAGAGGATTATTATTAGAGAGAGTTATTAATTAACCTACCTGATTGTGACAGCAGAAGTTATATTTTCTGTAATTTTGAAACTATTTTTCCGATTGCTTTTTTATTCGCGTCATCGGACCGACCGGCTTGCTTTGACAGTAAACCCAGTTTTAAGATCGTTTAACCTTAGAATGACAGGGTAATGGGGCAGTAGGTTGTTTTCCCTCTGGACCCTGTGCCTTGGCCGTCTGTCATTTCACCATCTGATGTCCTGTCACCATATCATCAAAGCCAACTGAACCAGCCCAAATAAATGCTGCTCCTGAAATCTACTAACTGCTGCTGTGGAACAATGAACTAAGGAAAATCATAACTTTACTTAAGAACTATGCTACCAATTTAGAAATGCCCATGGACGAATTTGAAAGAACAAAATAATTAAAATCAATCCGAGATCTCGGAAACCTCCAAGCTATATAGCTAATTTTGTATATTCTTTAAATGTATTATTCAAGTGTTTTCTTATTAATACATGCTGAACTTATTCTTGGGTTGATTTTCTATTATATTTATAAATGTATTATTTAAATGTATTATAATGAAATATTTAATTAATTTCTTTAGATAAATGCGAGTTACGTAGGGAAGTTAAATAATGCGTGGGTGCCATCTTAGTTTGTAAACTGCAAACACGCATTTCCCCCCTCCCATCTCTTAAATATGTTTTAAAGTATTTTGCGTAAAATAAGTTTGTTAATAAGTATAACTTTAGAATAAATATTTATTTATCTTAAGTTTGTTGAGAGTCTGCTGGCATTTAAAATATGATAGTGAGAGTGAGCTATTTCTGTTCCTTAATAAATTGCCCTTTATTTTATTAAGTCTTTTAAAATTAAACTGTGTTGCTAGTAAATATGCATGGGTGCTGGAATCCTATTGTTGGCAAAGGTCATCATCGTTTAAATCCGTCTCCTTATTTTACTCCGCGGTTCCCAGTACAGTGCTACAATGGCACCTGGGAATTATTTCACATATGTCCCCACAGTTACGAAGCTCCTGGGTGAGGGCCAGGCTTGAGGTGTGAGTGGGCTAGAGATGTCCCAATTAAAAGGCGAAATGCCTATCCATGCCAGGACCTTTCGTCATATTTTAAAGTTGCATTCTCATAAACTGCACCCCTCCTCAGCATATATTCACTGGAACCACCATATATTTCCTTTATTAATTATTAAAAGAATTCTATTTAAATGAATTTCAAATCCGTTCAGTATAGCTCGATCTTATAATCTAGTTAATCACTTCGCGAGCGACTCTCACTCTCCATTTAAGTTTCCGATTATAAATATTTTAGAATATTTCAAACTCTGTTAGACTTTACTTGACTCGTATCTGCCTACCATGTCACTATGTTTTAGACACGTTATCTAAACGAACCCAAGTACGAGGTATCAGCCATCTTGTTGTTTATTATATAGCTATCCAATTTATATCGCTAAACTATTTTATTATCAAATTATTAAAATCTTATTTGTAAATTTATTTCTTTTCTTTATTTATTCGGGGTGCAATCTAAATTACATAGCACAATAACTTATCTTTGGCACATCTATAAGTTATTGTTAAATGAACCTAGGGCTATTTTAGATTTAGAGTCTTTTGTTTTCTCCCTGATCACTGGCACCAGCATGACATTATACTATTAGTAGCATCAAATGTATTATCATGTAGAGGGCATTGTGGAGTTTGGACTTTGGATTCAAACTTGGGATTTATGGGAGATAACTCTCCTAGTGTTGAGTTCTATGTCCCAGGTTTAAATTCTGCAGTGTGTTAGCAGGATAGACATGTTTTGACTGTTACATTATATGGCTGCTTAATGAATAGCTCCAACTTCATAAACTTGGATATATCTCTATTTAAACATCAGTTTTCATTTTAAATGCCTTAATAATAAATTTTTCTTTCATAATACCATGTAGAAGTTATATAATGTGATTTAAATACCATGGTCTGCAGGTACTTTAAAACATTGCATAAAATTTCAATTAATTGAGAAAAATGGCATGAAAAAATCAATATACATCTCATCTCCATAACTTCAATTTTAATCAAAACGATAGATCCATAATCAAAGATGAAATACAAATATTTATTCTGCCATCTATCTCAGCTTTTCAATTTTCAAAAAAAGTATCATCCACCACTGTAGACATTAGTTTTATTAAAACAATTATAGATCAAATGCAACACTTGAAAAAAAACTTGTCTACTTACTGTTCAAATAGACATTGCATTTGCCTTTAAATGTGTCTCAATTAAAAATTTGAATCAGGCTCTAATAACACATAACATCTCTGAACCAATGTTATATATTCTGACCAACTTGCTCATAAACAAAGAAATCCACATTATTTGTAATGGAAAAATTCTACTTTGCTTCAACTTTTTCAATTCCATCCCCCAAGGATCCCTCCATTACTGCTCTACTATTTATAATATATATTAATTCTTTACTATTAGAAAGTGAAAACAAAATATTTGGCATCTACATTCTACTAATCAATAAAAAACATTAAACATATTCCTATATGGATGACTGCATTATACCATTTAATTCAAAAAAATTCTTCTCTACCTTTGAAAACTATTAGGATAATATAAACTTCACTTTAGCAGCAATAAATCATCTATATGGAACATTGTAACTGGATACCCTCTGACTTCATACTACCTTCTCATAAATTTCTAGGTTTTCTTTTTGCAAATACCATGAGAATCTCAGTTTAAGACATACTACTTACATCCATTTAAACCATAACCTATTTCCTATTTAGCACTTACCTATTATTAAATCATCCTCATTAATCTAATATTTCCCAAAATAGAATATTACATACCAACTTATCAGTTACAATACCTCAATCAAAAAGTGGAGAAAGAAGGCTATGATAATGATTACCAGAACTATGCAAAAACATGTCATGGACTCTCACTCCATTCTAACCCTATAATCCATTATAAAAAAGATCAGTAAATGTAATAGTGAAATATCTGATTCTTTTTCCTGACTCTCAGAAATTTATTTGCATCAACACAATAAATCCCCTACCACCATTTAAAAATATCTTTTTCTAAAATTTTCCCAATATCTTTGTCATATACTACATCCTCAAGAAAGACTATGAACTAAAGTAAAAGCTTATATCTTTTTAACAAAAGAGCAGTTATTAACACTCCAACATCTTATTCATTGTACATATAAACAGATCATTCAAAAATTTAAATTCTGATATTTAGATTCTAAATATCTTGGATTTTCTCATCAAGATTAATTTGGAAGCATTACTAACTTGTGGCATCTTAGCTAAAAATGTTTTCTGCCAATATAGTCTCAACTAATCCATTTTTCCACCAAGAAGAAGAAACTAGCCAATATTTTCTCTTTAAGGACTCATCACTTCAAATTTATCAAATGCTTATTTCATCTACTACTAATTCTCAATCAGCCTCACTCATAAGTCTCAACAGCACACTGAGAGAGGAATTTTTCCAAGCATTAGAATAATTATTTTTATTCTATTCACTCTAAGGTTTCTTAGATGTCATTTATGCTTCAACCCAATCTCAAAATAACTGTTATCACATTTCTACAACAAATTAATAAAGTTAAAATTACAGATCAAACCATCACACTTCCAGATATATATGCAACCATATGGTGTTTAATAATGTACTCCACTGTAGTCACTGGTCAATAAAATTTAGGATATGCTCTTTGCTTTAATAATCAATAACTTTATTAACCATATAGTATCCTCATTTTAATATTCACATATAATAAATCAGCCACAAATTGGAGTAGTAACACATCAAATCATTTTAAATTCAAACTATTAATTTATATATATGCTCACAATACTGTTAATACATAAAGTTTTGATTACCAAAATTTTTTACATTAAGGATTTTTTTTAGATTATAAAACTACTAATGTCTTTAAAATATTTGTCATTTGAAATAAATAAATATGAAATGTAAATAATAATTATTACTTTTAATATATATTGAATATGTTTATATTTCTTTTCATTTATTTTTATATAATCAAAAAATAATTAGATCCTCCTATTCATGTTAACTGATTTAGAATTACATTTTTTATCCTTGAACTCTATCGTTTTTTGCCATAAGAAATAATAAAACTAAAACAATAGTAACATGGCACTTAAATAGACTTATTGATTTATAGGTATTTAATTAATGTTTTTCTTTAATAATTATTTTAAAATATATATATATTAGTAATGTATTTAATGTTGTGCTTATCATTTTATTCTAATATTGTGTATTTAAGATTACATTTTTGCTAAAATAAAATCTAATAAACATTAGAAATTGACAAGTTTTACAGAGCTGGATTTATGGCATTATACTTTTATAACAGTTAGTTGCTGTTATTTGAAGAAAAAAGAAAACGTAAATATTTTTAGATTGTAAAGAAAAACTTTTATTTGCCCATGTGACTGTGTGTACGTATATATTACACAATACACTATTGGTATTATTTTTTAGGCACATATGCAATATTTGCAAATCTTTTAATACAAAGTACTACTATTCTTTTTTTTTTACCATATTTGTTCAATCTTTTATATCAATAAAATATTTCAATTCTTATGATGTTATTTAAAGACATTTTTCTGAAAATAAAGTTGGTTCTTAATATTTAGAATAGATGGTTTTCGATAATATATATATTTTATTATGATAAGCAGGAATTTTTTCATTCAGGCAATTGGTACACAAATACCTCTCCTGTCTTCTGTTTTGTTTCTACAACAAATGATTCATCATCGATCTATTTATACTGGGCCATTTTTTACTATAACCAATATATACCAAAATCTAACATTTATGAAATTCGCACTGCCATAATTGATAGCCATCAATTCCAAGAGGGAATTTAAAAATTGATCTGGTTCAATATATTGTACATCTTGAAAGGAACAGTGATTGAATTCTATTCATTCTTTTTTGCTGTGATATATTTAAGAAACTTATAACAACTATCAAAAAGTCAATTACATTGAGGATACCAAAATAATTTATTCCAAATTAAAACAAAATAAGAACTGCACTTTATAGTCAATATTAATTCTCCACTACTGATAAAATTATAGATTATTTTGATAATGCTAGAAAAGGAAGAGGGAATAAATTTTACAAAATTCAGTTAAAAAGTCAAGTTCTTTCTGAGCACATTTGATGGATGTTCTAATAGCTACCAATGCCATCATCCTATTAGATTGTTAGTCTGGGTATTAAACTTCTAAGATCAATATTGCCAAAACCAGACAAAATATTAAAATAAAATAATATTTTTTCCCCACTATTATTCTAACTTACCATATTAGATTTAAATCATTAGTGAACTAGACTTTGATATCGACTGTCTTAAATAAGAAAGCCCCAAGAAAATATATATTTCCGGAGTTTTAAATAAATTTAAAACTTAAAGCAAAAACACAATTGTCAAATAAAAAGCCATATTATTCATACAGAAAATATTATAATAGTATGAAAGCAAAATTATAGTAATCTTAAAATTTAATAAATCTAACAAGGATCCAAAAAATATCACTGATTATTATTATTATGCACTATTTACAAGCTCTTTAAAAGAGTGACCTTAATACAAATTATGTTAATAAACCATCAACTTTTAGAATAAGGTTGGATATATGCTGAGATGAAGCAGTTGAGACATTCAGTAGGTTTTTCAAAATAAACAAAGACTAAAAGTAATTTAGTTGATTTAACCTCAGGTTACAATTCTTTTTAGAAAAAAATTATTTTTCTAAAGGTCTTTAAAGTTCTTAAATACAAAAAAAAAAAAAAAAGAATTACATGACAAAATGCTCTTCAATAAAAAAATGTAATCATACCAAATATAAAGTTTTATACAGTAATCTCCACAGGATTTAACTCTCATACCAAATTTATTTAAAACATTCATCAATGACTTTCAGAAACAGAATCTAGGGAATTTGTTTATGCTGGTGGTATTAATTTGATTGCACAAAAAATTTTTTATCCAAACTAAAAATTTCTTTCAATAAAAATTAAAAAAACATTGGAAATAGTTTTTGAAAAATTGAAAACATAATTTTAATTCCACTTAAGTGACAATATATTCAATTTTTCATCTTAAACAATAATATAAAGTAACCTATTAGGAATTGAAAATAAGTTTCTATAGCAATGGACTGAAACAGGATTTTATTTTATGCTATTTAGAAATAACATTGAACTATATTCTAATATATTTTTATCATTTGTCAAGGGTTAGTTCTAAAATAATTTTTAAAAACTTTCTTGGAAAGTTATGCACACAACTTGAATTTGTGATTTAATACTTTTAAACTAAATTCCTTAGAAATAGCATATTATATTGATGAATATGTTGTTCTTGCTTAAATAAAATAATGCACACTAAAATATCGGATTTATAATGAAAAATATTACTGGCATATTCAAGCTTATTTTCTTAATTAAAGTGCCTTCCATTTTTTCACATATTTTCCCACTAGTTATCAGAATATAAGCTGCTGTACAAAAAATGTCTGAAAAATTATTACATCTATCACTAACTTATAGTTTTTCCATCTGGTACATGGATCAAATCAAAATCTTTTATTTAGATATTTAACAAAAAAAACTTTTCAAACATCTCAAATATTATGACTTATAAAATGGATTTCTTGTGAACTCCAAACAAATTTATTTTTTCAAATAAATTTCATTTGTCTTTGATAATATGTTTCAGTAATGTGTGATAGAATTCTATTTGATAAAAAAATGTAAAAACAATTTTAGGGATTCTCTGGATATGGACATAAAGTTGAATTGTAATGTGCTATACAAATTGCTGGACAAAGTGTGGTTTCTAACATATCTATGGTATGAGAGCTAGATCTGACTTTTGGGCAGATGGATGGTTGTGATAGGATTGCAGATGTGATATAACTCATTACTTCCTGTTTAGTTAATCATTAAACTATGTGGATTTGAACCTTTTAGATATTAGTGAAATTTCATTTTTAGAATCACTCATCATCATTGTGCATATCTACGTTTAAATTATATGGTTGTAGACATATGGAAACTATATCATGACTGTATAATATATACATACAAAAACAGAATTGAAGAACTAATTTGGAATGTTTTTAGATTCCTGTATAATGTTTTGAATGTTTAACTATCTAAGATACACAATATAAACTTCATGTCTTGCAAGCTTTAATACCTCTATATGTAATATAAAAAATGTGTTGTTTATTGAATTTAACTTATTTTTTATCTCTTTGTTTCAAGTGTAATTTGATAAAGTGTTACACAACTAGTATAAATCTGAGTGAGTGGTTTCTCATGTCTAATGATATTTTCTTAATCCATAGTTTTTCCTCTTGTATCGTCTTATTTGGGTTTTTTTAGATCTCTTACTATATTGTAAACTAAATTATAGAAATCTAGTTATCTAATTACTTTCATTTCTTCTATCAGCATATTCAGACTAACTTCATTTTAATCTCGAATTTATTTTATTGCTGTCATTAGTATTTGTTTTGACCTCACTGACATATTTTATATTTTGATTGCTTCTTATTAATCTAAAATATATTTTTTCATATTTTGTAATAGTTTTAAACTTATAATCAATTACTAATCTTTATTTTTTTTTTTGAATAATCTTTGAATATAATGTACTGTATTTCATTTTAGTATTTGTTTTTAATTTATTTCTAACATTTTTAAATATTCTGAAACTTTATTTGCTATATAACCACCTGCAAAAATATAATAACTTAAGCAATTTTCATTTTATTTAGAAAATATTTTATATATAATTTATAATAAAAAATTATTTTAACATGCATTCACAGTGACATTAATTTTATTATCATTACATAATCAAATTATTTTCTACATTTTGATAAATATTCTTCAGAATGAAACAATATCCTGAGTCTATATCATGATGTCTAATACTTAAATCACAGCAAAATGATAACTGATCGTAATTAATCTTATGATAAGTATTCTTCATATCTAGAAGTCTTGAGTCATGTCTATATCCCGCTTGTTCATTTGGTTAATTCAAATCCAGATGTTTTTTGTGGATAAATTTTAACATAATAGTTGGAAGATATTATAAGATAATGTGGAATTACTTTAAGAAATTTAGTCAATGTCATGTCATAAAGAAAGAAAATACTATATCTAAAATATGAACAAAATGATTGTTAATTCCAATGTACAAAAAGAAAAATATAGCAAAATTGTACAAATAAATATTTTAGGTATCTTAAAATGAAAAAAAATAAATTCAGAATAATCTGAATTCAGGAGTAATAGTAGTATCATAATAATTATTATCATTCTGCTTGATTGCAAATTAATCCCCCCCCCAAAAAAAAAAAAAAAAACAAACAACTTATTTTATGTTTTGTTGACTTTGAGAAAATGTTACCATTGATCATTTAATGATAAGAGTAATACATACTTGATTCTTATAATATAATAAAATAATCTAAAAATATCCATGATAATTTAAAAGAATATGAAAATATGTGGAAAAAATGGAAGCTGATTTGAAATTGAAATTAATTCAAACAAAAAGATCCAATTTTATCAAATCTATATGGAAAAAATAATGGATAAGATAAAATAAAAGGAATCATCAGTGCATAGAATGAGAATAAATGAGATATAATGATATAATAATTATTAAAATTAACATTAGAGATGTGCCAAATTCAGAAGCAACGAGTTATAGATTATGTTATAAAAATATTGCACTTATGAAAACAATCATGCTTGGGTAAAAGTAAATGAAGAAAAAAATAAGCATTAGTAGAACTAAACCAATGATTTAGAAACTTTTTTTTTATCTCTTGGAAGTAAAATCATGAGTTATATAAACTGTTAACAATAATTAAAATAAGGTAAAAACATAATTGAAAATTTTGGATAGAATTTATGAAAATTAAATATACTCGACACATGTTATTTTAGTAGAGTATTATATAAAAATGAAATATAATTGTAAAAATATTCAGTAAGAAAAATCTTGATTTTTAAAAAGTCATGCTATAAAAAGCTATTGAGAATTGGATGAATACAAACGTTTCCAATAAAGAATATATAAAAACAAATTCAAGGAAAATATTGAAAACATTTATTGAGAGGGAGTTACAATTGTTTTAACATAAATGATGAATTCAAATGTAAAAATTCTAAAGATTAGTATTATATAAAGAACAAACAAACTATGGATGGATCACATTAAAAAATAATGTGTGGAAGCAGCTTACATTCTCTTAGCGTTTTTGCAAGGGTTAGACAAAATTAAAGATTATTGAAAAACTTTCATGTACCATATTTTCTGATGATGATATGGAAAATATAAAATACATAAGAAAAATTATTTTTTAGATATCTCATTGCAAAATAAAAGTATTTTTTATAATAAATTACTTATACATTATAAAGTATGACAGCACATAAATCACAGTACTGGTTTCAAGGAACTCTTTTAACAAGATGGAAAAATCCTGAAACATTATTAAAACACAAATTAAATTTTTTAAAAATTTTTATTTTATATAAAATACATTTCTTTTTTTTTTTTTTGAAAGTATGAGAAAGGAAGTTTAATAGAATTAGTAAAAAGCTATAATTTTTTTGAAAAGAGTTGACCTATTGGTAAAAAAAAAGCATGGTGTTAGATTTTTTTGTAAAACATAATTAAATATCTTTCATTGTTAGAATTCCTCATATCAATTTAAGGCTAATAGTATTAAAATTTCCCTGTACAATAAGATATAAATGATCATTTCATTAGTGGCTATGTTTCAAACTTGCTGGATAGCATTATTATAACAATACCATTAAAAGATCAAATATTTCTTCTTGGAGACTTTAATGTACATGTTGGTAGAAATAATAGACTGGTTACAAGTATTAGAAATAATGATATTAGCTATAAATTTAAATAATCTATTGTTATTGAATTTCTGCACAAGACATAGATTGGCTGCTATAAAGAAACATGTATGCATCCACACTCAATATAATGACATTTAATAGATAACACTATAATTAGGAGTTAGAATATAAGGATTCATATCACACAATCACCTAAAAGTGCAAATTGTTGGACAAATATTGGTATACTCCAAGATTAAAATAGTTCCATTAAAAAGTAATTATTCTAGTCATATTTACAAGAAAATTGATGTTCATTATTTAAAAATATCTACTATACACATTAAATTTCAGCAGCTATTATGCATTAAAATTGCTAATTTGAACTTTAAAAATTGTCATATTATCAAAACATGGACTTTTTTAAAGAGTATATTGTAGATTCAAGCAAATTTATTCTTGGATTCAATAAAAAAAGAATTATGACTAGTTTTCTGAGAATGATCTGATTTTTTAATAATTTGATTTAAAAAAATGTATTTTCTGTTTGAAAAAAAAAATAAATTAAAATGTGGAATATAATAAACATAGAGTTCTAAAATCAGAAGTTCAACGATTGACAAGAAAACTTAAAAATAATTAGTGAATTAAAATTGCAAAAAAATAAAAACATTTGTTAATTGTGGCCATTCTAAATCATTTTTTTGATGCATTGAAACCAGTGTATAAATGTGAGAAGTAGTATTATAACCCTATTAAATCAAGTAATAGATAATGAAAACAATAATATATCTATTTTAACAATTCATATAGATTTGTACAAAGATATTCAGTTTAGTGAAGTCAAATCAACTCTTTGCAATCTTAAGAATGGAAAGCCACAAGTCTTGATGAAATACTAGGAAAAGTTTTAAAAATATGGTGGTAATATTCTAACTTCAAAATATTGGAATTTTTGTAGGAAAATATAATTTCATGAAGTTGTTTTGCCTAATCTTAAGAATGCTTATATATTTCCAATTTTTTTAAAATAAAAGGAATAGACAATATTGCAATATGCATTGTGTATATCATTATTATCCAATGCAGTAAAGATAATTTCAAGAACTTTGATGGATAAGTTGTTTTCATTTAGAAATGAATAACCACCAAAGATTTAATGTAGATTTAGAAAATCAAAAATATATATAGAATTTATTTTTATTGCCAGGGAAATGAAAAGCTTACAAGGAATAAAATAATTATTTATATATTACCTTTATTGATTTGGGCAAAGCATATGATTTAGTTAATGAAACTTGTTTAAATCATGATTTGAAATTAGTTAGTTATAAACCAAAATTTATTCTTATGCATTTTTGTAAGATGGAGTGAGAAAATTTTTTTTTTTTTTACTGCAAGTGAAAAATCTGAAGCATTTGAAATGGAAATTGGGACTGAAAATGAAAGTGTTTCTACTTCAACATTAATTTTTAAGACAGATTTTTAAATATTTTATAGAAGGATTAATGAAACAGGGATTAATATTCAATATAAGGTTGAATAGAATTTTTAATTTGAATCATTTGAAAGCAAAAACACAACTTTATCTTCTTGGATTCCAGATTTACAATAAGCTGATGATTGTGCTATTGTTTTTAGTTCAAAAGATGATTTAGAGAATGTACTCAATATTTGAATGCAACATTAATGTTCAAAAAATTCAAGTTCTTTATTAGCCAATAGTATAAAAAACATCCATAAAAACTTCTTGTTGAATAGTTATCAACTTGAGAATGTAAATTATTTTAAATGCATTGGTAGTTTTATAAATATAAAAATGATTTTATATTTTGAAATACAGTAAAGACTCCAATATGCTGCTGCTGCTTTTAGCAAGTTGAGATATAAAAAGATTTCACCACAGAGAAATAATTATAGCTGTATTATAAAGCTATTGTTTTATCTAATTTATTGTATGAAAGTTAGAAAGGCATTTAAAAAATTTCATTTAAGGATGCTCTGTAAAATTTTAAAAATGCAATGCTAAGATCATATGTTTTTCAATGTGCTGATTGTGATACTACAGAGTTCATTACTATAAAATAATTTCTTTATTGGATTGAACATTTAAATGAATGAAAAATGCATGACTTTATAAAAAGTTATTTATAGTTAATATGAGCTTGATTTTTATGGAAAATGTTCTCATTTATATTATAAGGATTATATTAAAGATATTCTAAAAAAGTGCTATATTGAATGCTTCTATTGGAAAGATATGGCAGAAAATATAATATATTTAACAGTTACAATTACACGTGATATTGAAGTATTTCAGAAAGAAAAATTTTCTGCTGAAGAAATTAAAAGAGCATCACAAAATATCAACCAAACCAAAAAAATAAATCAGCATGTTGTATATGTAGACATACTTGTGGTTCACAAATTGGTTTATATAGTCATTGCAAAACTAATATCTAGAGTAGTCTTTTTTTATTCTTTATAGTTGGAATGACTATATTCATTTATAAATGGCTGCCATATGCATGTATGTATAAGGGATAAATAAACAATTTAATTCTAGTCTAATAGGAATTATATTTCATTTTTATAACTTTTTTATGAGTGTATGCATATAATATTAATTTGATCATTATAGTATATATAATAAATTTAAATGTTTAATATCAATAACTACACAACATTTTGTTAAATTTATTTATACAAGCTAGCCTTTTTCTACTGAAATATAAATTTGCCAACTATAATATTTATTATATGATTTGCTGCAGAATTGTTATTTCTTAAGATATAAATGATTGTATTTTGCTTCATGCATCATGTATTTAGAGTAAAATTTTATTATTTTAATACATTTTTACTGCTAAATTTTATTTTTATTTTTTTCAAATTATAGTTAAATTTTTTATATCAATTTTATTTATATTTTTTAAATAAAAGAAATTTGCCATGTTTTGTCATTCTATTATATATATGTAAGCTTGTATTTATTAATTTGTCTTTTTTCACAATATCTCATCTCTCAAATATAATTTCTATAAGGAATCTCATATATGTTACTTTTGTCCATTTTGTTAATTTCATCTTTTGTAATAATTTTTAGTTTGTGGTTTATGTGATTCAGAAGTGAACAATCAAAAAATAAAGTGAATGAGTTGACAATATGAGTAGTGTATTAAATATTAACAGATTATTAAGTGATGCAAAATGTAAATTTAAAAAAAGTAGAAAAGAGGTATTCTGGATGAGATTATTTGTTAATGTTGAAAGTCATATATTGAAGAATAAAGAGTAGTCTAAAAACAATTTAAAGAGCATATACTTGTTTTCTTTAATATTTAAAGGCTATGAATTATGGTCCAATAGAAAAATTAACTTTAAATTCAATAATGTAAACACTTTGTATGAGAAGAGAAATGACTTAAAAATTCTTTTAATGGTAAAAGAAGTAATTGTTATTAGAAGGAAAAGTAAAATATTGCTAAAGTAAAAATACATGAAGCATGAGATATCAAATAACCACTTGCATTTTGAAAAATGATTTCACAGCATTTCATACCATAAATGTTATAGGTAACAAGATTATATTTGTAATAGTCAAAATCATGTTTTTATAAGAAAATTTTATTAAACATTATGTTATAATTTTATTAGTAACTTAAACATATTTATATATAGAAAGCATTATTATGTTTTCCAGTTAAAGTGTTTAGAAGACACTTTAGTGTTTATCTTGTATATTATAAGTTTCATTCAGTAGTATATAATTTACAATAGACTATGTTATATGCTTATTTAAATTCAATTGGTGATATTTATAAATAAAACATGGAATTATTACATTTTTACCTTGCTAAAATATATTTGTGTATATGTTTATTATTTATATAAAAACTAATCAGTTTTACATTTATTATTTATATAGAAGTAATATATTTAATGATTGTGTATTACATCTATTTCTTTTAAAAAAAAAAGAATAATGTCTACTTTATATATGCATAAATTTCTAGTAAACATTTTTGGTAAAATAGGCAAGAAAAATTTTTGTGCTTTTTCTTTTTCATCACTATGCAGAAAATAACTGACTCATTTCTAAATCAAATAAATTATGAATCTTGCACATCCACTGATAAAATAAATTTTAAATAAAATAATTGAAGTTACTGAATATCAGTATAATGTAATAGCACTGTCTTCTACCCTCAATCAATTTTTATCTAGATATCTGCCTCCATTCTACTTTATCAGTGCAACTTTTTATACACACATGCTAAACTTAAGATTTTCACAGACAAAAGATATGAATAAAGTTTTTTGATTTCCAATGTGTATAGTTGCTTATTATTACAGCTCAGAAATTCTAATTAGATTTTATCTGGTAAATAATCAGTATAATATATTGTGACCTTTTATTTAAGTCCCTAAATTAATAATTCCAAAATTTTAAATGATGATATATTTAATATCAAAATCTTACTAAGGTGGTTTTCAATAGAGATTATTTTGAATGTACTGGGAAATTTGCTTTAGTGGAGATGAGATTTCAAACCCAGTCTAGGCTCTGACTAGACTAAAATAACAATTTAAAAGTATTATTATTGTTTGGTAGATAAATACATTGCTATTTTATTAGTTTTGAATAGCAATTGAAATAAATAAATAATTAAATCAAATTGTTAAAGTCTTGTAAAATAAATCATTATAGTAAATTATTTAAGCATATTTTTTTAGTACTAAACATAAAATGAAGCCAGAGGGGGTAATACTAATTATGCATACCCAAAATCATTGGCTAATTCTCTCCCAGAGTGCAATATAATAAAAGCTATATATGTTTTAACAAAGCTATAGGGGGTGGACTAATTAAGAAAAACAAGAACCAAGTAAACACAAACCTCAGCTCTGATTTAAAATAAAAAAAAAATTAAAAATCAACAAAATTCTGAAATCTAATTGTATGGAAGTAGAATACCTTGCTGTCTAAAGATGTTTGAATAAGAAATCTTAAAAACCTTGCTATATTTTAAGCCATTTCCACGACTGCATATTTCCTAGGATTGACACTGGAGAAGGAAGTTAAAACCATGGAGATAAGTTTTTATTTGAACAAGTACTGCTTTAAACCCAGGAAAATTCAAGCAAAAGTAAGCCTTTGCTTTTATGTTGTGTATATTTTTAAAATATCTTCTTTGGAAATGACACGCAAATCATTTATAAGTAGACTAAAAAGTTGATAATGTTTATATTTCGCGCGCTAGTCTTGTTATCCAGCAGAACGATGTTATATGCTTGTAAAGTAAAATATCAAGTTAAAAATAATAATAATAATAATTGGAGATAATATTAAAACAAGTGTTATATATGATATATAGAAAATAAATTTAAAAGTCATTTTGAAATAATCTAACTTTTAATAAAGTAAATATGAAAATATTTTCGTAATGTTATTCTCTATAGTCTGCAAAATTTTATCGCGCGGGAACCTATGTAATGAAAGAACTAGTCAATTACGAGCTGATTAAAATGCTAGATATGTCAATGTGATAATTGGATAAATCCGTTTTAGTATTAGTGGATAGTTATTATTTTGCCAATGGAAATATAATAAAATAAATGTTTGTTTTTAAAATTGTATTGGGAAAATATACGTCATCATCGTAATAGTATTTTAAATATTTACAATGCTCGGATTATTGAAAGTTGTGACACATTACTGTATGAAGGGAAAATCAAACCAGTAAATAACTTTAAAAAAGAAAATAAATATATTAAGTGTGATAAAATTCGACTAATGTCAAAAAAAAAAAAAAATTATCTTGATCTTAAAAGTAATAAATGATTTTTGTTATATTTCATTTGAAACGCTTACCGAATAAATCAATAAAGATTTTAATAAGTTTGTTTTGAAGTTTGTTTTGAATTATCTAGAGCAAGTAGATAAATTTATCTTTTTAAATATGCTACAATTAGAAACGTGAATATTAATTGCCTGATGAATTATCGCCACGGAAACTCTTAAATAATTTCTACTTTTGGATAAGTGTTGAATTTTGTTCTATTATACATACAACAGGATAATGAAATATATATGCTTAATCTAGACTGATTGCTCATCCTAATAACCATTTATATTATTCTAACTCACCAGGATAAATAACTTGGAACAGAGTATAAAATTTAATGGATAAAAATGTGCTTTTATTTTTCTTTATCATTGCTGCGTTATTACTTACGTAATGTATTACTTAGAAATTTTGTTTTTAAACATATGTGTTTTACAATGGCATGAAAGATATATATATATTAAGTTCAAGAAAAATGTGTAAAATATATATCTATTTGAGGTATGTTTTTTTTTTTTTTTTAGTTAAGAGAAAACCAGAAAATATATATATCATTTATTTAGAGAGAGTGATAAAAAATATTTACTTCTCAAATAGTGTAAAACTAGTTTTAAGATAAAAAAAGAAAAAAGAAAAAAAAGGTAAATGTACATACATTTTATCAAAAATATATATACATATTGGCATGACTGAATTATTTTCTTATATAAAAGAAAATCTGATATAAACCTTTTTCATTTTTTGTAATTTGCTATAGAAGTTAACGTGTCCACTTTGAATACAAATACAAGTTTGATCTTTATTGTTTAAATCCGTTGTGCTCTCTTTAATAAAATATAGTTGTCATTCTAAAATGATTAACAATCATTGGATATAGGTATTTTGGTTTGGCTGTTGATCCACTAATGGTTTTACATTATAAAATGGAATATGTAGATTTTCACTGTTATTGTTGGTATTGTTTTTGTCTTGCTATAATTTGAGAATGACTAGAGACAGTTTTTAGTTAACGGGATGTTCCAATTGAATGGCATCCAATATATTAATATTTATATGAAGCATAGGCTGATGAAGTGTCACCTATGGCTAATTTCATGAGAGAAAAGATGGATAGAATCTGAGCAGTAATTAATGCTCATTAGTATAAATAATCCTAAAAAGAAAGGATATCTATGGTTTGAATTCTAGTCTTTTCGTGGTGAGGCAAGGCCCACACACATATGTATACCCATAGAGAGGTATAGAATCAGCCATATATTATTATACAACTGTCATGTTGTTTTTTATAAAGTCTCCCATCTTAGTGTTAAATTCCTCATGATAATATGGAGATAGTTTTTTCCACCATGTATGGTGAAGTGTAACAGGTCAAAATCATATAGCAAGTATGGAAACAATGTTAAAGCTAGGAATACAGATCTAGCATAGTGTTTTCTTAATTGAAATAGTGTTTATGATGTTGGAAGATCATCATCCATACAGACAGACCAAACTAGAATCTATTTGTAATTGTAGAATTTAGATGTACAAGTAAGAGAGGCACATGGGCAGAATGGATTCATCTTCATCAAATAATGATGTGACAGTAGAATTGTAAGATCAGTTTTGTATTCAAAGGTTGAGCTGTGGACATAGGTAATGCTTAATGAGATCTAGGTGTCTTTGATTTTTGAATGTTTAATCATATTCATTTAATGCACTAAACTTAGTCATTTCAAAGTTAAATAAGTTAGTAATTGCACAGAATGTGATAATTGCCCTTATCATATTCTGATAAAAGATAGGGCTTTGGGATAATGCAATACTTTATAATGTTGGAATTCTAAATTTAAACTTTGTGCATATCCTAGAGTTCTAAATATACTGCTATTATGTAATTTAAGTGCTAGTGCAGCTTAAATAGGTTTTAGTATCTTATTTTGAAAAATATGCCCAAAGAGCAACAAATGATATTTTGAACATTATTTTCTACTTGGTTGTATCATTTGCTGAGTATATGGTCAAGGGGATAATAAGTATTTGTCCCATCCATAAATTATTTCAATAGATTAGTTTTATTTCATGCCATATCTGTAAATTAAAATTTTGTACATAGTGTAAATAAAGTTTGTTGTATTTAAAAATTTATGTAGTTGCATGTAGTCTTATTGCTAATTACCACATCTATATGCTATTATTGTTATTGCTATCAACCTACAGAAGATTATAAATTGAAATCATCCTCAACCAATATAGTCCTAGTAACTATATTATGCTATATCAAAATAATTTTGGTAAGTCTTATAATTTATTGGTACATCTAATGCATTATCACATAATAATCAAAATGTTGATAACTTGTAGTACAGATTGTTTTAAACAATATCTTAAAAGATAAACATAGTCTTGATTTAATTGATTTAGTTAAATCCGCAGAGCTATCATTCACTGATCTTGATCACATTGTTTATAATTATTTAAGAAAAGGAATTTGGTAAGTTATTGTTTTTTTTTAATTATCCAAAAAGTCATTTCCATTCATAAATTTTAAAGTTTATATTAATTATAAAGTTTATGAGTAACTGCTAAATATAGTTCTTAATTTGAGTTTATATTGAGAGCTGTTTTGTGCATTATGTTTGGGTAGTGGTAAAATCCCTCTTACTGACCCAAATATATGTTGTATAACAATTTATAGTGTTTGAACCCTGAGAAGAATTAATTGTTAAGTCTTAAGATAGAATTTAAATTTGTAGTAAATTTTATCGCTAGTCAGTTATTATAGTTGGACTTGGAAATAGATTATTTTCACTGTTTTATGAAAGTTAACCAAACCTTAAGGTAAATTAGTTATTTTGGACTCAAATGTATAATTTGTTTTAACTTCAGGATAAATATTCTGGTTGTGTCAAGCTTGAAATCCCTATTTTTATTTAGCTTATCTTTTTACCATTTCATACCGTATTAGGTCATAATTTAAGATTTCAATCTCCATCATTAACATTATTCTTCAATTTCATCTTGATCGTACTTGTACTTATTCATTCTCATCTAACATTAATTCATTATCATAATTGATTAATCATACATTAACTTTTATTCTTTTATCATCTCAACCATTCATTAACTCTTATTCTATCATTATCTCAGTCATTCCTTATTCTCTTACATCTTTCTCTTCATTCTTAGACTCATTTCATTCCACTATTTAATTATCACCTCTTTCTATCATCCATTTAGTCATCTACATCATAATTTACTTATCATTTCATTTATAAGTTTAATTTCACAATCATTCCAGACATATAATTATTAGTTATTTATTAGTTTGCTGAATATCAAATTTAACTTATCTCATTTTGTTTGTGTGGATTTCAGGGCTGGTTTGACCAGAAGTTTTTATCTTTATTAGTCGCCTTGTGATCTTCTTTAGATAGACAGTTTCATGCTAGTTTTATTTAATCCAGGAATCATTTCGTTAGTTTTGCATTTTTGTTTTTTCATGCTTATATTCTTGAGCGTGTGAGTATGTTAGGTTCCATAAGAGAATTTAATCACTAAAATGTGCGGTATGATTCATTGATAACCAGCTAGATCAGGAAGCTAGGGTACAGTAGTGATTATGGTGCCTAAAACGTGATATGATTCATTTATAGTACAGCGGTTTTTGGGAGAAGGTTACAATATATATATATATATAAGTATAAGAAATAATGTAAAAAAGTGAAATAAAAAAAAACTAATTTTAAAATATTTTCTAAAAAAATTGTGGATGGAAGCTTTATTCTTTTTTTGTATTTTCTAATGCAAACAATTTCATTTTAGAATTTTATTGTCATCATTGATTGTTGCTTGATAGAAATTATCACATTTAGGATAAAATTTTAATTTCTATTACTACTGCTGCTGACTAGCTGTTTTAATGCATGATTATGCTAAACTAGTCTAAACTCTGATATGATGATTTCCCATGGCCACATATGAATTCTTACAAAACATTTAGAAATTTTACAATCAGTATGTGTTTTAAAAAAAAAAATTGAACCTTTTATTTAGTATAATGTTATCAATTTTTTGATCACTGGGAAAAAAACATTTTAATAAAAATAATATTTGAAAACAATTTATTTAATCAGTTTGTTTATTTATAAAAAAAAGAAAGTAAGGCCTTCAGTTTGAATGTTTTATTGCTTTTATTTTCAATATAGTACATTACTTTCTTTATACTTTTCACACCACTCAATATTAAAAATATATTCAATAGAATAATTTTTTAAAAAACATTTTAAAAAATCATTTGAAAAGACTGAAAATGTGAGAAAAATTTCATTTATCTATTTACATGTATACATTTGTTAAAAACAGAAAATGTCAAAAAAAATCATCAGTTTTCTAAACAAAGCCACCAGTAGAACAATTTAAACATTGATTTTTATTTTCATAGAATAGTTGATATATGAATTAAGACTGCTGATGTAAATAAAAACTCACTTTATTCATTATCATATGTCTCTTTGGTAATTATCATCTATTTTTTATGCTAAGTTTATAAATTGCCAATTTTAAAGTCATGATATCTTTTACTGGGCAATCAAAAAATTACAGACTAGAAAATTGGAAGTGTTTTCCTGAAGGTTTGTGATGATGGTGTTCTAGTTGTATTTTTATATTGGACTATTTCCATAATCTAATATGAGTATTGAATGTATTTGAAATATTTAAATAAAAGTAAATTTTTCTAAAGACATTCCAAACTTATATTAGATGATGGAAATAGTCCACTATACAAATACAATATAGAATTGGAAGCTTATAAACCTTCAATTTGACTTGAACACATTGACAATTATTTATTTGTATATTTATATGGAATCAAAAAATACCATACAATAGATACATAGAATTTTAGAAGTTAAATAAGATGTGAACATATGTAAAAAAAAAAAGAGGTTAAATATAATAGGATTCTCTGAGATAAAGTGAATGAGTTATGAAGGAATGAATAAAGATTTAGAATTTCATATTCTTGCTATATATGTCAAAAGAATTGTATAGGTATTGTTTCAGATTCAATAATAAAAATATTTTAAATTCAAACTGTATATTAAATGAAGGCATATCCATGAACTTTTTACATATACATATCATTCAATAATGATGATGAAATAGAAAATACATGTATAAGAAATTGAAAAATAATATAAAATTGTTGTGTAATAATAATGAAGAACTAGAATATTATGTGAAAACTTATAAAATGTGATAAAATTGTAGGAGATTGTGAGCTTAAAGAAAAAAATAAAAAAAGTGAAAAAAATAAGATTTTGCAGATTGAAACAACAGCATATTAATAGTAAACATGTCGTTTTAAAAATTGAAGAGAAGTATTATATATTAAAGCTCCAAATGATAAAATATTTTTAATAGTATTAAAAAGGCATGCATATATCTTTACATTGATATATATTTATACCACTATGTAGTAGTAGAATTGAGATCTCCTTTTAAAGTAATAAAAAAAAAACAGAATTTAAAAAATGAGGAATTGATAAATTAATAGTGGATATTTTAAAAAAAATTGGATGAGAAAAAATATTTAAATAGTAATTAATTAATTAATATAAAAAATTCTAATAAAATATTAAAATTATTTAAATAAAATTTAAGACCTTGCAATAAAAGTTAGACTATAAAAAATATAAGAAATATGATGAATAATATAGTAGAAAGAATATAAAAAATATGAAGAAGGATGAGTAAAAACCTTGATAGTTGAATAGATAAATAAAACAGAGAAGCTAGAAAAATAGAATAGAAAAAGAAATGTTATAAAATTTAATTAATATAATTTAATATAAAATAGAATAAAAAAAAATTAATTGTATAGGTAGATGGCTACAAGACTTTTGGAAAGGTAAAGCAGTGGATTTTTTGTTATATCATATATAATTTAATATATCCTGTTATTGATATTTTTAAATTTAGAAAGTTAAGATAAATATAAATTTTAGTTGTATTTTTATATTGGACTATTTCCATAATCTATTATGAGTATTAAATGTCTTTAGAAAAATTTACATGTATTTAAATATTTCAAATACATTCAACTGTTAGTAATAGCACATCAAACAGGTTAGTATATATGCCCAACATTTTGAGAGGTATTATTTTTTCTCTTCTTCAGGTGTTGCTGGCCTGACATGTGACAGTACTAGCATGGGATTTGAACATTGGGTCATTAGATTCTTGGTATTGAATTTTAAAGTAATGCTCTAACCAATTGAGCTATCCTGCCAAAGACAACACTTAGCTATGAGGTTCCTCTTGATTTTTTCACTTTTTCCTAAGAGCAAAGTTGGTTAGTTGTTTCCAAACATTAGGTATAGTCACATTAGATTGGATTATGGGATTGCTTGTCATTATCATGTGAGCAGCTTCTTTAAATTTTCTTCTTTGTACCTTTTCTTCTCTATCCAATATTTTTGTATTTTCCCAATTGAACATATGTTCATTGGCACATATATGATCTTCTACCTTAGACACATTTGTTTTCTGTCTTCTAATCATCAGTTTGTGTTCTTGCAAGTGCTCTTCACTGAGATGACTGGTCTCACCAATATATATTCTTCCACATTCACATGGTATTTCATAAATGCAGTTTTTTCTTTTTAGCATTTCAAGTTTAGGCTTTATAGAAATAGAATTCCTCATATTGTGGTATGGCTCTGGAAATCTGTTATGATGTTATACTGATTGGAGATATTTCTTAATTTTTCTATCTCTGGAATACATGGAAACTGCTAATTAACTTTGCTCTTAGGTAAAAGTGAAGAAATCAGGAGGAACCTTATAGATAAGAGTTGCCCTTGGCAAGATCACTCAGTTGAGCATTATCTAAGTATCCAGATTTGAATCCCATGTTAGTACTGTTGCTTATCAGGCCAGCAACACACGAAGAAGAGAAACAAATAATACCTCTCAAAATTTTGGTCCTATACTAACATGTTTAATGTGCTATTACTAATAGTTGAATGTATTTGAAATATTTAAATAAAGTTAAATTTTTCTAAAGACATTAGATGATGGAAATAGTCCAATATAAAAATAGAACTAAAACACCATCATCACAAACTTTCAGAAAAACACAAATATGTATTTTACTTTTTGTTGAATAGTATTATTATATTCTATTAAAATACTAATTTTTTCTTGCATGTCCTTAATAAAAAATGTAGACTATCTCCGATTTATTTCTTATAATGATATTGAATTTGAATGATTTGCTATTATAAAATTATTGCATAGCATAAAGATTGATACCATAACAATTTATTTAATTAAAAAAATTATCATAATGGGACATGGATTATATTATAATTAGAAGTCAAAATATAAGTAGAGTTAATATTATGCTAACATTTACAAGTACAGATTATTGGTCAGGTAATAGACTGTCGCATTTCAAGATTAAATAATAAATTAAAGAGTAGATTCTATTCTAAAATATTCAGAAACATTGATGATCATTGACATTAATTTTTCATGTGTCAAAGCATCGGCCAGGAAACGAACCTGCAAACCTGGGACAACTACTTGTAAGGCAGCTGTGTTGGTGGACGAGTGGTCACACAGCTGCCTTACAAGTAGTTCTCCCAGGTTTGCAGGTTCACTTCCCAGCCTATGCTTTGACACATGAAAAATTGATGAACATTATTTAGAAACAATTACTGCTTATGTTAATTTTCAATAGTAGTAAAATACTAAAATAGATGAAGTGGAGAATGGAGAAGACTGAAGCTTGACTATTAAAATTTAAAAATTTGCTATCTTAATATAAACTGAGAAATGATTGCATATATGTGTGGGAGATAGTGATCTGAACCAACTGATGATTGCTGGTTCTGCATGAATTATATATATTGGAGATCATTTAACTTTTTCACATGTATGTGGTCATGTGTATCATTTGTATAATATAGATTGGATGGATGTAGAGCTTGAAAGTTTGAGTTTAAGTCCCTTATAATTACATTACGTTTAGTATAGACAATGTATATATGTTTAAATATTATATATTCAGCCTGTATTCTGCCCTTTCCTCTTCTATATAATTAAACGGACATATTAAGGTCCTATGTATGAGGACTTAAAGTCAACATGGGTATGACAGTATATTGGCATTAACAAGGGCTTTCAGAATCCACCCTAAGATTTTCAGTGAAACAGATGGTTGAATGAAGAGTTAGAGAGAGAAGATTGAAACTTGTCCATTAAAGTTTAAAGATGTTTTATCTTAATATAAGCAGAGTAATGATTGTATATATGTGGGAGGTGGTGATTTGGACCAACTGATGAATGCTGGTTCAGCATGAAATATATATATTGGAGATCATTTAACTTTTTCACATGTATGTGTCCATGTGTATCAGTTGTATAAGATAGATTGGATAGATGTAGAGAGCTTGAAATTTCGAGTTTAAGTCTCCTGTAATTAATTACATTAAGTTTAGTATAGACACGAGGTCAAGTCTCTTATAATTAATTACGTTAAGTTTAGTATAGATAATGTACATATGTTTATATATTATACACCCACACAAAAATGGTAAATTTTATAAAAAAAAAATCAAAATGATTATATTAACCTTTAACAATTTAGTGTATTTTATTTTTTATACTTTAAAATACAGCAAATAAAATCTACTTAATATAAATAAGATTCAAACCTTTTCTAAACTGTGATTAGTGACACTTAAAGGCTCAATTCATTTAATGAAAGTGATTTCTTTGAAATTAGTCTGGAGAACGTATTTTCATTTTCTCCAATTTTGAAGTTGTCAATTATATATCACATCTGGTTTATTGTTTCATCAGTGATCTAAAGAAGGCATTTAAAGTCTCTTGTTAGTAATAAATTTATAAGTATATAAGCTTTTGTTGATTATTATTAAATTTAGAAAATTCAAAGCCCTAGTGTAGAATAAGTCTCTCAAAACCCAAAGATCACTGGATTGAAAAAAAAGTATTTTTTGCTCTCCTAAACAAGTAACCATGTGATAAATACATTTATTAATTGAACTTATAAATTTAATCAGTTACATATACATTATAAAATATTTAAATTAGAATATTTATTTTATTTTTGTTTTACATTCCACTGCATGATTTTCTTATTCATTAGCACACAAGCCATCAATTTTTAACCTTTTTGAAATCACAAAATGCTTAATTATATACTTTGAATACTAGCAGAATCATTAATATATATATATAGTTATAGTCAGGAAAGGTAGCACTAAAAATATGAATAAACAAACATTTTACTAAAAATTATAGACTCCAGATTATACTGCAATAAAAAAAAGATCCCAAAAAAGATTATTACATTTATAAAAGCTGTAATTAAAAAACTCACTTATATATATATATCAATTAATTTTAATGCGATATTTAAGCTTAGCGACGTGTACAGATTTCAGCAATATCACTTCTAAATACGTTGCTTAGAATCATGTTTTTATTTAATAAATTTATTAATTTTTTGCTATTATGATAATAAATAATTGTTTCTCATATAATATATTTTAACTGATGATCAAAACTTTCAATAAAAATTTAAAGTAGTTATTAAAATTATTTATTAAACTCTTTACCTGATTTAAAATGTGAGTTAATTAATTAACATTTTCAATTATAATTATCATCCCTTATAATCTCCCCAAACAGATATAAGTACAACCCGCTAAAACAGACTTTGTCAAATGCAACCAGTAACTGAGATATAAAGAAAATAGCGTTTGGTAATTTATGCAAAAATGTAAGTTGCAACTTGTTTTGTATTCAATGAGCATTATTTTCTATAGACCCAGTTTTAAAGCAGTTATTTTATTTTCATGATAAATGTTTATAATTTCATGAAACTCTTGTAACACAATGTTTGTAACAGAATGCTTGTATTCTAAGGAACCTAATATTTTGTCTACTAATCATAAACAATATTTTACATGTGCAAAAGAGCATGTGTATACGCCCTATAGATGCATGCTAGAGAAGTGCTTTTTTAAAATATTTTTGGACATAATGGTGCAAAATAAATGTATACTAATATCAGTTATATACACAGTAGAAAGTATAGTTATATAACCTCTATTATGTAATACAGTGATCTTCAACCTTTTCACAATGCGAACCGGCAAAAATAAGGATAAGATTTTGCGGACCAGCAGAAGTCTGCAGATAAATTTTCTTAAAGATTTAAACTGCTTAGCCTTAGATGAGCATAATTGTTATAACTGACCAATGTAATGATGTTGCTTACCTTCACATGCTGAACACACTTTCTCGAGTTGCACAGTCATACTGCTACATAAAACAGTACATTTTCATTGTACTGCATTGCTACATTTATTATTTCATTGTTAATACATGCAAAAATAAAATGTTGGGAAATATCACAGCTAGTGTAATTACATGACAATGATTATGATAATTGCAATATCTGTATTTAATGTTAAATATACAAGATGAAGTTATGTATATATAATATATATATATATATATATATATATATATATATATATATATATATATATGGGCTGCAGAAAGGAGTTTGCTATTAACTGAAAGGAGACACTTTGATTCCTCTTGGAGGCCTTAAAGGAACCGAGCAGGGCAAATTCCTAATGTCCACTCCATACGTTCTTGTCATTGCAGCTGTTATTACTATGTGATTATTCATATAGTATACGAACATGGATGGGCTGCTCACCAACATGCATTAGCCAGCAAGGTGAGTTTATTGGCTTTTTACCTCTGAGTTTAATATCAAGAAACACCATGGTCTTTCTTCTCAGTGCCTGATAAGGCAGAATGAATGTTTGTGTAAATGATAAATATTTTTCCAATACATATATACAATTATGACAGACAAAAATAAAGCATGGCCCTTATTCCCAGGAGGCTGTAAAGTCACCAATCAAGGCAGTGGTTGGTGGCCGAAGGCGGAGGGTGCTAAGAATCCCCTGATTGCGGACCCAGGCTGCCATTTGATGATGACTTTTTATTTAGGTACTTACAACTGCAGATCACTTTCAAGTGAAGGAAGATTGCAAGAATTAAAAGAAGAACTGTCTTATATTAAATGTGACATTATTGGACTTTGTGAAGTTAGAAGAAAAGGAGAAGAAACAATTGATTTAAAAAGTGGACATATACTCTATTATAAAGGCACACATATTGGAAATACAAGTGGAGTAGGATTCATTATAAATAAAAAGTGGAAGAACAATATTGTGGAGATTGATGGTGTATCGGACAGAGTGGCAAGATTAGTTATACAACTTAATAGCAGATACCAAATGCAGATAATTCAGGTTTATGCCCCAACAAGTTCTCATAGTGATGAAGTAGTAGAAGATTTTTATATGGTTGTACAAAAGGCTTTTGATCAGAGTAAACAACATTTTCAAATTGTTATGGGAGACTTTAATGCTAGAATTGGTAGACAAATGAAAAATGAAATTGCTGTAGGTAATTTTGGTTATGGTAATAGAAATGAGAGAGGACATAGACTTGTGGAGTTTGCAGAAAAAGAAAAACTTTATATTATGAATTCATTTTTTGAGAAAAATGTTAAAAGGAAATGGACATGGAAGCATTCAAATGAAGGTACAGCAGAATTGTATTATATTTTGACTAACAGAAAATACATATTTCAAGATTGTAATGTTCTTAATAAATTTAACACAGGAAGTGATCATCGATTAGTAAGGTGTAAGTTACGTGTTAATGTAAAACTAGAGAGACAAAAATTATTGAGAAAAACAATATTTACAGTTGATATTCCTAATCTTCAGAAACATTCTAATGAATTTAAATTGGAACTTACAAATAGGTTTCAAGTGTTAGGAGATTTTGAACATGATTCAGATTTGAATGAAATTAATATGAAAATAACTGATACACTTTTAAAAACTGCAACAAACATAGCTGGTAGAAAAAAAGCAGCAATTGACTAATAAAATTTTTACTGAGACTAGAGAATTTATGAAGAAAAGAAGGAATATGAAGATATACAAAAATGATGTATTAAAAAGAATTGAATATCTCAAATTTTGTAAAATGGTACGGAAAAGAGTTGAAAATGATATAAGAAAGTATAACTGTGAAATAGCAAGAAAAGCTGTAGAAGAAAATAAAAGTCTCAAAAATGTTAAACAACATTTTGGTATTGGTAGGAAATTTATATCTGCAATAAGAAAATAAGATGGAATTATTACTAAAAAGAGAGATGACATCATGAAATTGGTAGAAGATTTTTATCAAGAATTATATAGTAATAAAGAACAAGTACCTCATATCTATTACATCTTCCGAATTGCCCAGAATTTTAAATGAAGAAGTGAAACGCAATTAAGTGTATGAAGAAAGGAAAGGCTCCAGGAAATGATGGAATTACTATTGATATATTAAAAGAAGCAGGTGAAGAAATAGAAACAATTTTAGCAAAGTTATATACCAAATGTCTAAATGATAAAGATGTACCGAAAAATTGGAAGAATGCAGTAATAATATTAGTATTTAAAAAAGGTGATAAAGAAGATATTAGAAATTACAGACCTATCAGCCTTTTATCAGTTTTATATAAAATTTTTACCAAGATAATTACAACTTGTCTACAGAGGACTTTGGATTTCCACCAATCAAGAGAACAAGCTGGATTTAAAAGTGGTTTTAGTACAATAGATCATATCCAGGTATTGAGAGAAGTCATAGAAAGGACAAACGAAGATCAGTTGTCATTATGTTTTGGATTTGTAGATTATGAAAAGGCATTCGATTCTATACACATTTCTTCAGTGATTAAAGCATTGGATCATCAAGGTATAGATCCAGGATATTGTCATATTTTTAAGAATATTTATAAAAATGCAACAGCAACAATTAGATTACATAATGATACTGGAAAAATCAACATTGAGAAAGGTGTAAGACAAGGTGACTCCATATCTCCAAAACTCTTTACAGCAGTGCTGCAAGAAGTATTTTGTGGATTAAAATGGGAAACTAAAGGAGTGAAAGTAAATGGAGAGTATTTAAGTCATTTAGATTTTGCAGATGATGTAGTTGTTTTTTCAAATAATGCTTCAGAGCTGCAGGAAATGTTGCAGGAGTTAGCAGATGGAAGTAGAAAAGTAGGACTAAAGATAAATGTTAAACAGACTAAAGTAATGTTTAATCGATTTGCTCAAAATATGAAAATAAAGATTGATTATGATGAATTAGAAGAAGTTAACAGTTACAAATACCTTGGTCAGATTATTAATACAGATGGAAACATAATGGAGGAAATTAATCATAGAATTAAAACTTGGTTGGAGTGCTTTTGGTAGAAATAACTTGATACTAAAAGGAAATATGCCTATGTGTTTGAAAAGGATGGTTTTTAACAAATGTGTTTTACCAGTTCTTACTTATGGATCTGAGACTTGGACACTTAATAGAAGAGCAATACAGAGACTTCAGACCACTCAAAGGAGTATGGAGAGATGTATGTTGGGAGTAACAAGAGGAGATCGAAAACGCAATGTATGGATAAGGCAACAAACAGGTGTTACTGACCTTATTAAAAAAATTAAAAGATTGAAATGGAGTTGGGCTGGACATATTGCTAGAAGAGATGATAATAGATGGACAATTGAAATTTTAAACTGGATTCCAAGAGATTGTAAAAGACCCAGAAAGAGACCATATGTGAGATGGATGGATGAAATAAGAAAATGTGCAGGGGTGTTGTGGAGAAGAGAAGCTAAAGATCGGAGAAGATGGATTAAACTTGGAGAGACCATCGTGCAGTGGATTGATAATGGTTGATGATGATATATATATATGCAGTTTGTATAATAACAAAACTAATGTCATTTTTCTAAAAAAAAAAAAGATAATAGATTTACATTCTTAATGAAGGGAAATTATCACCAATGATCTATCTTCATTTTGTGAAGTTTACAATTTCAAAAAAAAAATATCACACACAAAATGAGCTGATGCAATACAGAAATGCTTACTAGGTATAGAAATTGAAATGTAAGGAGTGGTGCAATTATTATGAGATTGACACTTTGTCTTTTAAAGATTGGATTTTCAGATAAATTCTTTAGATTACTATTTAGTAATTATAATATCTAATAATTTAAATAAAATTTTGATTTATAATTAATTTTATTTAAGCAATTGCGATGAAAAAATAAATAAAAAATTGTTTATATTAATTAAAAGTTTAAAATCTTATTATTTTGTTATTACAAACTTTCCTGCCAGTCTAGCATGAACCAGCAGAAAACTTCTGTGGACTGGCACCGGTCCACATACCAAGGTTGAAGACCACTGATGTAATATATAGTAGGAAATGAATAAATAATTTATAATATATAAATTTCCTTAAATATAATTATTAGAATTAAGTAGAAGTGTTTGGATTATTTAGAAAAAAGTGTTATGTAAATTTTATATCCTTCAACATTTTTGATTATGATTAGTTGGAAATTTTTTTATTTTGTAAAATACTATTAGTCTCATTGTTTGTTAAAAAATATGTAGGAGGAAGGAAGAAGTATTTAACTTTTTTATTTATTTATTGCTGTAATCTTTTAAAAATTGATGTTAATAATAATAATGCAAGTGATCTTCAAATATAATTTTAAGATATCAGTATGCAGTGTCAAAATTTGTTTTTTATTATTTGATAACTATTTTATCAAATTTATTTTAAAAATTTAGGTTCTAGTCTTATAGCTAAAGATGCCGTCTATGGTGCCATTTTCATGCTAAAACACATAAAAATGCCATTTCTAGGGCCGACACATTCGAATCTGCTTTTCTTATAATACAACTTTTTTTGTTGTGTTACAGATTGCAGGTCACTATGTCGGATCGTCGTATAGCATGTATGTTGCAGCACAGCAAATACATTTGGTGAATTCGCACAGTTTATAAAATTGTTACAGCTTGGTGAGAGGGTGTGTATATTTGAATTGGATGGAAATGTTGTTTTGATTGAATTTTTTTTTTTAAGTATTGAAATGTTCAGATTTTCTAAAATAATAATTATCAGACTTTTTACAACATACTGTATTGAAGTTTTAAGTGGGAAAATGTTGACAAGATATATGTGTAAAGTGAGTTGGAATTAGGTAACGCGTGGAAGTAACGTACCGTTCATAACATTCCACGAGACAAACAATATTCTACTGTGTGTTTATTTTTGAAGTAAAAATAGCGAAAACACAAAAATATCCAGTAAGAAAAGAACAATTCTACAATCTTTTAAATTTCAAAGCATATATTATAAACATGGTTAATAAGTAAAAAGACATTTTATATATATATTTATTGTTGTTTAAAAACTTTTACTTTCTTTTCTCTGACTACTGTTATATTTTGTTGACTATATTTTACGTTTATTGTTATCATTTATTTTATATATGTTAATAAAAAATAAGTATTTACAAAAAGTATGATGTTGATATTTTTTATTTTAGCATTACAAACAACAGAACCCTAACCCTAAAACTAACCCTAAAACTAACCCTACTTTTACTTTTTGTCGTCATTCTATTTGAAGTAAAAAATAGCAGTAATATCTGTTTGTCTGTAAAAAATAAAAATGTAAAACGAAGACTAAAAAAGTAAAAAAATAGTGGTAACACAATAATATCTGTTTGTATGTAAAAATTAAAATTTAAAAGGAAGACTAACAAATTTTACTTTTTATTCTGATTATGAGTTTTTAAACAACAACAACAAAAAAGCTGTACCGATAGAAAATTGTCTTTTCTAATAAAGCCAAATAAAAAAACATGAATCAAATTGTAATTTGTCGATTTTATTTTACATTTACTGTTATCATTTAATTTGTATATGTTAATAAAAGATGATTTTTTAATTTTTTTTATTTCCACATTACAAAAAACACATCAAAATGATTAAAATCAATGGCCAGGGAATGTTCATATTTTATAGTTTTAGCGAAAACGGCACCATCGTGAATCCAAGGCTTTATCTATAATACTTACACCAAAATTTATTAAGATTGATTAAAAATGATAGTAATTAAATTTGATGTTTCAATAATTATAAATATATTATTATATTTACATTTTATTATATTACAAATTTATTATTAAAAAAAACCCAATTTTCAACTTTAACTTTATATTTCTTTTCTGCATGCAATATGCATAATAATGAAATGTTGTAAACTATCAAAATAATTTATAATGTTGAAGATTATAGGTATAATTAAATACTGGAACTTTTTAAAGACCTAATATTTAATGGTAGACTTTTTTTTTTTTTACAATTTATAATAAATGCTAAGAGATGCTGAAAGAAGAAATAGGGTTGAGGAGATATTAACCAAAGTAAACTGCCACTGAGAATGATCACTGTTATTGCTTGATTGTAATCTTAGATTGCCTTTGTACAAAGAATTTAGCACCAATGTAGCAATTTT